>VXAL01003619.1:35380-62044 GCA_013399475.1 Chauna torquata
CCCCCCCCAATCCCTCCACCAAGTCAACAGGGGGGAAAAGCCTAGCAACTGAGCCAGGAAGGACCTCCAGCTCATCTGCATGGCAGACAAAGCCTGATGAGGGTGAAGGCCACAGCCCCTCCTGTACCCCCCACTAGGGCCCTACCTGCTGCTGCCTTTGCTGAGGGCAGGCAATGGCAGGCAGGAACAAAGCCTCTTTCCCCATATGCGCTCCCCAGCGTGTGCCAAGTACCTTATGTGACCTTCCCCTTGCTCTGGCCCAAACTGCCCGGGGAGTGGCGAAGCAGGGTTTTGAAATCAGCCTGTTTTCCTCACTCCTGCCCTGGAAAGACCTATAATTTTTAGGCCAAGTAAGCTCACCCTCTTGTCTTGAGCTCTGAGCTGGTGAAACCACTCAGGCTGAGACCACCAAGGTCTCCATTCCAGCCCTGTGGACCATCAAGAAGGGCAGTAGAGTTCTTTGGTCTCCATTCCCACAAAGTAATTTGCCAACAAGTGCATCAAAACCTAACAATTTTGTGTGGGAGCAGCAGGCTGTTGACAACTACCCACAGAGATATGAACCCACATGGCTAGATCCACACACTGGTGAACCTCCATACATCTTCTGCTACCACCACCAGCCTGGGAGGAAAGTGGTCCAAGGTTACCTAAGAGTGAGCTGCTCCTGTCATGATCAGTAGTTCTGCTGGATGTCCAATTTCTGCAATGGGAAGAGGAAGACGGCTCCCTTCAGGGACGTAGGAAGACAATCCGTAAGATTGCTGACTTCTGTCAAGCTGTTTTTGCAGGCTAGGGATAAAAAGTGACCCAACTACTTCAACCCATCTGCCCTGACTAACAAGGGTCATTCTCTTTGCACCTTGCTCCTCAATTCAGCCAGTTAAAAGAAATGATGATTCATGGCTGACAAATAATAGGATACGACTTTGCTAAACCCCATGTACTTGCAGAAAGCCAGCTAGCAAACGATAGCAGTCTGGCATGTGGACATTCCCAACAAGGCCTCAGCCTGATTTTTCAATTTCAGATACTATTGCAAAAAGATTCACTTTCCCAACAGAGGTATATTTTCATCACCTACAAAAAATGTGTTTCCTGCCTACACACTGGTAACTCATGACATCTGTTTGTTCCCCACACTATACACTTCCTCAGTCCGCTGAGGCACGTAGAGCAGTAGAATACACCATGACACTTCCACACACAAGACCAGATCCTTCAGACAGTACAAGACAACCACTGCAGTGCTGCTCTATGCCTGGCAAGGACCTACTTGTTACGAAATACCGTGGAAGAGATGCCCAGTGTGAGATGTGATACTTGTGTATCATTTTCAGCAGAGTTTAGCACTCACCTAATTCTGCAGCCAGCAGAAAGTCTTTACAGTACTCGAACTCCTGGCAGTTTTGCACAGCTAAAGACAGGACAACACGGCAACAGTAAAGTTCTATCAAGGGGAAAACAAACCCCAAACACTGAAAATGATTTGAGGACAGCTGGGGAAGACACCTAATCAACACGTTCAGTGGGTTCTTCTGTTTCATTGATGCTGAAGTATTTTATAACATCTTGATTTTGAATTTTTCTAGCAGATCACGGGAAGTGCTTATCTGGAAGTGCTAGTTACTTCTAAGTGCCATTTTACTGCAGATAAAATGGGACATCAAGCACCGATCTTGGAAGTTATCCAAAACCTAATTAAGAAGTTGAATACTCAGATCAGGCTGTGACAGAGAATGAAAATGTCAAATGTGGTTGACAAGCAGGTCTGATCTACCAGCTCTGTTTACAATACTTGAAAGGATTCTCTTTGCAGCAAAACTTATATGAGTGAAGCAGAATTATACGTGCAATAGCTGAAGTCAAACTCCAACCTCCATCATTACCCCCCTGCTTTCCACTGGCACGTAAAAAGGGGGCCTCATCCGTAACATGAAATACTTGTGAAAGTCTCAAGATTGCAAAGGAAGTGAAAACTTCCCCAACCTGAAAGCACCCCAAAACAATAATTCTAAGGTGAGCATCACCATGGTTCACTCAGACCAAACTATGACAGGCTGCTTCCAGGTCCAGTGTCTGGTGTCAGTATGTCATTCTTCAGAACAGCAAAAGCTTTGAGCTACGGTGGCACTTGCATTTTGGTTCCCAGATATTGAACAGGATACTGTGGGGCAGCCCTGAAGTTAAGAGGAGTAAGAGGTCTAAAACTCACCTGCCTTCCCTGGAATGTAATGCTATTTTTGTCCTTAAAAATAAAGCAAGGTTTGAAAGATGCATCTTCTTCCCACTGCCGAAAGCCTTCATTACTTCCTGAACAACAACAACAAACCCCAATACTCTTATCCATCTATTCCAAAATTGTCATCTGTTCCCAGCCAGCTGCCAAAACCTCCAGCTTTTCATCTTGGCAACCTTTATTGGGCAGTTGCTAGTTGTCAAAAGCTGCAGCACATCAGAAGCTTAACATTTGGGACAGCATAAAATAAACAGAATTTTAGTATTAAAATAAGTAGTTTTGCTAAATACACTTGGGAAAATGGGAAAACCACAGTCTGGAATGAATGAATATTAAGAAAAAAATTCAGGCAGGCAATAGCAAATAATTTCTATTGCAAAGGATTTAAGACAAAACTCCCAGTCATGTGCCGGCACATCCTGCCTACACATTATATAGTTCATTAAGAAAAAGACAGCTAAAAACTGTCTTTTCAGGTACAACAATAAGCTACTTGCTGACAGCTAACTCATGGTAAATATCTGCATGCACGTTCCCCTGTATATACGAGGCAAATCCAAGCTAACTGTACACTCAACAAACAGGCTTTTGCCAGGAGCAAAAAGCAGGCAAGCACGCACATGGTCAGCAAAGATGAGCTGATATGCAAAGCCTTGTTTTCCTGTGGTAACTTCACCATATGCTTGACCTGTTAGGCTAGTCCTCTCTAACACCGGCTGAGTGAGTCTCACCAGCCAGCAGAGCCTGGGCTAGACAAGTCCATTAACTCTATGATTTCTGCAGAAAATGCTACACAGGACCCAAGTCTCTGTTTGCAAATTTCTTTAATATAATTATGACCCATGTCCATTTTTTTCCCTTGGTGTCAGCACAGAGAATGAACTTCTAAGGAAATGTATTTACCCAAACCAAGCCATTCACTATTATTCATGCACAAAAGCACTCTCAAAGAATGCTCCCGTATCATGACCCAGACAGCTTTCTCCCTGCACGTTCTTCACAACATTTTTCTTCAGAGCATAAAAGATACTGAAGTCAGAAGCCTCAACCACATTCAGTCAAGATACAGTCTAATGTAAAAAGTCTGTGGATTTACTTAAAGAGCAGACTCACTACCTTCACATAAACACAAGCCATTTTCCTGTTGCTCTGGGGCATGATGTAACCACGGTTATCAAAGACTTTGATCAGCCTCTAAAGCTCAAAGGATCAAAACCACTTTTGCCCTAAATTAGCAATTTTCACCAGCAGAAATGGGTAGTGAAACGAATGTCTCAGAGTAACCCGTAATTCTAACCGAGGAGTCAAAATTAAGATTTTTTCCCAAACTCAGTGACAATGAAATAAATCTTATCTAACAAATACTTTTGTAAATGGACAAGCCATATTTGTTCACTAAAAATCTGTGGTATTTGGGCTGTAAGCATAGAGTTTCAGTGCACTGGTTGTGAAATACTGAACAAAGGACTGCAGCTTAGCGTGGCTGAATTTGATAAGATCTAGATTAAAAAATGGATGAAAGAAATCTGCAAACACTGAACCAGGGCTTTGGAGGGCTTTTGTTGTTTTTTGACTGTTTAATAAAGTTAGAAAAAATATCTGCAACCAGTCACAATAACAAAAAATAGCACCAGTGTCAGCAAAGGCTTAAGGATAGCCAAATCAAGAATTCAAAAGTGGAGGCAGTCCATTGTGCTAGTATCAAAATACAGTAAAATCCATGTGTGCTTATACATCACCACGTGCACTGTATGCTGCCATGTAGTCCAGACCACAAGTAGCCATACAATAACCATTTGAAAAGTTACATATATATATATATATATATAAAGGCATGTTTCAAAATCTTTCTGAAGAGATCATTTCTTTGTATAACAACCTTGGATGGCTTTGAGTGAGTTGGCCAGTGGCCCTCACTGCAAACTTTCCTCCAAACTTCATCAAGTATGTATTTAACCTGTTGCTGTCCCGTTTGGCAGCAGCTTTAATTTAGCATTATAAATAGCAAAAAGGGACAATTAGCTCCTTGAATTGCCAGTTCTAGCTCCCACTGAAATCAAAGGATCAGGTTCAAAGCATGCCCCAGAGTGTGGTAAACTTCTCACAGGAAATGGATATGCAAAAGCAAATGCTGACGGCTGCGAAACGTATAAAGTAGAGCAATATTTTAGGTCTCGATCCTCAATTAAGATTCATCCCTACGAAGTATTGCAGTGGGGTTACACAGCAGAACTGGAATCCTTGTAATTACTCCGCATTGGATCATGAATGAAAAAATGTACTAGTTAGAGATGTTTCATTAACTTCAGAGATAGCTTAACATTTCCTCCTCAGCAGCTGACACAAACGCGTACGCCAGTTGTGTTCTTACAGCTCAGGCAACAACATATTCGCAAGCACAATTCTTCACATTAAGTTAAATCTGAAGAAGAGATGTCATTGATACACTCAATATGTGGCACATTTCATAAGAGGGATTTCTGGGTTGTGAGTCACCTCTGCTCTGACCTAAAAGCATATTAAAACATGAGGATGCATAACACTGAACTCCTAACCCAAATACGTGCAATTCCTCACCTTAACTTTGTATGATCGGTATCTGTGTGCTGGGACTACTGAATCTACTCTGCACATGATGCCCATTCACTATCGCATCTCACGGCTCAAAAAACCTTTTGTATGTTCTCTTTTGTATTATTTTTGGCTGTGGGGAGGAAGAGGTGGGGACCTGTCTGGGAAACAGGAAGCAGGAGGAAGGAGGGGAATATGTTGTAGAATAAGGTCAGAACAAAAAGGAATAAAAGAGCATTACTAAAGAATTTCTAAACCATAATAAACATGTAGGACCAAAGTCTGCCTCAAGCCATGCAGGGAGCAGTGGGCTGCTTGGCTAAAGTTTAAATTTTAACATGAGCACAGCAACTGTCCAATCACTTTTACAAAAAGCCATTTGCCGTTTTTTTCTTTTCCTTTTTTTTTCTTTTTTAAATTTGGGCAATTTGTTATCTTACAAGAGCAAGAAGATGCATGTGCTGCTGTGATAAATATGCCAGTCTGGGCAAGGAAAAGAGAAGACAGCAGCCTCAAGTTTTATCGTCACACTGAGAAAAAACTCAGACCAGAAACAAAGCAATGGGAAGCACAACCGGATTCTCAGCTGGGGTAAATCAGCACAGACCAGCACTGATTTCATTGTTCCTGTTTACATCAGCTGAGGACCTTGCCAATACTCAAACTCCATGAAATTCTGCTCTTGATTAGCGCCATTTAACTCTGGCTTACATGCAGCAGAATTTGACATGCTCTTTGACGGCTGGAGATAGTTATTTTATATTACAAATCTTGTCTACTTTATTAGGAACAATGTGACCCAAATGGAAAAATGGGAAGAATTTAAAAACACCACCATCTTCAGACATCCTGATGCTTGGATTTCTCTCTCTCTCTCTTTCTTAATTTGGGCCAGCAGTGTATTTGGAGGTACTCACAAACTGGTTACTGCCACTTCTGTGCCAGAGTTTTCATCACCTGTGCACAGAACAACAGTCTTCATGCTTGAACATCCCACTGCAGGTAAACTTGCCACTCAAAAGCAGGTGCCCTCTAAAGGGTGCTCCCTTACCGCCAAAGGTGTTTTTCCATTGCTTTTCTTTTCTACATTGCACTATCAAGCCATTTGTTCCTAAACTTTAGCCATCAGAGATTCTGATCCACCCTCAAATCTCACAGGCAGTACACTTGGGCTGCCATGCACCCTGATCCTCTTTTAAAGCAATTTGCTGGATCACACTGGAAAAGAGCCTGCCAGTATTGGCCCAACCACTCAGCAGCAACACAGGCAGCTGCCCACAGGCATCTGAGGAGACCTGCATCCCCAAAAGGCATTAGATCAAACAAAAAGAAGATCTGGCAGGGCCTTTTGTGGATATCATCAGCAATTCAAGGTGCGCTGTCAGACCTAGACCAGGCTCTGCTTCCTCCCTGTGAAAGATAGGAGATCATCCCTGCGTGAGTGCAGTTTCCAGCAGGCTGTACAGCTAGCAGCTGCAGCACGGGATGGGCAGCTGGGAGATGCCATCAAGAGCCCTGCCATTTATTGACTTGAGAAAGTTCAGCAGGTCCGATCACCAGCTGCTCAGAGTCAGCACACCTCTGTGAGCCAACTTACACCAGCAAGGCTCTCGCTCCGGCTCGCTTTCTTCAGTCAGAATTGTGGACACCCACCCAGTTGTTATGGATTTTAATACGCTGCAATATGAAAGTGCTATTTCAGGACAAAGTTATTAATAGCAGTAGCAGCCAGAAAATAGCCTAGAAGGAATGCAATGTCTTGGTATTCCTGGAAGATATAACAACTTCCCAGCATCCAGGCAGCCACCATGGTCAATTCAAGATTTTTCTGTGCACAGGAGACTTTGTCTTTCATTAGAGGATCTAACTATACGATAAGCTATCATGATATCCTTCAAAGAAATGCCCCATATGGATACCTGCCGAATCCCATGTCTGCAGAGACTACAACACAGAAAGTCCCAGAGGGTGGTACTGTTACTGCAAGCAGGCTGGTGAAAAGCAGAGGATGGCCACTGTGATGAAGCATCTGTCTGACACAAGGACCTCCCAGAGACTCTTCTTTTCAGCCTCTCTTCCCCCACCAGCACCCTCTCCTTCCCTTGCTCCCTCATGCTGCATCTCCTCAGCAACACTCTTTACTTTGGCAGGAGCCTAGCTGCCAAGGCAAGGCACTGCCCATTTTCATGCTCTCTCTTAAACCTACTCTTTCTCCTGGCAAAATGTCCCTGGAAACGTATTGGAGAATACTGTGCAAGACTGCCAGACCCTGCCTCAATTTTTGCTGGCACCTGTCCCTCTCAAATTAATTGGGAGGGTTCCCAAATTAATTCCAGGTACATCACTGAGCACAACACTCAGCACCACCTTCCGGAGATGAGGACATATCTCTGCTGACAATGCCACCAGGCTTTCAGCATCCATTCTGCCCGTACCCTTGCTGCTGAGAGACTCTTAATGAGGTCTTTGGCTTTCCAGCCCCATCCTTAAGTATCTCATCTGAGTAAATCAAATGAAACTCAACACTGTGTCTTTCTCTGAGACGAAAAGGCCCTAATGATGATGATGCTGGGAATTAGAAGATGGCACGTTCACAGCACTAGAGCCTTACCGATTAAACCACTGCACGTCGCTCCACCTCACTACTGAACAGGCCCTGCAGGGAGCTCTGGTCCCTCACCACTCTCCAGAAAGGAAACAAACAAAAGCCATTTACCAACCAGGAAAAGAGGAAACATATTGTAGTTATTATAATCCCAACAGTGGACATGTTATCTGGCATATTTCCAACTCAGATGTTTAAAAAATGCAGTTAGTTTACTTTAAGTGTTCTATTTTCCCTGATTTTCCTTTTTCACATCTATTTAAGCCTATATAGTACCTCCTGAGATAAGCCTGCTTTTGTGGGCTGGCTGTATACCACTCCTTCCCTCTATTGTCTTTCCGAGATGGGATGGAAGTCTCCACTGTCATGGCCTGGAAGACTGCAGCCAGGCTCTCTTGGCTTGGTCTGTGGGAAGGGGAAGAGCAGGAACATGTGCTCTGTCACAGAGGAACGACAGCCTCTCCTGCTGCAGAAGCGGCATCCTCTTCCTCATGGTACAACCAATTCTCCCTGTCATTTTGTTTATCTTCAATATTGCTCAAGTAAAGCTGTTTTTAGTAGCCCCCAAAGGCAGGGTCTGTTGCCAGCTATCGTCATCCCAAACACTTTCAGACTCCCGTCACTCTGCTGTGGTACAATCCCTGCAATAGCTAAACACAAACATTATGTTCCCCCAAGTACAAATTACAGCTTTCAGGAGCTGCAATTTTATTTTGGTTATAAACATACAAAGGTAACCTTTATGTTGGGCGAAGAGGAGCAGCACAAGAGACCACAGGTTGAGCTTCTGCCTCGTGGGGAACATTCCTGGGAGCCCTTTGCTGCTTCTTTTCCCGCTGGCTCCGCTTCCCAAGCGGTTGCGATGGTATCAGAGCCGAAGCGAGAGCCAAAATTCCTAGTGGCGGTAGCTGGGGTTGCTGGAGGGATCTGCTTCAGTCCTGGCAGTCCAGGAACCAAGACTCAGAAAGGGAGAGAAACATGCCCCAAACATGCTGCTTTAGCTATAGCTGGCACTACTGGCAGGACTACGCATTCAGGACACAGTATTTCAGGCACAACTCGCGACTGCTGCCATCCTGAGTCCCTGCAGAAGTCAACACAGCAATTCTCAACACGTGGACATGTTCAGGAGGGCAGCGTGAGCACCTCAGAGATACTCCACATCACAAGAGCAAGGCTTAGTGGGATTTCCTCCATTTTTCACATCTCTAACCCTTCCCTGACAAGACTACAGGTATCCCCTGCTCTGCAGATCTCCCATCACTACCGCACTGAGCGCATGACGTCTGTCAAAGAAGCATGAAGTCAAATTGACCCTGCAAGCCCCTGAGTGTCCCCTGAGGCATTTCAGTCCTCTTGTGAAGACTGCTAATGTGTCCCTTCCCCACCACAAGTAATGATGCACTCCTGGAAGAAAAACTGCATTAAAAGTCTTCTTTACATGTGAGCTAAGAGCTTTCTTTGACTTATACCACTTTTACTCATAAATATAATATCAAGGTGATCGTGTTCTCCTCAGACTACTCAGTGTTCTGTAAGTAAAACCTGCAATTGGCAATTTATCAGATGGAAAAATAAAAGCCACATTTGGTTTCTCCCTACACTTAAAAATGACCACGTGTAGTCTCTGAAGCAGACCAATCTTCTTAACAAGGTCATGAATATCAGCCTGGAGGCGGAGAGAGGGAAACAAAACCACCCTGCACATGTTTTCCTTCTCTGCTGCTTTCTCACCGATGTTTTGCTCACTTTCTAAGCAAAGAGGAAGCCTCTCCTGTTCCCGTAACCCTGTGTTTATCCACATTCCAGCAGCCAGCGACGCTTACAGCCTTGAGGAGCTCGCCAAGGGCAGAGAATCGGACCTTGCTGCAATACATTTTAAGCTTGAGACTTGGCCAGTTCTGTGCGGGAAAAAGGTGGAAGCCATGAGAGCATAAAAGATAGAGGCAGTGGGTGGTGGGACACCATGAAATCTTTTGAAAGCACTGTTCCTGCAGGCTAGGATAAAAAGCACAACACAGCCCTCACCTAGTGAAAGGAGTGGAAAATGCTCTTTAGGAGGCATAGCCTTAAGAGTCTGAACAAATCCCCCCACATGTCCCTGGTGACAAAGAAGCCCAATTTGATCAATACAGCAGCATTATTAACACCGCGATACCCTGCATGCGGCTAGTCATATGTTTCTGCCTCTGCCAAGCGTGGGGGAAGGGGCACAAACTCCTGCAGCAGTTCACAAGGGAAACGTCTCTCTTAAAATCATTAGACTGCACAAAGAATCTCTTACCCATTTCCATGCAAGCTGCTTTTTTGGGAGAGCTCTGCTTATTAATATTGATCAAGCTCAAGTGGAAACCCATAAATATTGTGTGCACTATATTTTTTTTAAAGATATTTTGCTTTTAATTGCTTTAGGATCCCTTCCTTCAGGCTTTTTTTCTGCAGTCATGAAGACCCTTCCTTTTGTGGGCTGGGACAGACACATAAATGTAGACAGTTAAAAATAACGTGACTGCAGAGGGTGGGACTTTATGAATAGCAAATCTTGTAAAAATATTATGAGGATTAGGGGTTGAGTTAAGTGTATTTGGATTCAAACAGAAGGAATGGTAGTAAACGGGTATATATCGCTACTGCTCCCAAGCCCCAGTCAAACCTGTGGCCCTTCTGTGTTTGGTTCTTCACAGAGTTTACAGACAATCCTGGCGAGTAGCTCAGGAATTGGCAAGAGAATGGAAGGGGAAGAAAAACAGTCCTAGCTAATCATCTGCTTAACCATGGCCAGCAAATGTGAGGATCTTGTAAAAACCAGGTCCTGTGTGTGCCGCGTGACAAGTCTGAGGGCGGCTAGGTAGGTGTCACGCAGAGTGCATTCTCCCCCAGCGCCATCCCAGGTGACTCAGTGGAGGAGAAAACATTAACAGAGAAGCTAAAGGGTGAGTGGTAAACACTGACAGCATGGGAGGAAGGAGTGACTGCAATAATAAACACAAGACCAGCAAGTGGCCTTTAAAACCAGGAGAAAGACCTTCTTGCCCACAGAAAGAGTGTTTCATCCATTGCTGGAAAGAAAAACCACCACAGACATGCTGCATCTGCACCAGCCGTCTTTCTTCGGCACTCAACTTGGACATAGTCAAAAAACAGGGAAAACAACAGACTCACTTCTCCTCCACAGGGAAGAAATCCTGCCACGATTCCCCTCTGCCACCTCTCCAACATAAAATCACAAAGACCATCAAAGCCAAATCCTACACAAGGAAGGTGAAATGCTGAGCTTGAACACACCATGCTGTCTCCACATTGTGTTTACCAAGCTTTTCTCAACAGAGAAGTGTGGTGCTACTCCAGAGCTGCTGGCACAAAGTTCTCCCAGAAAGGGGTGCTGTAAAAGTGTCTAGACAGACTAAAATTAAAAAGAACAAATTATATGACACTGCCCACTGTCTGCAAACGAGGGCCAGAATCTCAGAGGGAGGAGTAAATCACTAGTGCTGTAATCTTAGCTAGTGGAGTTATCTTAATTTACACTAAGCAAGGATCTGGCCCAGAAAAATATTCCTGTCAAGTCTGCAGCCAAAAATTCCTCTGCTAGACCACATTCCACCAGTTAAAATGCCAGGGAAGACAATTGCAAAAAGAATTTAATTAAAATGGAGATCAGGGAACCGCTATCCTTTTCAGGCCCCACTCTCAGCTTCCTCTCTGACAACTGAGCACTTGGGTGTCCCAGTTTCCCAGCCTGTAAAATGGGCACGCTGCAGCTCCCCTGCTCTCTATGGGCAATGACTGTGAAGCATCCTATCTGTTCAAAGCTCAGCCATCATATCAAACAGACATCTGAATGCTTTAAAACTCCGAGTCTTGGATGAAAGCGTATGCTCTGCTGAAACAGTTCTGTCATTGCTCTTGGAAAATCTGAGCCTCAAAAAGGCAACTTTGCAAGACTTGCAAGACTGTAGGTGTCAGGTCTCTGACTCACCAGGGTACTGACAGGGAATTTTGCTGCCCCAGGCTACACAAACCCACTGGCACAGTGGGTAAAAGAGAAAGTCCTTCCTCTCTGTCGGTCCCCGGTACTGAAATACAGGCATGCATGAAGAGTACTGCTTTCCCACCATTGTCCTGTTCACATTTTATCTCTTAACTTAGACTTTCGTATTGATTAGCACCTGGATAGACAGCAGATTTTCTGCATATCCCTCTGTTTTCAACTCCACCAGGAAGTCATTAAATGGAAGAATACACCTGGGATGTGGACCAGTGAGTGCAATCACACCATCATGTCATAAGCATGATGCCACGTAGTGCCTCACTGTAGCACATCCTTTCTTCATTTTTACTCCTTAGTTTTTGTTAAAACATTTAGCATTTCACGTGCTGGTCTGCAAGAACGTCTGCTACAGCACACTGTTCAGGACCAGTTTCTTTACAGTCCTCGTGTTTCACGCAAACACCCCTAAAAGATGCTCACAACAGGACCTCTGCACTGTTCACGGAAGCACTTGCTACTGCATCTTGAGAAAGTTGCTAATTCCCACACATGACCAGGGAGCCTGTCACGCACTTCTAAAAAAAACATGGTTACTGCCCCACAGGATAATTTTATTTCTTCAGCCAGCTGAGCAGCAGCATTGATTGTGATGTTACTTTATATCACCTGAAGCTCTTCAAGGGCAATCGCTCTTAAAGGCTTGCAGAAAAGAGGAGAAAGATCACAGCTTTTGTGAACAGTTTTCACAGAGGCACAACCTAGCATAAAGGAGCACAGCTCTGCTGCCCTCAACCAGCTGTGCAGCCCAGTACTACCTAGTGAGGCCCCACAGTTCTGTTTTAACCCCAGCAGACACTGCATGGGGCAAGCAGCTTTCCTCCTGTGCAGGAAGGAAAGGGAATCACACATCTTCCGAAACACCAGGAAAATATTTCTTTGCAAGCTTCCTCTGCAAGCAGCCCAAGCTGCCTCAAAGGAGCAGCAACGGTTAAACAGAGAAAAGCAGACAAACAGACCAGGAAGGTCCAGCGTGTGGGGTGACCAGCCAAGCTCACCGAGTCCCGCAGTTCATAGCAGCTAATGCCTCCCCCCAGCTGAGGAAGCCTCCTTTACCTTACGCTAGCAGCTGTCTCAAATCCTCCTTCAAGACAGCGGGGCCAGGACGTACCGGCCCTGCCTCCCTTGGGCCCAGTCCAGAACCCACTTGGAACCAGGGGAATTATTTCTACTGCTTCCAGCAGACTTGGGATGAGGCCGAGCTGCCTGCCCAGCACTGACTCAGCAACGATGGCCACAGAGAGAGGTGGAAACGGTGCCTTTCCAGGCTCCCATGTTGCAGGCTTTGGGGCCATGCAGCGAGCCTGTGGAAATGCCAGAATGGTTCTCGGCAGCAAACAGCACCCAGAAATGCGTTCACGGCTTTGCAGGACTAGTCCACATCAACGGCCAGGAGGATTTATGTTCGTGATGGCACCTCCCAAGCTCCCCATGCACCGACGCCGGCACCTTCTCTCTGCTGCGGGGTCAGCACGAGGGTGCTGAAAAGAAGGGCAGAGGTGTGCTGGGTGGGTACGGAAATCCGAGGGTTTGTTCAAGCGAGCCTTGATGAAGAAAACCAGTGGTCTTCAACTGTCAGCATATGAATGCTGTTTTCTGAACAAAGGGCAGCAACTGACAGCAACCCTACTCTTCCCATCATCACGCAGTTTTCGACCCCACAGCTGTATTTGTTTTTAGACTCTTTAAATGCTGAGATTTTTCAATACCTGTTGTCAATAGCCAGCATTCAAAATCAGCTACCATCACGCCAAATCATCAGCACCATTTTGACTTCATCCCACTCAAGTTCTGATCTGTTTTGTTAAGCAAACAAACAAAAACTTGGCAGCATTTTCTTTGTTTCCATTTATTTTGATGGATCGCAGCCCCCACTATAAAAAATGCTTAATAAAAACAAATCAGAAAATTAAGGAAACTGATAAAAACCTTTCATTGTGACGAAAAGCAGGGAAAAGGGCTTAAGGAATAAATGCGAAAGTTTTTTTGTCATGCCAGCAGGGAGAGGCAGTATATAAAGAAACCCGCACAGGGGCAGGAAATAAATCCTTGAGACTGAATTCGAAGAAAGACAAATTAATGCATTTATGGAAGAAATAGTAACACAGCATGCACACTAAATACAAAGCAGAGATCCAGTCAGGCTGAAAAGAGACATTCAGTAGACAAGACACAGAGAAGACCAACACGGTTTTGGGAATACATTCTTAGCATCTGATATACAGGAAAATTGGAAGGGAACACGAAGACGGAAAGTACGACAAAATTGAAAGGGACGTGTACATTTGTTACTATTTATCACGTCTGCTCCACAGCCAGTATTATAATCTCCAGTCAATGAGCAGGAGTCTCATTTCACATTTAGATAAAAATCCTTGAAAGAGTTAATATAGATAAAGATGGGGAACAAGCATCACACCGTGCACCTGTGAATTGGCTGAACCAAACAAAGGAATGGAGTTGCTCATGGGAGAAAAGAGAGAATCAGGAGAGTGAGGAATTAGATTCAGGTAGAAAAGAAAAAACAGGCTTTTAGATATTCTTCCTCTACATGAGGTTTTAGTGCATGCTTCCAGGGAAAGCAGGGCCTCATGATAGGCGAATTTCCAATGAGACTAGAAAGCTCCACCAAGGCATAAAGTAAGAAATGACACCTGGGCAGAAGAATTTTATGATCTAACATAGATTTTTTTCTGTGCTAATTTCTGAATTAGCAATTTCTGAATTAGCAGAATTGCTAATGAGCAGTTCAGAAATTAGCACTGGACCAGATCTGCTTATATGCACAGTTTATTGTTGCTGGATGAAGGCAGTGCATGAAAATCCCTTTTCATCATGTGCACTCTCCTCTTGAACCTCATTTGCCTTCAAAAGTAGCCAGTCAGATCCCCCTGCTGAACACAAGCTCACAAGCTCTCCTGTAACCCTTCTCAACCTCAGAGGCAAAGCTGAAGTCAGAATTCGGCCCCATACCCTCCTCATGACATCGCAGGACACGACACGACACGACATGACACACATTCGCTTTTGATTCCAGTCAGCCTAGGAGAAAGCCCCCACCTCCACAAACCTGGCCTCTCCTCCGACCTGGCTCACCACACGTGTGTGATGGATTCTTGAAATGAGATGTGTGTCTGGCCACTCGTACGTGCACACGCAGGGCCCTTCCTTCAGAGGTGACTCACATTTACACTGCAGCTTTCTGACATCACTAAAACAGAGCAAAAAGGCCTCAAAGCAGATTTACTTACAGAAGCTGATTTTAAGATGAAAAAGACCATTCTGCTCACTCATCTGACCCCTGGAAGAAACTGCCCATGGAACTACACAAAAGGCTCCTCTAAACACTCATTTACACCCGCTTTCAAGTTGGTTTCCACCGCTGAATATGAAAGCCTGCAGGTAGATCGGAACGGGATCCTTCTGTCTTCCCATGCTCTGAGATTGCTCAGAGACCTCTCCTCTCATCTGTCTTTGTTTCACAGGTGGGTATCACCATCCTGGGGGAAGCAATACCCACACCAGGTATCATCCTACCTTGCAGCGTTGCGGAGAGCACATTTAGAGCTTAGAAACATCTCTTCCCTTCCCACCCCCACATTTTCTTCATTTGAAAAAACAAAGCAAACAAAGCATGCTACATCCCTTGTTTTATAGAGAGCCACTCAAGACCTCCCACTCTTTCATGGAAAGAAAATTAATTTCCAGTCGAGTTTCCATTATTTATTAGCTGAAGGTGGGGAGGGGGAATGGTATTTATAGGATGCCTAAGGCCATGCTCACTATAAAACAGAAATAAGCCAATAAGGTCAGAGCACAACTCAGTGGCCCACTGCGCAACATTTCAAAAAACGTACCCGCTCATTACGGCACTTGAGACTATCTCCTCCCCCTGACAGCACTGGAAGCACATTTATGAGAGCCATAGAGCAGCAATATTGTTTTAATCAAATCATTAAAATGGGCGTGTTGTTTTTTGCCCACATCCTGGTATTTATTCCACATCCTGACAATATCTGGGATCTGTATAGGCCATTCTCCTCTAAGGTGTCAAGTGACTTTGTAGACACTGGGCCAGTGTAAATCTGCGTATTACCACTGTGACTTTGGCAGATCTGCATCAGTTTGCATCAGCCCAGGATCTGACTCACCAACTGATCTGAACTTCCCCACATGATGTGGGTACTATTCTTCCCTTTTTCGGAGAGAAAAAGCAGTTCAGAACTGGATGTCAGAGATTTCCTTGATCTTTTCCGCTTAAAGAAATGGAAAGGAGAAAGAAATTCCCATCTTCTCACTGTAGTACATCTGATGAGAGATGCAGCTTGCTCAAACAAAATGTTAAATTACATGGCCTTGCAGCTGATCTAACTTTCACTATATGACGATAATCCATGTGAGACAGTCCCAGTGAAGAGGAGTCTTCAGCCCAGGGTAACCACTCAGCGTCCAGCTGAACAGGCATTCAGCTCTTGGAAGATTAGGTTTTCCTATGATATATAGTTGGAAACTACCCTAGGCTGTGCTTGTACAAAACCAGGCGACATCCACTTACCCTAAAATTCTCAAACTTGCAAGAGAAGCACCTTACAATCCCTTTAACTGGGTCATGTCAGCACTTACAGCAATCTACCTTTTCTTGCAAGATAGCAGAGATCTTTGATACTGTAAGTGCCTCCTTCCTCTGGTCTGATCAGACAAAAATGCCCCTTCCTCTCACTATTTGACTGCAACCCCCCTGCTCTCTCACATGCTTCTTAAAGCCCCAACACTCAGAGGCCTCTGGTTACGTCAGAAGTGCCTTTCTCAACACCAAAAACAAGCCTCTGGTTTCCTCGATTGTGCAGGAAAGCCTACAAACATGACATTACACTATCCCAAAAGACCACAAACCAAAAACAAATAAAAACAACATGCACCTTGCCTGATGTACAGCAATCTTCAGATGTTCACAACTATTCTGAGGTGCTGGCACAGTTTATGAATAGCTGGGGGAGGGCTATGACTGGGACAGCATCTCAGATGGAGATGGAAGAGAGCTATTTTGCCCAAACCGGTCATACTCTCTGTCAGTCAGTCCAGTGCCCTTTGTTTCTCCCTTATTATTTTAAAATGCAGACAAATTTAAAAATAAAAGCAGGAGATAGTGAAGTTCCTCCCCATCTGATCTAGTCACTAATGAGGGAGGTTTCTTTTCACTGGCACAGATTTTCCATTGAGCAGCAAATGCAGCCTCTCCGCTGTCCACGTGTCGGAAACAAAGCCACTTCTGGCCTGACGCTTTCCATATGAAACACCAGCTCCCATCTTTCTTCTCCCCTCTCCCTTCCTCCCTTTCATACTTTATTACTCACACAGCAGCTGTAGTAGCTTGCAGATGAGTGGAATGTTTCCTTCGGAACAGCGTAAATTTTCCAGACTGACATGGGAGGCCAAAAGAAAAGAAAAGAAAAAAACAAACCCCAAGCCCCAAACCAGGATTATGAAGTACTTTTCACTAGCTGGAAGCAGGCAGCAACCTCTGTGGGGCTGTCACCCTTTGAACCACTGTGCAGCCACAGGTAAACATCAAAGCCCCTGAGCCACCCACCTCACCCTCCACCCTGGGCCGCGAGGCACCTCAGACCCAGCAGTGAGTCAGAGGTGCCAAGGCAGGGCGAGCACAGATTCCTCACCAGCAGAATGGCACAGCACCTCGCCAGCAGAGGCTGTGAGAGGTCCCGGACGAGTGGATCCAAGGAAGCAGAAGAGTGACCAGCAGCTGTGAAGAGCTGACGGAAGCGTGTGACTGCACCACTCTTGCACATCTCAAGCATTTGCACACCTCGCCAGACTCGTGCAGGGAAGGAGAGCAGGCCCCCAGGTTACGGACCAGAAGTGGTCAGACATTGCTTATGGCATTACGTGGTGTTGTGGCTGCAGCGCTCACAAGATGGAAGAGTCACAGGTTGCAACGAACCTAGATATCTTTTATTAGACAAATTGATACTCCCTGGGAAAAATGAATCCAATTTTAGGGACGCAGGACAACAAAGCCGAAGGTGCTAGCCAAACCAAGTCCCTCACACCAGAAACAGGGCCAGGCCCTGAGGAAAGTGTCTAGAAAACACACCTGGTTGAAACATTTCTACCAAACAGTCTCCAGTCAAAAAAAAAAAGACATTTTTGTTTAACCTGAAGTGTTTTATTGGAACACTGGTTTTGGAACCACCACACAATCAACTGAAAGTTCACACACCCAAGATACAATCTAGAGGGGCAGACCTGAATCAAGCAGAAAAGTGATCCAAATTTGTGTCTTTAACATCACACCTAAGAGCTGTGATGTGGTCGATGTCCATTTTGGGTGTAAAAAGCAGACAGGAGCAGCTCTTTCCTCTTCTACTCCTCCACCTACTGAACATTTTCACTATGGCCTTTGGTCACTGGAACCTTTTTTTTTCCACCCAGCTCTGGTGGAGAATAATGGCAGGCAACTAAAGGCAGTCCCCTATTTCACCCCCACCAGCACAAAGCAGCTCAGTGCGATGCTGATTTCTCTCCTGGCTGGAGTCAAGACAAGCCAGCAAGGGGTAAAAATTGTAAATGTTTGCAAACCCAAGAACTCTCCTTATGCTTGAAAACGAAGTTTGCCCACTGAAGAGTCAGGATTAAAACCAAATGCCTAACAGCATAGTAGCCTATTAGTAGTGAAAGCATTTCTAAAATCTAATTTACTTGTCATGCTACATGCATTTTCCTCACCGCACAATCCAAACAAACAGTCACTTTCACTTCACTTTACTTCAGTTGCATGGGAAGAATGCTGCAGTGCAAGAGCTGCAAAGACAGCAGGTGGGCAAGATGATCCTGTCCAAAAAACACAAACCCTGCTCACGCTTTTTTTGTTTTTAATTATATAGATGGAGATAATTCCACTGATTGCAGTTTCTGTCAGAACATGTCGATTTACAAAGCTCCAGCACAGTCAAATGTCAACCCTATGCCAGTGTCCCTTTAAAACTGACCTTGGGAGGCTGCAGATTTAAGGGCAGGATTTGTAATCAGGATGCTAATTGGACCCTCTCAGAAAAGCCTCTCACAAGCTGGTGTCCTTCTCCTGTGCGTGCCCCGTCAATCACACTGCCTCCCAAGCTCACCTCTGTCACTGGCTACCTCCCTACCCCTCGCTGAGTAGGAGCTGTTAACACCCCCCATATGATTTAAGCCCTAGCTTTGCACGCAGGTCCACAACACTGGGAAATAACCAACAGGATTAGGACGTGTCAGACACGGTCTATAAGCCCCATGTTCAAATCATTATGACACTTAAATGCGTATGTCTGCGGGACCTTCAGCAAGCATTAATACGCAGTCTGTGCTTAAGTGTCTCAGACTCTTTAGTGTACATTGTAAAGTATACCACATGCATCTTAATAGTTCTCTAAACAACAACACGTGTAATGAATACACAGTTGCACTGAGCGGAAATGCTCTGGATTGGAAAGGATTCTTCATGTGTGAGAACAAAGAGAGAGCGGGTACCTGCTTTAAAACAATTAAGAGCATCAGAGCAGCTTGCCAATACAGTAAAAAACATTAAAACATTAAAAAAATAAATAAATCCTTGCCTTCCTGCCAAGTTTCCTACACCCAACTCCCTTTTTGACCCATCTTCTATAAACCTAGAGATGGAGTCAAATTGGTGCTACGTGCAGGTTGTCTCAAAGACAACGCAGACCTCTGGGGATGGGGAGGGGCGGGGTTAAGCTCACCTTTCAGCTCTTTATTTTCACTATTTCACAGAGCTGATCCCGCACCCGTGGAGAGCTCCCAGCACGGGAGCCGTCCTGCGCTTTCAGTGCTTGCCATCACAGCCCGTGGGCTGTGGTGGCCGGGCCTGGGGCACTGCCTGTCCCCCGTGGCCCCAGCTGCTGCACCTGAGCATCCCAAGCCTCTAACGCTGATCCTCAGAGCATCAGCAGGAGGAAGGAAGAGCTGCCAACTGATCTCGTAACTTTAGAACTGAGAAGGAAAGGTTTGGCGTCCTGATGCAATCCAAGATGTCTAACTACCCTGAAGCACAAAGGCTGAAGAAATTTCCTCTCAGAAGGGAAAAAAGACACAGACCCTGCTCTCACAGGCAGCTTGTACCTGAACAGCCAGGCAGCCGTCCTCACCAGCTGCTGCCAGACCAGGGGTGGCAAATACAGCCTGGCCAGCACAGGGATACGCAGGCTCTTTCTGACACGTGCACACATCTCCGTACTGCCAGCTCTCAAGCTTACACAATAGCAGCATTTTCTTAATGCTGATGGAATCAAGTAACTGTCGTAAATCTCTGCTTCTTTATTTTTAAGAATAAAGGACACGAAGACAAATCTTCAGTGGCTCTGAAACCAGAAAAGTAGAAAGAACATCAAAGTTCTAAAAAAAGGTCTGTGACTTTAAAGACCATCTCAGTGTTTTGGGAACCAGGCACACGATTATTGAACTCGAAGTGGCAACACTGGGAAGGAGACAGCCAAGAGAGTAACAAACTCAAACACTCAAACACATGTTGCGCCTATCAAGATTGAAGTCAATGGAAAAAAACTGGGATGGTCTCAAATACAACAGCCGCAAGCTGGGGAACATACCTTTACAGGATCTATGCTCCAAACCTGTTCTCTATCCAGCAAAACTGAGAAGAAGGGAGGCTCTTTCCCTGGCAGGTTTGTTTTGTTTGTTTGCTACAGAATCAGCTGAACCTGCCAGTTCAGGTGAATCCAGGCTCATCTGGACCATGGCAGAAGCAGTCACCCACAGTACAAAGAGGACCTGTGGGGAGAGGAAATTCAGAGATGGGCTATTCCTGCAACTTGAGCTTCAAAGAAACCACAGAAATGGCACTTGCAGCTCATGAGCCATGCTGGGAGTTGGACACAGGGGGCTGTTGTAGATGAATACGTACGAGAACAGGCAGGAGGCACTTGAGAGTCCAGAGAAACAGAGAGGAAAGTAAGAGGGACTTAGCACCACTCTTGAAAACTCTCCAGAATTCAGCTTTACCATAAAAAAGGAAAACTCCCATCAATTACAATACCCGTGAACAACTTTTTATGAGGTTTTGAGTGTGGTAATCAATAGCCTCCACTGTTTCTTCCCCTCTGCAGGATGTGACAAACTTGGCGTGAGGTGTACCATTACACTTAACATACTGAACACCAATGCTGCTCAGCCAGTGAGCAAAATCCCTTTGTTTTATAAGGACAATTGCAATCAAGGTTGTTCATGTGCAGCTACAGAATCAAACAGAAACAGCTTCCTTCTTACTTCCCTACAACACGTTTCCCAATGCAGAATGGAGAACCAATGCACTGGATGCTTCTTAGTGGAAAGTCATTCAAAAAGGCCTCAAAAATATGTCTACTCAGGAAAAAACAATCATCCTCCACCCTGGAAAGCTTAAGTGTGAAATTACTGCATTGTACTGAAGACCTTCTGCCATTTCCACATGGAAATATAGCATTGCAGGCTAGCTATATATCACAATTTTTATGCAGTCTACTCGAGTCTATGCACTGCCTATTTAATAGGACATAAAGACATGGGTGGGCTGGGGTGTGTGAAGGTGAGAGCATCCCAAACAAATAAGGGAAATTTTCTACTTAATACCTACATTATGATTGTGCATTGCTTAAAGGTATGTATCCTATCTCAAAATCACTTGCCACAAGTCACACACAAAATCAGTTATTTAACATTTGTAACGTGGACTGCAGGGCTCTCTCTCTACACTTTCATAGCACCAAGAAACAATCATTTATAACATCAGATTCTGTAATTAATGAATCACAAAACAATACAGACAGCAGTTTCCAGTTTGTTCTTCCTCTTTCTCCATCTCCTTCTATAGAGTGACAGAAGCTTGCTTTCAGCACATGGAGCAAGTGGAGAGCCTGCATGTATAAATGGACCAGTGCTCAGGGTCTGGAATACACTGCATTACACATGTGGCTGTTCTTGGAAGTCAACCATTTCTGCAAGTTATTCTCAAGAGGCATGATGTACTTATAAGCACTTAAGAAATGTGTTACACTGTGACTGGAACCAAGATGAAATAGCAATATTAAAAGAGATGGTTTAGTTTATGTAGTGGCCAACTATGCCATTAAACTAGAACAACGGAGACGACGGGGAGGCAGGAATGTTCTCCAGTGTGATTTATGTCTTTCCAGTAGCAGTGGAAATTTTTCCTATATGCCTGAAAATGACCCTGTCTCCCAAATAGAAGTCAGCATTGAGATGTAACAGTTCTACTAGATTAGTTGCCTCGAGATGCTCTGCTCTCACACAGCACAGGGGTCTCAAAGCCCTTTGCCAGGATGGGTCATGTCAGCCTCCCAGACCCACAAAGACCATGCCTCCGCACTGTTGTTGTCAGTCATTTCAGAACAGGGTAAAACGAGGTTTGAAGACTTGATTAAAAATAAATAAAGCAGGCTGTACCACAGAGTCAAGGACAAGACAAAGGTTTCCCTGATCCTACGCTTTACAGGAAATGTACATCTCCCTTAGAAGGATCACGGATTGCTGCAGCTGAGAGCAACTGAGTCAGCCAAGGCAAGAGGAAACGTTATCGAGCAACGGTTATCAGGCAAATGATAAAATGCTATTCCCACCAATAAGACCTGTTCTGCCCTATGACACATGTGGGAAAGGCTGGCTGTCTTTTAGTGTAAGTCAGAGTACGACGCTTAAACCCTGCTGATTTTATACTCCTCCTGAAACAGCTGCATGCACAATGGCCCTGTGCATCTACCTGCTCTTGGTGCTCCCATGCTCTGACAATACAGGAATCGCCATGCTAGAGGTTGCCCTGTGGCGACCACAGAAAATGAGGAGAGCCCCAAAATGTCTCCTGATCAGGCCTCTTCTCCACAGAGGGATGGTGAGCCCAGAGTCCTCCAAGGGGACAGGATAGTAGGTGAGGTTTGAAATGCTGCACCTAGAAGAGACGTATCTGACTACAGAGATGCCCTCTGCACGCTGATCTTTTAATGACCTCTCAAATGATGTCGTGAGGGCCCAGCACGAGGTACAGTCTGAAGCCCCATGCCCCTGCCAGTTCTCACCCCTGCTCCTCCCTGCTTTGCAGCCTGGCACACTGAGAGTAGGACCATGCGCAGCTGCACAGGCTATGCTCCTTGCAGCCGCCTCCCTGAAAAACAGTCTTCTGCCCACTTCCTTCCTCAGCAGAGTCATGAGGTGCTCTCCAGCCTCGTGCTGCTCTCCCTGCAGTCCAGTCCCAATCTCAGGGATGTCACATCAGACATCTAACCCTGAGCAACAGCGCCTGCAACCACAGCTCCTCACGCTGCACAGCAGCAGCCAGGCAGGGGCTGAAATCTCCCCCTGGTCAGGTTCTGAAACGTGGAGTCAGCTTGTAGGGATGGAGAGCAGCCCGGATGGTTCACGTTACAGCAAGGATGAAGCATCAGGCAGAAACAAACAGATACTGAGACACCAGTCAGCAAACGCCTGATTTTTCAACGCACAGCCCACCTCGTTCTTTAATCTCTCTTAGTGCCACGGCTGTGCAGTGCTGCTGGAAGACCAAAGTTCTCTCTCTCTCCTGATGAAGCTGTGCTGTGGACTACTCATTAGATCCTGACCTCTCCACGCCAAGAAGAAATCCTCCTGACCTCAAAAGCACTTCACCTGAAGAAGGGCACCCAAAGCTGACACAGTAAAGCTAAGCTTTTGTTGCCTAAAAACCAAGCCCTCCCTTCCTACCAATGTTTTTTAAAATAATGTGAAACACTTCACGGATTCAGTTCCAGTCCAGGTATTTCCACTTTTCCTATGTAAATTATGTCCAGGATGGAGTGAGAGTTTTGTTGTTTGTATTTTTTCCTCCTGAAAAAGAAACCTACAGAAGAGAAGACAACCTCTTCTTATCCAAAATCCACCTGTGTTGTACATATTGCTGGGCAGCTCTTGTTCAACTCCAATGCTAATTGTCAGAAGCATAGATGCCAAACTTGCTCACGTTTCTCTTGTAGTGGGAAGGAAAAAAGGGAGAGATCAGCTGACTGTACGTAAGCATTTAGCAACCTGCCTGTGCTGTCAGTGCCCTCTGTGAGTGATGGCTGTTTCACAATCAGAAATACGGAAACACGAGCAACTGCTCCAGCTGTGTAGTCCTCAGCCAGCAGCTACAAAAGTGCGGTCCAGACTCAGGAGAAGAGGAAGACAGGACTGTGGCAACACTTCCACCACAAGGCACTCTCCAATTTTTCAGTGGGGCAAGTGTATCTTTTATGGTATTGCAAGAGACACCACTTCTAGCAGCAGCAATTGGCATGGGCTAACCTCTCCCCATCAAGGAGCGACAGCCTGCTAATCGCAAAACAACTTGAGCTCACAACCTGATAAGGAAGCCTGCTTTTGACCCACACAACTACTTCCCCCCATTTAAGAGACTCTGAAGCAATCTCCTGGGGACGCTGCTTTGCTGCTGTCAGAAGCACTGCTCTGGAGCCTCCGGGGAGCTCAGGTTTCTTCATGGGAGCAGAGGCAAGACTCAATCAAGCATCTTCACTCAGAATTAATGCTGCTGCTTCCCAACCCCAATGCTTCCCACAGGGATTGGTCCCTGCCCTGCCAGCTGCCTTCGCTAGGGTCTCGACTGCACCCTGACAGTTTTAAGGGATACGTTCAGGTACATGCACACGCATGTGTCCCGTCTCCCAAAGTTGCTATGGTTTGCCTGAAATGAATAAATCCCTAATATCTGGCTATGTTTGCAAGTGATTCAGAAGAATGAAATCAGGGTCTCTGTGTCAGTGGGTCTGCCAAGCCTGCGTGACAGCACGCTCTGTACAGCAGCGACTTCAGCTGCTCTCACTAGTGTCCACCAGTTTTGCTCCTCCGTTGTTTGCAAGGAGAGTCCAGGCAGCAACAGGGGAGGAAAACAAACTGTAAATACAGGATGTATTATGAAACATCAGGCATTGGTTGGAAGATCTGAGAGGAAATAACGGAAAATGTAATAAATTATTTTCAACTTTTCCTTTTCAAACATATGTGGAGAGTCAGTGGGGTTTAACCTGGAGAGTACTAAGTTTAAATTCTGCGTCAGTAAGAATGGGCTTGTGTAGGTACATTATACTGTGTAAAACAAACTGCTGCTCTTCTACACATAAAAGAAGACAGCAGGAGACAGAGTATCACGCACAGTACTGCCTAAAGCATGCTGGCTATGTCAACAGATTATCTCGCTTTGGACTGCCTGGGCTGTTACTAATACGCAACTGATCCAACAACAACAATGCTATGAAATTATTTTTTTTAATGAAATTATATCAACCTCTTCAGTTTAATTAGCATGTTAAAATCATAAAAGGAAAGCAGATGTGACCACCATGGATGTGCGAGCTGAATATTAACAACAAAAAGCACACCCACCCCCTTGGAGGATAAAGCAAAGTTGGATCGGTCATTTTGCAAATGAAATCCTGAATGTGTTCACATCGTAGCTGTCAGTAAACCTCTCACAGGTGTGTGCACACAAAGCTGAAGCCAAAATAATTTTACTAGGGCAAACCTTTAAAGATCCAGTCACAGTCCAGCCAGATGACAAAGCTACAGCCTGAGTGCTCTCCTGCAGACCAACCGTCCACATTTCTCCATGCACACAGACTTGTAAGGAAAATTAAATGAATGTCCCAAATTGTCAGTTACTGGAGAACTAACACACATTACGCTTTTGCTAGCCAAGACTAATGTGAGTGCCTGCAAGACAAAATCCAGTGGCTTATTACTCCTGAACTGATAGTGCCGTGGGTCCATGTATTGCATTAGCACCACATGTCATTCCAGCCACACTCCACTATTCTTACTGACAAGCGCATTTTTTTTTCTTTTAAAGAGACACTAGTTTACAGAATTTCAACTGGCATATCGCCTCTGCCAGAAAATCGCATCAATAAACAGGACCATCTCATGATATGCTGCCATAAGGAGGAATCCTGTCTTTCTTTTTCCCTCGGTATCCCAGCAGATAACTATTTATAGTTCTATTGGGCTCATAGTTAATTTTATACAGTTCCTTTCTGTCACCTACTCTTCTCCTTGGTATTATTTATTCACACCACCAATCATCATTTTAATACGTTCATAATACTTGATTTCCACCTTTAAAAGTATCCTAATTCTTTCTGCATATTAACCCTATGGTGCCTCAGAACACACTGGTTTACTGGAACCAGCCAAAGGCATCATTGTCTTAAGATACAGCAAGAAGTGTGTGCTTCTCCCCACCTTCTAAAAAAAAAAAAGGAAAAGAAAAAGAATAAAAAATAAGTCACCCCCGTAGTTAGAGAATTCAGCCTAAAAGCTTTTGCTGGTGCTTCCACGCACCTGCCCACCCCCATCTCTGATTTAAACTAGAATTTTTATTGACATATACTAATTACCTGAAAATAAGAATGATCTATTCCGTTTCCACCAGCTGCCAGTTGTCAGCACTGGCTGGAAGTGATCAGCCTTGTTTAAAAGAACAAAAAAAATAAAATAAATCTAAGCTCGAAAATAAAATAAAAATAGTAGTCATCATAAAAACAAAACCCTAGCGAATGTCACCGGATCTCAGGTGCTGCCGGGCGTGCTCAGAAAGGACTGAAGGCAGACAGATTTGAATGGACTGCTCGGTTTGTCATGGCAAAAAATATAGAGAGATTTAAAGGTCTACCCACTCGGAAAAAAAAAAAAAAGCAAAAAAAAACCACACACACAAAAAAAAACCCAAAAAACAAAACAACCAACCCTGAATTAAAGAACAAAAAATAAAATAAAGTCAGAAATGCAGCCCCAATGCATCGACTGTCTGCACTTAAGAGATTTACAGGAGTAATTTAAATGATTCACCTGCTGCCAGTTTTCCTCCAAGGATGGCAAAGCTGAGAAGTAGCCGGTGTCGTGGACAAGCTGGAGTTCCTGGAATATACTATAACTAGCCAAGACATCCATGCTGCTGCTGAGTAAAACCCTTTCTTTCTGCTTTTGTGTGTGTTTGTTTGCTCTGGTGGGGGGCTGTTTTTGATCATAAAAAAAAAGAGGAGGAAAATTAACCAATGATAGATCCAACGTCCCTTTTGCTTTGTTTTGTTTCAGTCACACTTTAAAAAAAAAAAAGAGAGAGAGAGGAAAAAAATCAGTGCGGAGGGACGGCGAGGG
>VXAL01003619.1:62438-93826 GCA_013399475.1 Chauna torquata
TGTGTGGGCTGCGCGGCCGCCCCCGCCCCGGGCCCGGGCCGGTGGCTTTTGCTGCCTTCAGCAGAAATGCGCCGCTCTTGAACGCCTGCGGGGCGCCGAGCGGGGCGGGCTGCGGCTGCGCCCCTCCCCGCCGCCGGGCCTGGGGCGTGAAGGGAGAAGGCTGCTGGCTCCCCGGGGTCTGAGGGTGACTGCGCAGGGGAAAAGCCCTTTTTCCTGTCAGAGATAACTAGAGAAGAGCTGCAGCTGAAGAGTTTCCTCCTTTTGAAGGAGATAGAGTGAGAATAGTCCCTGAATGGAAAGAGCAGCATAAGCGGCACCTGCTAGGTGCCCTGTGTGGGGGCCACAGTAACAGCACGGCTGAGCGCTGGCCAAGCCATCTCCAGAAATGCTGGTGTGCTTACTGAGGTGTCTGTCAGGGCACTCAACCAGGCTTAGCTGCGAGCTGAGTTCCCTTGGTGCTCTGCTTTGAGTTGGCTAATGAGCTGTTTGACCTTAAGTGGTTGGTGTGGCACCAAGCTTCCCCAAAATTACCCTGGTGCCTTTGCATTTGGAAGGATCACAGTGTGGCATGTGCTCATTTAAAGATGATTGGGGGGGTCTCCAGTAACAGGAGAAATATGTTGTCTTTGTTGCTCTCCAATTCAGAGGGCCCTGTAGTCCCATCAACTGTCTTGCCAGGGCCATATCCTGCCACCAGACTGCTGGACGGAGACCCCCTGGTGTCTTTTCATGGTGGGTTGTCAGCTGCAGGAGTGGGACTGGGTATCACTGCAAACAGATGCTGCCAGGGGCTGTCGGGCCATCTGGTTTTGCAGCAGTTGCTTTGTGCTTTCCCTGCTCTTTGTGACCAAGATGTCTACACTTGCTGCTGCCTTCCTCCTGCAGCCCGATGAGAGTGCTGGCCTCAGCTGGTGCAAATTGGTGCAGTGCCACTAACACATGCTCGGCTCATCCCGGGTGTCCCACCCAGATTGATGTGAAAATATGAGGCAGCAAAACTCATCAGTGTTAATTAGTTCATGGTATGTTTTCTTTCTTGGTGATGAAGACAAATTGCCTTTTTCAAGACTGGGTCCATGTGAACAATTTTGAACACCGTGTTTGAAGAAAGCTCCTCAGAATAAACCTCTCCTTGCACAGACAGTGGCTGCACCAAGCCACAGATGCTCCAAGGTGCTGGTGAGTGACACTGCTCACATATTGTTTTATAAAAAGAGTAAGCACTGCACCCTCATGTGGGGAGTCAAAATATGGAGGGAAAGGCGGGAATGAAGCTGTTACAAAAGACTGATTGAGAGAGACTGGACAGAGGCCAATTTTTTTTTTTAGTAAATGGTCTCACCTCTGCAAAATGTTTCTTGCGTGGGTGTTCGCATTACAGAAGCAGCTGGTGGCAGTCAATGGACAGGCCTTGACCCTTAGGCTATGGCTCGGGATGGTCTGGGGGCAGCTCACCTGGAGATGGCTGTGGAAAGGATGCCTGTTTCTCACCCTTCACCTCGGGACCCGTTGTCTCAAGCAGGACCATCTCCAACACCTTCAGCTTTGCAGAAGAGCTGGGTGTGAGACTGAATGTGAATAATAAACTGTTCTTTCTCATCAGTACACCCACAAAAGTGGAAATGCGCTTGTTAGCGGGAAGACAAGGGAAGGTTAGCACAGCAAGCGCTGCTGGAAGTCCTACAGACAGTTGTTACCAATTCCAGGCATGCCTCAAGCTGGCACAGCGACACGTTTATGGGACACCTTGAAGACAGAGGAGAGAACTGATCTGAGGTAGTCAGAGCTGGTAAGAAGCAGCACCTGTGTATCATAACATAGCTCCTGTACCAAGAGGTTTATGCAGGAAATACCTGTTTCAGAAAAAGCTTTCAAAAAACATTGCTCCTTAAGAGCCTGTCAGAACAAGGCCGTATGCAGAGGCTGCTTCTGACCTGGGCAAGGAAACGGGACAAAAGCAATAAAGGTTCGCACCATAAACTGCTTAAACATACACTTCTATCTTCAAATTCTGTAATTCATGTGGCTGAAAAACATTTTGGTACTGTAATTCTCACTTTGTTAAGTGTAACTGCCCTTTTATTAAATGGGACATTTAGTGCTCTGATTGCCAAACCTCTGCTCTTAACACTGGCGCGAGAGAAGTGGCCTGTGTGAGCTGTAGGTTGGTCATGCTTAGGTTTATTGCAAAGCTCTACACCTGTCAGTTACTGTGTGCAGATGACCCAGGAGTCCCCCCTGCTGTGAAAAAGAATCACATCTGCTTGCTACTGAGTAGCTCTGGTTTGAATCATCACTTAAACCCTTTCTATTCATCTATCATGAACTTTCAGCTGAAGGCATGCCCCTGTAGGAACAGCCTCTTTTCCACCCTCCAGGTGAAGGTTGTTCTCAGTGGTGGAGCTCAGCTGCTTTACACCAGCAAAGAGCTCTGCCTGTGCCCAGGCTGCACCATAACTGATGGCCGGATCTGGTGAGCAGATGCTGATCTGCTGCTCTTGCTGGTCATCAGGAGGAATTGTCTGAGGGCAGGATTTTGGCTGTGAGCCGTGAGGTGAAGAGCTGGGCTATAGATCTGGCTGCTTGCCTGGGTGGTTTCCAGGCAGACGTTGCATTTTTATTGTCTTGGATATTCTGCTTTGGAGGTCAGTCGAGAAAGCAGAACGGGGTTATTGCTTGGCAGAAGTAGAAAAGTCTGGACAAAAAATGAATGTGGTGATACACTGGGTGTAATGCTCTTGGTCCAGCATCTGGGGTAGCATATACCTGTGCTAATGCAAAGGTAATGGAAAGCAATTTCTACCATGCTCTTTTGTTTTCCAGGCTGCACTGACCTTGCTCCTGGCAGGTAGCCACTCTCCCTGCTCTGGTCCAGCCACGCCACCCATCAGAGAGCAACGCAATCAAATGTGGAGGAGGAGCACCACCACTACACCACTGGGCTCAAGGGCACAAAGGACTACACAAACATTAAAGGGTGCAAGCTCGACCTGCAGGAAGTGTAAAGGTGAGCATTTCAGCCAGATTTGTCTTTTCAGTCAGATTTGTTTGATTTCTAGCACAGATTTGTCCTGAAATGGGTAAAGAGAATAGCCTGGATGGTGAAAGGATTTTTTAGGCCAGCTGCAAACTTCATCATTACTGTGACTTGCTGAAATGTTGGGAAGATGCAGGGATATCGCTGGTTGTGCAAGAGCGACGATGATTCTTGGCACCTAGGAAAAGGGAAGGGCTTGTATTTTTAGCATTAAGGGGCCATGGGAGTGGTTAGTCCTTGTGAAAGGAAAGAAAATGTCTCCTTGTTCCTTCTGCTTTTAGAGAAAGAGTAGAGGTGACTTCACTCTTTTCTGGGGAGAGCTTGAATTTCTCGTTGCCTGCCACAGGACGTTTGGCAACAACCTCTTCTGCCCTCTCCAAGTTAGGAGCACAGAATTGTCTACTGCACTTGTTTGGGTTTCTACAATACACTGGTGTGCACAGAATCACAATTTTGGTCACTCTGGTTGCTTTCCCTTACAATATTTCCAGCTCTGCTGCCCCTAGGAGTGACAATGAGGGTGCATAATGGGGATTAAGCAGGGAAGGCTGATTTGCAGGGGATTTTGCAGTGTTGAGTTTGTTTCATTGCTCTGGATTGGGCAGTGACAAATTACCATAAAGCCATAGGGTGGTATATCAATTATAGATTAACATTTCACTGGATACACTCCTTTTGGTACCAACGAAACGGGTACGCTTAGATCCCCTTTACACAGCTCCAGACTGCAGTTGCAGCCTCTCCAGGAGTGGGTGCAGAAAGCTAATGCCAGGGGAGTGGACTCATTTTGGTGGTGGTTAGAGGCCAGGTGGCGTGGCTGGAAGAAGCTTCCAGAAGTGCAGTGGAAAAGCTCTAAAGCCAGCCTGCTGTTCGGAGTTACCACTACCTGATACCTGTGTCCATGTCTGAAGAGATCAGCTGCCCGTTACCAAAATCCTGACAAATGTCATGCAGCCATAAGAGAGAACTTCGCTTCCCAGAGGAAAGCCTCTCTCTGCAGGCCCTGGATGTCCCCCGCATCCTCTCCAGTTGGATACCTCCCAGCCTCTCGCCTTCTCCTCAGACCTCAGTTTCCTAGAGTTTCCGCTGCCGTAGGCCCCACATCCTCCTCCCACCCCTGTGCCGCACTATTTCAGTGACCTGGAGGGTAGTTCAGTATTTCACGTTTCCTAAAACCTTCTCTGAGCTGCATGACTGTGCTGCTGAGTGGGAGGAGGGATGCTGAAGAGCCCAACTCTTCCCTTCAGCAGCTCGTCTTGGGGAAGGGCAGTGAGGGCACAAGGAGGAACCTTTTCTTCTAGGGCAGGGGGCAAAACATGTTGGTTATGTCCCATGTCATGGACAGGCCAAGCCTGGAGGGCACAGCACACCATCTGTTGTCCCTTCTCCAGCATGTTTATTCCATGCTGCCCCTCTCCAGAGAGGCTCAGCAGGGAGGAGGAGTCAGACTTTGCTTACAAGTGTCTGTGGGTGTGTGTTTCCGCCTTGCATTTTTGACTCTTCCCCACTGCCCCCTGTTTGCAAACAGCTCTTCTCGAGGTAGATTTTCTTTGTGCATGGGGAGCCTTCCCTGTTTGTGTTGCCCATGAGGGAAGGTGTAAGTGGGTGCTTCCTGTTGCCCCTCAGGGCAACGCAAAAAGCTGAGGGCAGAGAGAGGTGCAAATTGTGGTGCTGTGACCCTGTTCTGCTTTGCCAAGAAAGCAGGTCTCTGTGAATATTTAAGCAAGAGCTGAGGACCCTTCATCATCTTCTCACAGGTGCAGCCCAAAAGCAGCATCCCAAGGGCAATTGGGGCAAAAGTGATTTCCCCTCCTGTCTCTATCCTGGGGAGGCGGCACAGCTGCTGGCATCCACTGCAGCTGGGAGGCAATGCTGTAGCACACAGCTATCATGTTCGCCTTGCACTTTTCCGCCTGGGACATGGTGTGAAACAGGGTGGTTGCATCTCCACACCAGGCCCGCATAGTGGATGGAGATTCCTCCTGGCCTCCAGCAAGCTGCTCTCTGAACCTGCAGTGATGGAAAAGGGGACCAACGTGTGGCATGACAGGTTCCTGTGCCTGCCCTCCTTCCTAAAAACAGGCACCATTTGGCTCCCTTCCCTTTCAAATCAGTGCCCTGTGGACCATGCAATGGCTTTAATTGCAGGGCAGCTAATGAGTACCCTCCAGGATTAGGGATGAATGGGTTCAACCCATAATCACGGTTTAGGGTATCCAACAGTCTCAGTGGACTTTGCAAGCTGATCACTGGTCAGATGCAGAAGACGTTTGGTGGGAAAGCAAGACGTGCCATCCTGAAGCAGAAACATTATCCAGCTAGCTCAGTTCTCTGGGCTGAGCTGAAAAACAAAGCGTGGTGCTTCAAGGGAAAGTTAGAGATAATAGTTGGACAGGCCTGATCTGGTTCTGACCTGGAGGCTTTTGACCACTACTGTCCTGAAAAGGCACTAAGCACACTCAGGACTTACCAGAATTGAGTTTTCAGTTTGGGGAAGGAGTCTTCATCTGCTGTCGTTTGTTCATGTGCTGTAGGGTTTTGTATTTCTTATAATCATTTAAATCATAGAGCTGTGGCTGATCGCATCAAGATTGGTCTCTGTCTCCCAGTTTTCAAAGCGAGAATGTAAAGCAGTGCTGTAAAGGCAAGCAGTGTAGTGTACAGAGCAGTACGGTGATGGGTCAAAGCTTCCAGCCGCAAATAGATACACAGTGTTAGAGGGAGGAAACATGACTTCCTTCGGGTCCCACTGAGAGCTCTAAACCAATCTGGAGCTAACCAGTCCTTCTTCTGTCTTTCGAGTCCTGAACCTTTAACCACCTGTCTATACTTCTCTCCAGAAAAGTGGTGTGACTGTGTAACCCTCCCCCTCACTCCCCTTGTCCTCCAGATCCTGCTTCGAATATATAAATATGAAGAGTAGCCTGGCACTAGAGGTGTAGAGTCATTCTCAGTTCTTGGCTGTACCTGTGCTTGCAGCCTCTGGGCACGAGAAAGGTCAGCATGTGCACATGCAAAACAGAGACCTCCGCCTTCTGCCCAAAGTGATCTGTGTGTTTCTGAACCTCTTTGCAAGGGCAGTTGTCATTGCTATTCTGTCGGTGTTCAGCATCTGACATAAACAGTCTCTGATCATATTAGTAGGCTCTCAGGTACTTCTACAGTACAAATAATAAATAATAATGAGCTGCAAGGAAGACCTCTGAGTCTTGGATGTCTGTTCGGGCTGGGCTCTAAAAGCATGGTAGGGTGGGTTCCTGTGTAGTGGTGGCTTGGTGGTCTTGATGGTCCTGCTGAGGGGGGCAGGACTTTCCCTCACGGACTGGGTGGGAAGAGGTGCCAGCCCTGGGCAGAGGCCGTGGCTCTTTGTCCCTCTGCTGCAGTCTGCAATGTGAAAATAGGAAACAGGAACAGGAAACCATGGGAGATACTGTGCAACTGTTAGCAGGCATGAGAGAGAGACATTTGTGAGTGGAATCTCTGGGTTGGTAGCCTTTTAATGACTGAGTTGGATTACACTCGGGAAATTTATAGGAAACCTTACAATAAAATAGAAGGATACTTGAATGGTTCAGCATCTGGTAACTGGGGAATGACTGTGTTATTACACACATTACTCTGGACAAAGCGTTGGTTTGTCTTTGCTGTAGCCAGCAAGAGCTCTTTTTAGAAGAGCTGTCGTTGCAGCACAGGTAGCACATGCTGCAAGGGGGGCTTGCTGTGCATGGCTCTTTGGTGGCACCACAGGGAATACCTGTGTCAGTTGGTGCCTATGCGAAGGAGAAGACTGTCCAGAAAGCAGGGGTTACGGCAGTATTGCTGGGTTTTTCTTTCTAGACTTGTCACAGATGAAGGAAATGCAGTGCATTGAAAGCAAAATTTGTCTTCAGCTGGAAGCTGTGAGACTCTCTTACTGTGCTGTTTTCACAGCCTCTTGGGGTTTCTCTGTAGTCCTGTTCCTTACAAAAAGCTGCTGAAGATGTGGCTCTCACAGTAAAGTGTGGATGTGTGAATTAACAAGGAAATGCTTGAGTGCAGGGAATGAAAATCAAGGCTCTGAGCTCACTTGTCAGAGCATGTCATGCTGGGTACACGCAGGTGTTCAGGTGCATTAAGAATGAAATACCTGGCTTGGCACAAGCACACACCTTGCAACAGTGACCAAGCCTTGTACAAATAGTGAGGACCAGAGCCAAACTCAGCTCGAGGCCAAATTCCCTGCTCTGGCTTATCAGGTGGGCTGCTGGCTTTACTGGTATGACCCAAGGACATCACTTGAGTATCACAGCATTTCTCCCTCTAAAGAGCATCTCTTTGGGGGATTGGTGTTGAATGAAACAAGACAAATGGTTCTTCCTGTCCCAACACCAGCTGCACTTCCAGGATTTCTCTCTCTCTCAGCCCTAATCCTCCTCAAAGATAGACCTTTGAACAAGGCCTTGCAGACATAGTCTGTAAGAAGAATTGCTCACAGCTGAGCTCTCGTGGGGGCTCAGCCCTCATTTGCTGGGCAGCTGTGGACTGCTGAAAGGAAAGTGGAAGGATATTGTTTAAGAGGGAGAGCCTGCCCTTGACCTGTCTCCCACCGTACTTTGTTCCTTGGCTTTGATTTCCCTTGAGGGTCAATGGGGCTCTGCTGAGAATCTCGTACCCATTCAGCCCATGTTGCATGGTGAGCCAGATGGATACCTCGCTGCTGGTAGAAAGGCAGAGCACTGAGAGCACTCTGTTAATCCTGGGGTGTTGGTTGCACAGTACAAGAGCTCATGGGTTAAATGCAAGAGAGACAAAGCTTTGTCCAAAGTCACAAAATGAGTCAGGACCCAGAATAAACCTGGATCCTCTCAAATTGCAGATTAACGCCCAGGACTGGCGTGTAGCTGCTGGACCTGCTCCCTTGGAGCCCTCTGTGATGGGAGAAAGCTCCCAGCTCCCTGTGTCGATTCATGAGACGAGAGCTCTGCTGAGCTGTCGTTTCCTCCAGGGCAGTGCTCAGCAGGGTAGCCAGCAGTTTGTCATCCCTGCCCTTTCTACCCATAATAATTGCTGCCACCAGTGAGTAATTGGTTATTACTATTAAGTCATGGGGAATGTTATGAGATTATTTTATAAGGGGTGGGGGAAATCATTTTATGCAATGGAGGTTACCAACATAGCCTCCCTCCTCTGTAATGGGAGGTAAATACCTGCAGAAAGCAAGCTGAGAAGTTGTTCTTTCTGAGGAAAGAAATAGAGGTAATACAAATGATAAGTGGTAGCTGGGAAGATCTGAGTCTTGTTCTGCAGTCCCCTGCCTTGAGAGCCGGTTTGTGGGTAGCTGAGGGTAAAGATGCTGGGTGTAATCATTCCTGCCAGAGCTCTGTAAAGCAAAAGGCAGGTGCCAGTTGTGTGTGGCGGATTCACGCTGATTTCTGAAGCCATGAGTTAAGAACTGAGAGGCAGAGTCTTGGAAGAGCAAAGAAAGAGGGAGATGTGTGTCTCTGTAGAAACTCTTACAGATTCCTGGAAGCAGGCAAGTGCCGGCTGCCTCCATCTCTGACATCACTTTTTCTCCATGGCAACGCAGAAAGACATCACTGGATTTTTGACAGGGGAGTCACAAGGGCTTGCATGGCCTGGATGTAGCTAAAGGCCTGGACGTCGCATAAGATGATGTACCACGTTACCTTGGAAAAGCCTCAGCCGTGAGCTTGCCGGCCTTCGGCTCCTCCACCCTGCATACAGCTGGGCTTAGCAGGAGCTGACCGGGGAGCACAAACGCAGAGGCTGAACCTCTGCCCTCTTGCAATTTTCAAGTGTGTTGTCCTACTGTAGTGAGAAATGGTGACTCACCCCTTTCTGGGCTGAGCCACTGTATCATGCATGTATTTTTAATCATTTTTTTGAACCCGTTCACTGAATTCTGCACGCATTTGGCTATGTTGTTCATCAGTTGCCATGATGAATTTTAGCAGAGTATTCCTGCAGAAACTTTCACCTAGCTCTTGCAGTGTTGTGACCGTAACTTTGTAAATGGGTGGGATTGTGAGCACCATGCCAAAGCTGGGGATGCACAGTCATTCTCCTTAAGGAGAGCAACTGCTGCAGAAGCTCGCTCCGGTTTCCTTTGAAGTCAATGGCAAGTTTCCCATTGACTTAAGTACGAACGTGTGTTTAAAGAAATGAATAGTACTGCTCCTTGCTTTTCCAAGTTTTGTATGGTCAGGGCATGGCCTGATTTGACCTGGAGACTCAGCCTGAGTTTTACTACTGCTTTGACCTCCATCTCTCAGCTGTGCAGTAAGTGGTACAAGTTTGATTTGTGTAGAAGAGAGCTGCATACTATTGGTAACTTACATTATGAGTATTAATTAGAGTAGGACTCAAACTGTAAAGGTTTCCTTGTTTTCCGCCAGTAATTTTCACTTTAAATTGGGTTTGGACAGAGCATGTGTCAGGGTGCACAGCACCTTTGTTTTTCATGCACATGTTGCTCCTGCTTTGGATGAGCTACTTGCGAGGACAATGTTGTTACGGCCCTGTCAAGGGAGGGAGCTGTCACTGCTCACTCAAACCTTTTCTTCCCATGCACTGCCTGCAGCTCAGGATTGTTGCCCACCGTTGGCACTGGACAGGGTGGTTTTGCTGGCAAGACCCCCCCCCAAGTCTCCTGATGGGCAGTTACCATGGGAGGATTTTCAATACCATATGGTCTCAGCATAGCCCACGTAGCCACCCTCTGTTTTTGTGCAGGGCTAACACAGATCTCAACCGTTCTGGCACCAGGAGTGCCTGAGTTCAGAGGTGCTCAAGCAGCCAGCTGGAAGAGGCTCCCACACATTTACGTAGTCTTTGTTTTTGCATCTTGAGGCATAAAGTATGTTAGCTATGCGTGTAATGTAGGTTATCCTGACTTGCTAGGAGGCAGTGTGTTACCCAGGGGCGTGTTGCAGAGGGCACTGGTGGAAGTCTGTCCATGCAGAGCTGTGGCAGCAATGCGCCCTGGGGGATATTGCAGCCTGCCTGCCCTCCGAAGCACCAGCTCCAGGTCCAGCAGCACAGGGAAGCGTTGCAAAATGAGCCACTGAGATTAACTGTGCCAAAGTTACCAAACTAGCCCCAGGCAGGAGCACACCTTGCTCAGTTCCAAACTCCAGCCAGGGCATGGTGGGGAGGCCAGAGGCACTGTCCTTGGGGACCAGTCCCCCTGAGTGCCACCTCCTCCCCGCTGGACCAGAGGGAGTCTGAAAGGGCATTACCATTTTTCTTGGCATTGATTGCAGGACGAATGCTTATTGAAACAATTGCCTTTAATAGCTCAGGAGAGGCCTTTATGGTCTGCTGTGGCAGTGATCTACAGATAATGGCTCCCTCTGAGATTTTCATGCTCTCCTGCGATCCCCACACTGGATGCATTAAAGCTGACCTGCAAAGAAAAATGTTTTATTTTTCTTTTTTTAAAAGACTTCATAGAGTTCTGTGAAGTACCACTATTATTGGTGCATTGCTCATTGTTTCTTGGGGGTGGCACTAAAGGGTGAGCCTTGCTTTTTGTGGAGTGAGGAGACAAACTGCTTACTTTTCACCTTGGAAATAGGAGGACTATAGAGTCCCACCTCCACTGAGCAGAGGGAATGTGTGGGTCTTGGGTAGCGGGTCCGAATCCCTAACTGGAGGGGCAGAGGTGCCGAAGTGTTGCCAGAGGCACCTTTACTCCCAGCCCTTCAGCAGAACAGGCTGCAAAGATTTCAGGCAGGAGTGGGTTTTCATCAGAACATGCAGCAGGTTTTTTTTTAGGTTGAGGCATTTCGTGAGAATGTGTCAATTTGAACATTATTTTCAACAGTAAAGTCAAAGTGAATCATTTGGGCTTTTCTGTTTTGTTTCATTAATGTCAAAATGTCTTGTTCTGATAGAGACAAAATTGTCATTTCCGTGATGTAAAAATGTTTTACTTCCACCTGCTCATTTTATTCCATTTTCCACTAACTAGAAATATACTGTTCATAAGTTATTGATTTATTATTATCTTTAGATGATATTTAATACTGTATCTAATTTTGATGTATCCTCTTGTGTTTTGACACCTAAGCCAAGTGTCTTTTTATTTTAGTGAAATGAAACGAAATTAAGATGCCAAGAGAAAACAATTCACTATATGTTGAAATTAAATATTTTCTTGTTTCTGAATCAAAAAAAAAGAAACTTTTTGAAATTTTTCACTTCCTAATGGCGAATGCAGCTATATTCCAGGGTGTGAGGCTGTGGAAAGCAGCTCTGTTGCCTGTTGGTGTGCTCTTGAGCACTTGGGTTAAATCAGTGCTAGCGATTAAAAAGCAAGCAAGCAGGTTAAAAAAAAAAAATCTGGGCAGAAATAATTTCCCTTTTCAGTTAATGAAGTTTCACGTGGAAGAAGAAAGGCTTTTGCATGACCTGTTGCATAGCTCTTGCCGGCCACAGCGCATAGGAAATGACTAGAAGATGTTCGTGTTCGCCGTCCCCGGCTCATCAGCTCCCAGTCTGGTGTTGATGAAGTTGTACCCAGAAGCAGTGGGAACTTGCTATTGCTTCCCAAGTGAGAGGGCAGTACCTCTGCCTCGCACTTCAGTCATGAGATGCTGAAGGCACGTGGATATGAGGTCAGGCAGTCAGGAAGGGAGAAACGGCTGCTCGGGCTGAACTCCCTGAGTGCCAGGACAAACATCTACCTCTGGGTGCTGGGATCTCCGTTATCAGTGTTGCTAACTTGTTGTGTGATGCTTCCAAATTACGCTGTGATAATGGCACTTATACATCACGCTTTGAAGATGCTTTTTATTGACTTAATGTGAATATTATTGCCATCATTTATTACGGGGAAGTATCTCATAGTAATTGAAATACAATATGGTGCCATTAATCATTCTGAATACGAAATGCTAACTTTAAACTGTTCATAGTATATTAAACACTCCTCTAACCATAAAACAATTTGACTTGCAGTCAGATAGTTTAGAAATGGCCGATGTTCAAGATTTGTGGTGATTGACATTTATGTGGTGGTGTTTACAGTTTTGTGTTTCTGAGCAACTTCTTTTCTTTGGAGTTTCTGTGGAGGAATCAGGACTTGCAGCTTTCTGTTCGCTGATACAGAGGTGTAAACGGATGTAAACTTCAATGTAACCATTGACTGTTTAACAGCATCTCCAGTGTGTAACTGAGATGTGAGTGAGAGTCTGAAGCACACAGTGGGCTGTGTACAGGGAGCATCTCACCTAAAATATTGCTAGCATTCTTTCCCCAAGATGCCTTGTAAAGGAAAGAAGTGAAAGAGACAAACTCAAATACTGAGGTTTTAGGCAGTGACTGTTAAAATAAAGCCCCTTTGTTTTCATGGGGTGCTTTTTGAAATTCTCTTCTCTCTCCTGCATTACTTAGAAAGGAAGGGGTTTCCCACCTTGAAAAATAATTTTCAATTTAAAAAATTACTTGTCTACGAGAGAAAAAAAACATTTAAACTGCCATCTTAGCAAAACTATACCAGTGCCATCGGCAGCGCTTGAGCCAGATGTGATAAATCCCCTCCAGACCTGCCCAGCTTCTGATGCCTCTTTGCTACCCATGCCCAGGGAAGGAAATGAAAGCTCTGCAGAGCAGCTCCTGCCCACCCAGCGCCAGCGCTGCTGCAGCCCCAACCACGCAGGACAGGCACGGGGCTGCGCATGGTGCAGCGGTGTGCGCTGTCTGCTCGCACAGCACTGCCTGCTGGGGTGCAGGGCACGCTGGACAAAATGCAATATTTGAGAAAGCTCCAACATTTGCTCCTATGACAGCTCTGAGAATCCCTGCTATTCAAATGCTTCTAGGAGCCTCCCTTTTTGTGGCCTGATTTTAAAAGCATAGTTCAGTGACACTCACAGGAGGCAGGAAGATGTGTAAGGTCACTTCTCAGGGCACTTTTAAAAGATTTTTCCAAGAAGAGCAGAGCAAAGTCTTTCTGCTGGGGGAGGGGCTTTTTTTTTTTTTAGCCAGAGCTTTTATTGTCAATATGTATTTTTAATAAAAGGGAAGTGATAGAAGCAGTAGCAGGTGACAGAGCCCTATGCTGTTCAGCTGCTGACATTTATAAGACAATGCCAACGTCTCTTCAAAACAGACTCCTGCTTGCCACTACTGTATTGATGTACACATTTATTGTATAACTGACAGCAGCGAGATGAAAATGATAATGTATGAAAAAATCCCAGAGGCACAGACCAGCGGTTTTGCAATGCAGCCTCTTTGCCTTTGGCGTCGTTTGGAGGATAACGGTTGTAGATGAGTCACTGTGAAACAGCGCAGGCTACTCTTTCATACATCCTTGATACTTACTCGTTTCTCCCAGTTTCTAGTGACACCAGCTGTGTATATCTTAATCGTATCAGCACGTTTACATTTCTTTCTCAATTATCTATAAACAAACTGTGGCAATTGCATGGCAGGTGATGGCTGGAGAGAGCTGGTCATCTGTGAGATTGTGTGATGTGGTGGGCACAGGAGAAGTGAAAAATAAATACACTCCAGACAGCGAAAAGGGAGAAGTAACCTTCCAAGTAGCATAGTGGAGCAGAATAAATTTACTGCATAGGATCAATATAGATCGGAGGGCAAATGAGTGCCAAGTGTCCATCCGCAGGCTTCAGTCCCACATGCCACTGTCCTGGCCCAGCAAGGTCTTCGTTCTGGGAACACTTTGGTGGGGTGAAACTTGTGCTCAGCGCCCTGTGCTTCGGGGCTTTCCTCTACTGGCACAGAAACAACACCTGGGTCGAGGAGGAGGAGGAACTCGTGTTAGGTTAGAGTGAAGTATTTTTGGTCTTGTAGGAACAGTCCCTGTGGCAGCAGGCTGACCTTCACTGTGGGAGGAAAGCTTATTCGTGGGGCATGTTTTGTAGGATACTGCTTACCGCAAGGACATTGATACAGTGATATTATGATGATGTTACGCACAAGCCTTTATTTCCGGATGAAAAATGAAAATAAAGAATATGCCATGTCTATTGATTCTTTGAATTTGCATATTTGGTTATATGTTTGATGTCTGCCTTCTGTGTGTAGCTGTTTGCCAAACGTGACAGGATTTGTTTTTTAAACCTGGGGGCGAGTTCTGCCCTGTGCATTTAAAATAAGCTTTCTCTGAATTATTGAATATGTCAATAAATAAAGCAGAGGAAGCAGGCAGGGAAAAACCCAGAGGTCCTTGGTGAAAGGAAGTTGTAGATACTGGTAATAGGCTGTTACAGCAGTTAAAAAAAAAAAAAGGGCAGGGAGGGGGAAGAAAGAGAGAGGAAAAAAAAAGGGCTACTTTAAAAAAAAATGGAAGGGACAAAGAGTTGGATTGAATATCTGTTCTGTTTTTCTCTGGGTCTGCTGGTAATTATGAGCTTGGCCCTGGACTGTGTTTCTTGTTTTTCTGTGAATTTAATTTCATCTCGTGATGGAGGGTGAAGGAGAAGAGAAATATTTGAATAGATGCCGAAGCGGAGGGATGTCTGTGATGTGTCAGTGCTGCCATGGGGGCTGTCCATGAGATGGGAGACAGCCCTGGGCTGGGGGAGCCCCAGAAGAGCCGCCAGCGCTCCTGGGGCTGGGTATGAGGCAGTGCTGGGGAAACCCAAGGGACCCTTGAGGAGGAAGAGACAGGCATGCACCTTTCCAAACAAATGATTTTTAACCTGCAACATAGTGGAAAAAAGAGGAGAGAAAATGGAAAAGGAAGGGGAACATCAGCCCCCCAGAGAGATGCTCGCCTGTGGAGGACGTGACGTGGGAGGCTGCAGCAACTGAGGGCTTTGCTGTAGTCTGTAGCAGGGTCCTGTGCCTGTAGTGGCACCGATCGGCTCAGATGGCTTGCCTGAGTGCTGGCCTTCCCTGTCATTCCACAAAAGGATGGTTCCTTGCGAGAAATCATTTTGCATGGGGGGTTGCCAATGCGCAGGGCAGAGCGTGCTTTAAGCCAACAGATCGTTTCCTTAAGTAAATAGAGTAAGGCAATTTCACCGTAATCGTTGCAAATGGGAGAGAGTGTTTGGGGCGTTGAACGTGTTGTATATTAGACAAGTAAAGCAGGCTTGGTATATTGGGAAACACAAAATAGTGAGATTTTACCTTAATTGTGTGCAGCGTGGAGGACGAGGAGAGAAATAGGGTATTGAGAGCTGTGTGCACAAGGCATGTGGGAACGGTCATATTGATCGCAGCAGGAGAAAAAGCATGCCCTATTTATTCACAGGGTAGGTGCAGCAAAGCTGCTCCCCCCGATGTGACCCCTGGCCTGGCGGTGCTGCAGCAGGAGGTGGGTCCCTGGGGCTTGGGGCAGGACTGGGGGCTGCTGCTGGCGCCTCTGCCCCTGTTGAGCCAGCCCTGTACTCCTGGGGAATGATAAATAAAACAGTGCATTTTACAGAACGTGTCATCCCGTCACCAAAATTATAAAGTCCCTTACACTCCTCTCAAGAGATCTTGCATGAACAACCATGTAAGTGAGTGTTACATTATTTACAAGTTTCGCTATTATTAAATTAATGTTACATTCATTGGGGTTTTTGTTTTGTTTTGTTTTCAAGGCTGAGCTGTAATTTGAGCAACATATTCATCAAATCGGAAATGGTGGCTCCAATTATTTTAACATTCATTTGCCCATTCAGCTTCCTCTGCATCTGCCGGTTTCTTCCATGTGGCAGTGTGTTGGAGCGCTCTGCGCAAAGCACGGCCGGGAATGTTTTTGTGCTGTTCAGCAGCAAAATCTCCACGAGGGAGACAATGGGAAATGTTCAATCCAGTGCAGCTGAGGCCACCGTAGCTCTTCTGTGGGGACCATAAGGCGCCGGTTGCAACTGCAGCATGTCCCTGGGTACAGATTTCCTTTCTCTGCTGGCAAATCCCTCCTGACTTCAGAGCATGGGAAGATGGGGCTAACAACTTTTTAAATTCAGACTGGGTAACGAGAAAAGGCTCCATCGATTTGCTGGCACAGGAGCCTTAATAGTGCAATCTTGTGTGTGTGGTAGTGATGCTCGTCGAGGTGAGTGTGGGATCAAATCTGAAAGGATACTTTTGATTGCTGGGTAAGCAACCATAACAAAGCATCAGCCCTTCAGCAAGTGCTGAAAATAAGCCAGAATAGCCAAAAAACTGTTTCATTATTTATTTTGATCCTGGACGTGTAAGCTTTCCTGACATGATCGTAAAATCTTGTAATTTATTAATGCTCCTCTCTTTGAGATTACATCCCATACCACCCCCAGGCATCTGCTGTTTCTGCCTCTTTGAGCCCGATCCTGCAGCTCTGCTCTGACAAGCAATGCTGGAGTGCTGCTGTGCCGGCCCACCAAGTGTGAGTGTCGGGACTCCAGTCTTTCTGGTTAAGGGGCTCTCTTAAGATGGTGTGATTTTAAAAAAAAAAAAAAAAAAAAATCAATAACTGTGCTCTCTTTTTCCTTTGTCTGCTTTCTCAGTCTGTGAGACTCACTTGAGCTTTTCCCTGTGACCATGAGAAATAACTTCATGCTTAAGGTTTTTTTTTCTTTCCCAGAGGAGACAGAAGACTCTTGGATAATTCTTGGCCTGCAGGAGCCAGAGCCTCTAGGGAAGGCACTCCTGATAAAACAATGGGAGGAGATGGCCTTGACGTGTGAGCGTCCTTGTAGGACAATCCCTGCACCCATATGGTGCAAAAAAAGGAGTCTCCCTTCTGCCTTGGCAGTACTGCTGAAGTGCTGGCATCCCTTTGTTTTTGTCTACACATCCCATTTTTCAGCCAGGTATTTGCAATCAAATGTATTTAATCCAGTTGCTCGGTGTGGCCGAATCGCTACAGGCACAAGTGGCATCTCCCATTCCATTAAACCCGGAAGAGGAGATGGATAATGTGCACTGAAAGGCAGAAAATACAAAACTGTTGTTGAAAATTTGATTTTGCTGAATTCCTCTGATTTCTAAGCAAGGGACAGCACAAAGCTGCACTGGCTAGCAGCAGCCCCTGCTGCTGTGGCCAGGGACTTCCCTGTGGGTGCAGCAGCCCAGGGGTGGTGAGGCCAAATTTCACAGGGACCCATTTGAATGTGGGTGCAGCGTGGGGGAGGCAGGATGGTGGTGCTCAGAAAGATAATGAAATGTGGCCCTGGAAGACCCTCAGTGAAGGCTTGTCAGATGTGCCTGTGCTCTGTTCATTAATCTGCGATAATTAGACTTATTTGCAGAGGTTAACAGCAGTGGCACATGATAATTAACCACTCGTTCCCCGCCGAAGGACTTGTAAAGCTTCTCACGTGACACGGGTCCAGCTGCGGATACTTTTGGTGCTGGTAGGCGTCCCTCAGGGGGTGACGCACCTCGAAACCCCTCGTCTGTGCCTGACTCACCCTGGGGACAGGCTACAGGAGGGGGCAGGAGGAAAACAAACCCAAAACCTCTGCCGTTTGCTCTGCTGTGCCTTGCTGGCAGGCGAGGAGCTGTAATTTCCCCAGGGCAGGGGCAATATTACCCATACACCTGCTGCTGCCGTGGACAGGTATTTTGGCAGGGTATGAAGGGGCCAGCATGCCCCCCAGTTTTGTAGGGCATTGCATATTGCATTAGAGCTGGGACCAGCCTGGGATTAGGGAAGAGGGAGCAGAAAGGCGGATTTTGGACAGGATCCCCCCCCTCCCCTTTCATCCCTTCTTCCCTGTTTCTCCCCAGCCCCCCCTCAGCAAAACCAAGCTAATTAGTTGAATAGATGAGGATAGGCTGGGTGGGGAGAAGCCCCGTCGTGTGCCCTATATTAGTAACTCATGTGGGAGCAGCCGGATTGGAGCGAGATTGAAAGGGAAAATTGTAGGTGCATGTCGAAGGATAAGTGGGCTAAGCGTTTTCCCCGGCGTGGTGATGATGTCATTCTTCTCCATGGCCGGCCAGCCGCGCCGGATCCGTCCCCTGCAGCGTGACGGCCAGCGGGAAGCCGCTCGCTCGGGGGATTTCAGCCCTGTGAATAAATGATGCCCCGCTGGCTGGGGGAGGCCAGGTGCAGCCGGACACAGCACAGCAATTCACCGGCAGCGCATGGGAAAAGGAGGAAACCCAGAAAAGTTGCCCAGGCACAACCCCACTGGAAAGGGCAGCCATGGGGTGTCCAGTGGGGAGGGGGCAGCGGGTTTTCAATAGGTGCCCGGTTGTGTCCCTGTTTTTCTCTCTGAAGCAGCGCTGCTTGTCCCTACAGCTGTGTGTCAGCACCAGCACTTCTGCCTGCAGACCCCTAATTTCTGTTCCCCTGCCCAGGAGCAGTGGCAGACCCCTCTGGCCAGGAGCTGCTCTGACAGAGAGATGTTTATGTGCAATTAGTGCCTTTCCCCTTGGAAACCTCCAGCCCTTGTCCGTGCATCCCGGAGCCCGTCCCATTGCTGGGCTCAGCTTCAGACACAGAAAGAATTTTGGCTCTTAGTACCTGGGACTTTTTGCAAGGCTGCTCCGAGATGGGCACTGAGGGTGAGGCAGGAGCAGAGGGAGCCTTCCTGGAGCACGCAGCACGGTCCCCTGGACTTTTTCTCTCTGAAAATAACAAGCTTTCCCCCCAAAACAAGAAATTCCTCGCATCGTGCACAGTGGAGGGAAGGGCACGTGCTGATCAAAGCAGCAGTGCTGAGTGGCAGGCTGCTTAAAACTGCAGCTGCCCATGCAAGAGAGCTCTCCCCGCTGCTCACTGTGGAGAAGACGAGATCCTCACAATGAAGCCTGGGCTCTGAGGGAAACGCTGCAGCTGTCCCCCACCCGCGGTGCATGACCTGCCGGGTCCAATGGCTGAGGACAGGATCCCAGTGACACCAGAGCCAGTGACGAGTGTCCCGCTCATGCAGCTGGGGTGCTTTGAGTTGCTGGATGTGAAAACAGAGTGTTGTGGGGAAGAGGCAGGAATTACAAGAGAAACAACTTTCTGGATGGCAGCAAAGGAAACTTCCTGCAGGCCCCAGGTTGCTTGATTGCGGTATGGCAGGCATTGCTGTGCTGACAGGCAGCAAGGAGAAATAATTGGCAAAATCTGGACAACTGCATCTCCTCCAAGGAAGCCAACAGTCTGGATAAGCTCTCTCCTGGAAGCATGGGAGACTTGCTGTTCCTCAGAAAGGCCGTGGTGTAAGAGATGTGTTTGTTTATCCCTCAGCCTTGTCCCATGGTTAGATATTTTATGTATGTTCAGCCTTTCGCATCTGCCAGTTTCCCATCCATACCAGCTTGGCTGGAGCCAGTCGCAGAAGCTGCACTGCCTTCTCAGTGCTATGCCATGCACTGTTTGAGAAGGAAACGTTGCACACAGCAGCTAAAAGCATGGCTTCATTGAAGCCAGTCACCCTTCGTATCACTGCCTCTTCTTAGTGGTGGCACAGAGCAGAAAAGGCGGTGCTGGGCAGGCTGCTCTCGTTAGAAAGGGAAAATGATGGCGAGGGGAAGCATCTCTGCTGCCAACCTCCACGTTTCCAAAGACCTGCTTCTTCATGCCTGGGAAAAAACACATGAGGAAAACTTCTCTGCTCACAGCTCCAGGACTCCTTTTGCTGGTACGTGGTCCCGCACCTCACCACCTCGTTTCTTGCCTTGCTTCCCTGGCAGCTGTCCCTGGCAGCTTTTCTGTCTGCCCAATCTTCCTTCTTTGGACCATGCCATGGTCGTCATCCCATGCATTTCCTGTATCAGCTCCCGTTAAATCTCTCAGGCAGTACGGCTTGGCTTCTGCTCATGCTGCCTTGCGTGTCTGCATTTTGCATGTTCTATCCATTGTTTCAACTATTGGGGGTATCAAATGAGTTTGTCGACTTCTTTATCCCAGGTGACATAATTTCCACAGCTCTAACGCTGACCTTTGCCAGCGCACAGGCTTTCCATCTCACAGGGTATATCATTGTACCCATAAATGAAAAACAAAAAATCCTTCTGAATTAGACCAAAACTTAAAAACTAGCTACATTTCCCCTGAACAGAAAGAATGTCATGAGTAAGTCTGGGAGGTTCCCGAAACCCTGGCTCTGGGCAGACTCACCAGGAACCAATGTCCTTGCAGATCTTTTCTTTTTTTTTATGGGTTCAGTGACAGTTCATTGAACAAGAGATCGCACATTTCAGGCTGGCATTTTTCAAAGACTTCCTGAGTAGCTGCAGAAATGAATGCTTGCATCTGAAGGAAAAACGTAGATAGGTACATCTGTAGTGATGGGAATGAGCATTTGGTTGGGAGGACAGTTCTTTCTCAGCCTTGCTGGCAGTGCTCAGGGCTTCTGTGGTCCAGGATCTCCTCTTACCACCTGTCTCATTAAGAAAGGTGATGCAGATCCCAGCACGCAAGGCCCAAATGCAAGACCAAAGCACTGTGCTCGTGCCAGCTTGCCGGGAAGGGGCCATGTGCTGATGTGTTACCTGCATCCCCACAGCTTGGGGATCTCAGTTTAGATCCTGGCCCAGAGTGGCATGGCTCCATCTACAAGCTCCCAAGGGCTCATTCTGAGTACTGCTGTTTGTTTGCTCTCAGCCCACATCTGTGCTGCACCAAGGAGTGCCTGCTGCTCTTCACCCAAGAGCTCCCACTGCATGGTTTTACTGGGAGCACTGGTCTGAGAGGCAGCAAGCGACTCGACTGTCCTCAGCCTCACCTTACTCTCTCTGCTTTATAGGAGCTCTGTCGCTTATCCTCTGCAGTCAGCCCCGCATCAACACGTCAGTGGGGTAGGGGCCCGTTGCGCTAGCTGTCATCACTTTGCCCAGGGCAGGTTTTTGACCTGATCCACAAGTTGCCCAAGAAAGGCGTCGGGCATCCTACAGACCTGTGCTGTCCCACCTCCCTTCCACCAATTGATTTTTTTTTCAGAGGCAAAGTGGAACATGAGAGCAATAGGAACTGAATGAACTGGGACAGCAGAGGAGATGTTCAGCATTCACAGCACCAACAATACAAACCCATCTTCTGAGCCACAGTTCTACAGATTTTTTTCTAGAAAAAAAGTAGAAATAATGCCAAACAAAAACTGCTCCTGTGTGAGGCCTGCAGAATGAAAATGACTCCAATGTTTCAATTTTCACTTCATGAAAACAGTTTCCCCATTTTCCTACCAGCTATTGCAAAAGGATTTGCCGTTAGTAAGAGAAGATGCTTCACATCTGGTCAGGGTTTCACCATCAGACAAAAGGAAGGACGTCAGCGAGGCATTAAATGTAGATAATGGATTATCAACAGGGAAAGCAGCCCTTCAGGGGGTGGATGTGGGGCCAGGAGAAGGCATGGGCGTCCCAAGGCACAAAGGCAGTGAAGTGAGACATCTGGGAGGGCTGCACCTGGCTCTGGGGGAATTGTGCTCCTTCTGTGGGTGGCTGCGGCTGATCTTCTGATGCCTCCCAGACATAGCCTTCAGGGGAAGAAATCAAATATTAACTGGTTGCTGCTCCCAAACCTGCATAAGAAGATGAGTGAACCAGGAGGGAGACTGGTGGAGCCAGGAGAACAGTAGGAAGCCAAGCAGAAGCCAAGCAATAAATTATTAGTGAGCACAAGTAGCAAAGCTTTCAAAGGCAGCTTTGACAGAGACACTAGCGAAATCCCCAGGGTAAGGAAGAGCCTTTGCTAAAATTAGCGTAAGACCCAAGAAACACCTTTGGTAGGTTCAGAGAGCAGCCCTGGAATGGCAGAGGGTGAGCGGGAAGGAGCTGGGAGACAACAAAATGCCTGGAAGCAAGCAGCGGGGAGACGTCATGGAGATGAACAACTCCAGTGAGGAGAAAAATCAGCAGCTCTTACACTGCTGTGCTGCCCAGCAGCCTCTGTCCTGGAGCAGGACCCCAGCCACTTTGCAAGCCCAGAACCAGAAGCATGGTCACCTCTGCACAGAGCTTACAGTCTGGTGGAGGTTTGCCCAGCATTTTGGTAAGCAAACTGTAAAATGGGCTGGAAAGCCATGCCCAGATGAATAGAAAACCAGGGCAGAGAGAAGGTGCCCCATGCTGTACTCACTGCCCACAGCAGAAGCAGCTCGGGTTAAAAGACAGCTTTGGCTTCGCTTCTCCTGAAAGATGGGCCCTGGTCCAGGTGCTGCTGACATCAACAAGGAGCCTGGCCCCAGCAGAGCCTGACTGAGATGGCCTGGGTCTGGTGAGAGCTCATCCCTCATACCAGAGCTGCAGAAACCCCAACCAAAGGATGGCTTAGATGTAGGGGTCTGTGTGGCTCCTGCTGCCAAAGCATCTGGGAATCTCACACACAGGCATCATCACAACGGCCCGGTGAGGCAGGGGTGCCTCTGTCCTGCTCTCAGGCAAGGGAGCGGGAGCACTCCTGCATGTGTTTGCCCTTGTCCTGGTGAGGAAGAGCAAAGGTCTGGAGCATCTGCATTTGCCCCAGCTCCCATCTGTGCACATCTTGCCCTCCCACTGACTTCCCGGGACCTCCCTGCCATGAGATATGAGGTGTGGGCACCCGGGATGAATGGTGGGTTCAGCAAACCTGCAGTAACTGCACCTCCTGCCCTCTCTGATGGTCACCAACCAGGTGTCCTCCCTGCCCTTCGCTCCTTACTTATGCTCGTCCCTGACCAGTATCTGACTTGCACGTTGCGTATTTAAGAAGCAGAGCCAGGATTTGACATGAATTAGGTAGCAAAGGACTACATGAGGCTGGTTTCCTTTCGTTTTTTATATATTTTTATAGGATCCGTATGATTACCAGAAATATTGTTATTAGTTCTGGTGATCTTCGTAGACACCAACTTGAGGTGTGGGACCAGGGTGCTGATGGGTAGTTGGAAAGGGCAGGCTACCATCCAGGTTGAGCCCACCGTGATAGGTTGGTAAGATACATCTGAGCAGTGCGAAGGACCATGATTATAAGCTGTAGTGAACAAGGGGCTGTAAGTGAGCTACAGCGGCAGCTTTCCAGGTCTGGGGGCTTTTTCTGGAGAAAGCCCAAGGATGTTGCTTTGAACATTGAGCACACAGAGCACAAAAAAGGCTGCCTGTCCCGGGTGAGACAGGTGGCTGGAGGACACACGGAAGGGAGACATGGGTGTTACAGGAGTTACTGCGAGGATCTATCTGCCTTATTTCGCAGGGGCCAGGCTCGCAGTGCTGGTGTGGTTGGTACCTTTCCAGCAGGGTAGGAAATGCCAGGGTTTGCAGGATCATGCCGTGGCGTGACTCAGCACCAGCAGGGTCAAAGTAGCATCCCCGGCCCCTGCACTGCTTTCATCCTCCCTGCGTGCCAGGGCTCCCATCACAGCCGACACAGATGCAGGTGCTTGAGGGCTAGCACTAGCTGTGACCCAGCAGCAAGGGCTGGAAAAAGTGGGGACGTGGCAAGGAAATACTAAAGACCTTTCCCATTTGCTGTTTTAGCTCATGGAAGTGATAGTCACTGTGTTTTGCTGAAGTAGATGGAATGTGAGGCCATGGAAAGTGTATCAGGGACGCGAAGGCTGTGCAGGGGGAGGGATGCTGGTGTTTTAACAAAGGCTTTTTATCCAAAATGTCAGTTGGTTGTGGATGTTATGTGGATGTCAATACCAAAACGAACAGGAACACTGAACAGTAAACAGCCTGCTCTGGTCATCTCTCCACCATTCAGCTCACGTACTTATCATTTTTGTAACTGAACCATTTATGAGTTCTTTTGCCACCCTAGATTCTTGAGGTTAAGCAAGGACCCAAATTTCTAATGCGCAAAAGTAGCTTTGTAAAAATACATACTTCCAGGTCTTTTCATTCAGCACAGGGAAGCGAACACTGGGCATGACCCCAGATTTTACTTTCCTTTGTGGGTCGCCTTTAGGAATTGAACAAATGGAGGATCTCAACATTAAAATAGAATATGACTGGAAACTTCATCAGCAGCTGCACTCACCTTGGTGTGCCTCTGACCTGCGACTCTGAAAATCTGGAGCCTCACCATGCAGCATTGTCCTGGAATTTGCATGTGCAGGCTGGGAAAGGGCTCTGGGCACCCATTTGTCACTGCGGATGCATTGCACCGAGGACATGCACCATGACCTTTGCAGGGAAAAAGCCATGTCCTTGACATGAAGGGATGACGAGGAGCACCAGGGGTGACAAGCAGGGGGGACCGTCCTCACGTCTGCTGGTGCGCTGGCAGCAACCGGAAGATGCTCAGGCTGTTCCTGCTCCCTGTCCCTGCACAGCACTGGGTGGGAACTCTCCTGCAGCCGGCCAGGCTTGGCATTCACAGAGCCTATTTCTGCATGAGGATTTTGCCTCGGCCAGGCCAGTCTTTTCACATCCCCCAAGGACATGGCATTTTCCCTGCAAAATTTGAAGCCGTGCCATTGCAAATCTGAGGCCAGAGGGACCACTGTGGTCACCCCTTGTGCCCTATCTGCTTCCCAGGCGCCCGTAGGGCCGGGCACTACTCCTACAGGATGCCAGCACTGCTTCCCAAAGCCTGGCCAGCCTGACCAACAGCATGCCTCCCCGCTTCACTCGCAGCCATGGCCTCCCCCTCACTTACATCCAGAAAGCAAATTAAATAAATCCTGGACGCAGCGGGATTTATAACTTAATTGGCTGGCTGTAAAAAGTTATTTCCCTTTTCAGCCCTCGTGCAGTTGGATCGCCCCTCCTCTCCTCGTTTATCTCTTGCTGTGAATATCTGATGGCTGACTGTAACAAGGAGTTTAAATACCTAAATTTATTCTCTGGGACAGGCCCGCTGGCTGTCCCCCACCCTGGGATGGCAGCACTCTCTTCTCCTCTCACCCCTGTGAAGGGCTGTGGGGTTCGCACATGGTCAGCCAGCAAAAAGGAAACGCATCCTGATGGTGTTTTCATGGAGGATATTGGTCTATAGGAGAAAAGGAAGAGTTTCCTTATCTCTTACTCAGGCCAGCTGCCAACTCTGCAAATGGGCATTGTGGTCAGCACTATTGTCTTGTGTCAGGTCTGGCTTGCTCTTAAATCAGACACGAGGAATGAGAACAAAAGACCTGTGGTCCCGCTCCTTGCTCTCGGGGAGATTCGTGCACCCAGATTTGCACAGATTTTCTCATGCAGCGCATCCCACCCACTCAGCCACTTGCCTGTACGACACATTTCTCAGTATCGCCTTATTTTCTCGTCCTCTCAGCCATGCACAAGCCAAGCCCAGCAACCCCTGCAGGAGAATGCGCACACCAGCACCCACTGTGTCCTGGGTTCAACGCCTCGTGTCTCAGGCGCTGCACGCGGAGGCTGGCTGCGCCAGAATTTCAGAGCACCCAGCTGACTCCATCCAGATTAATTATCAGTGCCTAGAAAAAAATCTCACATCAAATTGGTGGGAATTCAGCTTTGTTTTCCCAATGCTTGGCCTCCTGCCAGCAGAGCAGAGTGAAGCCAGCGTTTCCTTCCCCTCCTCACAGAAACCTGCAGTCACTCGCACAATTAAATAAAGACTTGGTGGATGCAGGGCATTAAAAATACAGCAGCGCTTCCCTTCCGTCCGTCATGCCATTATGGGGAAAACGGAGCCCATTACCAAAATAAGGGGAGCAAAATGCACCCTGGAGCAGCGCAGCTCCCGTGGGATGTGATGGACCCACACCCACCGAACCACCCCAATTGCTAAAGTTTGTTGGGGTACTCAGGGCACCACAAAGTCCCAGCCCGTCTCTGTGCGGGGGACCTTGCAGCCTGTGCCTGCCCCAAGCAGGACATGGAGGCTTCCAGGGCATAAATAATTCAAGAGCCGTGAAGAGGATTTCTCCCCCTTTCCTTCATCCCTGGCTTGTAACAAATGCTAATTTAATCAATCGGCAGTAAATCTGGCTGCTTGCTGACTCATGGCAGATGGTGCCCCTGCGGACTGGAGCAGCAGCTTCGCTATCTCCTTTGGAAATGAACAATGCAGAAGCCAGTTTCGTTGCTTTTCACCTTTTCCCTGTTTTCCTCGAGTTGGAACAAAGTGGAGACAATCGCAAAACACATCCAAGGATGCAGGCAGAGGTGCTGGGCTGATGGCTGGACACCGAGCCAGCCCCAGTCTGGCTCGTAAATAGGGCTGCCTGCAAATAATGTGCAGCTAATAGGGAGGGAAGGAGCATGGGGCATCGCTTGCCGCTCCTTGCTGCTGCTGGTCCCCAGGTGGCTGTGTGTGGGTTTCCACAAACGCACAGCTCCCTGGTGCAGCAGTGGCTCAGGCTAACCTGCCGTGATGCACAAAGGAAAGCAGCGGGATGACACTGTCTGGAAAGGAATATGAAAGTTCTGATTACTGTTAAAGCAACTTCACTTATTTGCAATAAGTCACCAGTAACGTTTTGACCCATGGAAGAGTGGGTCAGGGAGCATGCTAGGAGACTAAGCTGAAAACTGTATGGTAAAGTGTTTTCCCAAATGAAAACTGGTATACAACAAAATGGATTTTTTTCTGCTTGATCATGTCCATTTTTGCTTCTGAAAAATCAATGGCGGCTTAAAAAAATTAAAACATCTCTTCAAATGTTTAATGTGGGGAGAGGTGGAAGCCCTTCCCTGATGAATGCAATGTTTTCATCAGATAAAACCTATTAATATTAGCTATAAAGCTTTTACTTAGCGGGTTAAAAAAAAGTCCTCCAGTGGCCTTTTTTTGCTGAGAGCAAGACCAGTATGTTTCCTATCTGCTACAGCCTGTCAGCAGGCTAAACCCCACCTCGGCAATGGATGGAGTCACTTACCCCATAACTCTTTCCCGTCACAGAGCATCAGTGCTGCCACGTGGGGCGAGGGGGTGAGACCAAGGGTGCTGGCAGGGTCCCCGCAGGGCTGGGGCTGTCTGGGGTCTCCCCAGGGCATGGGCTGCATCTTTTGTATCTCAAGCATTGTCCAGCCCAGGACCAGCAGTTAATTAGCAACAAAAAACAGCAACACAGCTGATCTTTGGTTGACAGCTGCCTTGAAATTGGACAAGGACTGTGGCTCTGAAGCAGCAGCACCCTCAGATGCTTGCTGTAGAGAGTGTTCATCCAACGCATTGATTTCATATTGCACTGCTCCCTACACGATGTGCAATCTTTGCTTGCAAAGCTTTGATTCAGATGATCAGTAGGATTATCTGCTGCAGTGTGTCTTGGGGGCTCTCATAAATGAAAGGAATTATGAAAGTATATTAATGAATTATATTCTATATTAGCCAGCGGCTCCTGCCCAGCACAGACCCAGGTACCTGTCACGGGGGACGCCGGCACCGCTGCCAGCACCTCCAGCGTCTCCCATTGCAGAATTTTGTCTCCCTCTCCTCCAACACGATGGTGTCCAAGGCAGGCATAGCCCATTGAAGCAGCGCGTTTTCTACCCCTACATGCGGCCTCAGTACTGTGCAGTAACAAGTCCATCCACCTCTGTGCAAACCACTCTTGAGGCAAAGCGCACACACGATATCATTTCTGTGTGATTTTAAAAACATGCTTTTAAATCTGCGTGTAGAAGCCGTGGATTTCTACTAGACTGTGACGCTCTGGAGGGGAACTGCATGGCAATTAAAACGTTACCGTTGTTCTGTTTCAATTAGAGGTCCTCTTAATTGCCAAGTCTTCCAAGGCTTTTAAGCTAACCTCTGGTGAAAGACTGCGGCAAAGTGTGGCTATGGATGGTGTTCATGTGTCATCTCACACCCCAGCAAACATCACAACAGTTACCCTACTGCAGCCACATTAGACTGTCATGTCTTGTTTCTTTATTTCTTTTGTCGCTGTTGTTCATTACCAAAGAGCTCGGCTGCTGTTCAACAAAGCACTTAAGGCCCTCCTTAATTTGCATTGAAGTCAATTCCCTTTGCAGTGCTGCAGCATGTCTACATTAAGGATGTAGAAACCAGATCTTTGCTCATGTCAGCCCTCCTAGCCGAGGCAAACTGGAAGAGATGCCTTACCACCCGAAGCACTGCAGGAAGTGGGGTTGTTTGAAAAATAAGGGTGCATATTTCACAAACATTCACCAAATTGCAGAGCCACTTCCTGGCCCAAGTGGCTGCCTAAAACATGCCAACGCCTGGCACAGGAGGCATGACAAAGGCTTTGCTGCTCCTTCTCATTTCATTCCCTTCCTTGGTGACACTTGGCAGCATCAATCCCCCACCCAGAAAAGCTCCATCATCTGTATTTAGCAGCTTCAACCAAAGCCCCTCAAGCTCTGTGTCATGGTATATCTGTCTGCTGCCCCCTTGATGGGGTTCGTGTGTGAGCAGAGTGGCTGGGCTCAGGCTGGCCAACATTCCCCGTCTCCAGCCCGTGAGCAGGCAGCTCCGTGGGGATACTCGCAGCCTGGGAATGGAGGCACTGCTTTGTGGCACTGGGTGCTTGTAGCGGTGCCTCTATGCCACCACCCATCAGTAAGTTGTTTCTAAAGAGGCATGCATCTCCAGGGGACTGGAGGAAAATTATTTCCATGTGCATGTACGTAAATGTGAAAAGGACAGTCCAAGGATACTTGCAGCTTAGGGCAACCTGCTTGGAAGGAAGGATCAAGAAGGCAATCAGAGGAGCAGATGATCTTTCCCAAGGCTTCTGTGCTGGGGAGGAGCAAGGCCAGGGCAGCCGTGGTGGCAGTGCAGGAGACCTCAGTGACACCTGGCTTTGAGTGATGCACTGGAGTCTCAAACACTTTGAAGATGCCCTGTCATACAGTCCCAGGCATTTCTATAAGAAAGGCTAATAGATGCAAACTGCATTTTTCCACCAGCGTGTGCCAAAGCAGCAGTGAATTGTACGCACACAAAGCAACGACCACGCTCTCGCACGGCTTGCACTGGATGCATAATGAGAGCTGCCGGGGGGTCAAGTCAGCTGCTGCCTCAGGGTCCAACTTGCAGGTTTTATAACAGTGCCTTGCAAGCTATCGGTGCTTGCACATCTCGTTTCACTACGAGGCACTAGCACGTCTTTGAGTATGTTCTCCTGCTAATTGCACAGGGAGCAGACACATTTGGTCCTGTTGTCTACTATGAATAATGCATAGTGAGGGAGGGGGGGCAAAAGCACTGAGCTGCTCATGTTTAGATGGACTTTTTTATCATTGTTATTTAGATGTCACAGCCGTTCTCCAAAAGAACTGTTCTTTGCCTTTGTGACTGCAAAAGTGCGCTTACTTAGGAGGCGGGAAAAGCAGCGAAACAAAAAAATAAACCACAGACTAAAACTAATCTGAGATTATCCATGCAAATTGGCAGCTGAGATTCAGATGTGAAAATCTAACCCCAATAGAAATGACTAAGAGGATTTCTGCTGAATTTTGGTTTTCTCCTGACTCACTAATCCATGCTGGGGGAAAATTTTCCCATCCATTCTCGTTTAGGTTAAGGAACATTAATAATCTTAAACTGAGGGTGGCAGGTATTGGGATCTGTGTTAAGCACGTGCTGGTGCTGGCTGCTGATGTTCAGCTCACAAAGCAAAAGCTTTGCCTTGTCCCCTCGGTACTCCCCACATTCACCTTAAATCAAATGGTTAGTCAGCACAGCCTGCTCTTTTGCTTTCAGCTTGCTATTTCTCTCTTAAAACTCCCACTCACAAGGCAGAGTCAATTCAAAACCCAGGAAGCCTAAAGGCTAAGCAGGATGCCTGGGGAAAATACAGACAGTATGTATTTGCAGGCTGAGATTTGTATATCTTGTACGAGGTAGAGCTCCAGCTGTGTCTGGATTGTACCTTCACAGTGTTGGCACGAAATAGGAACCTCTTTCAGAGACATGAACGTGCCGGCTCTGCTCAGGGTGAGCAGCCGTGGCAGCGACAATGTAATAGTGACTCCCAGCCACGCTGGTAATTCTGGTTGCCGTTTCCAAGGAAAATCCAGCGTGCTAGTTAGGTATTTACTGCGCACTAGTTTGCATCGTACATCCGCTAATGCAAGAGTTGACACAAGCAGCAGTGCTTAAACTGGTGCAAAGGCACTCTGCTTTAAAGAGCGGAGGTAGAAGTTGCATGTGTGAGAGCTGGTGTATCCGATATGCAATCATTTGTCCCCTGTAACTGTATTTAACTGCACCTTTATAGCATGTGCAGTATAAATGGCTTTCTTCAGTTCAATCAAACTAAAATAGATACATAGCTGTTTCCGAATGTGTCCTTTGTGCGGGTTCAGGCGAGCTATCTGTCAGTCTGCCTATGCACTGAAAACAGCAGAGCTGCATTGAAAGCAGCACAGGAGCCCGGAGTGGAGAGGTTAGGTACGTGCTGCGGGCGGGAGCGCCGGGACCTCTGGGCTAGGGAGGAGAGAGGTGAATGGTTCCTCTTGTGCCTTGTCCCAAGGTTGTTCCCAATGAGTTTCTATTTTTATCTATTTATTAATACAAAGAGCTTTATTTCCCTGTGGCAAATCTTCTTGAGTCCCTTCAGGGATGCAGTGCCTGAGTGCAGCCCCGGGCAGAGTTTTGCTCAGGGCTCACTACAGACACACACCAGCACCCACAGCTCTCGAAAGGATGCTCTGGGCAGCTCAGCGCACAGGGGTGCTGCACCACAAACACCGGCTCGGCCCTCGTCTACGGAGCGAGGCAGCTGTGTGGCTCTTGGTGCAGAGGACGGGCATATAAATACCGCTTCCCGCAGGACCTGACAGCCGGCTGCGGAGGGAGAGGAAGAGGTGCACACCGCCCACCCCTGTACACCTGAGCAGGGCGGCCCCACGGCATGGGGATGGGGGGGAGGACAGGGGCAGCCGCACCGTGCCAGCACCAGATGCTCTCAGCCACCCGTTCCATGTGGCTTCGGGGCTGGATGGGAGGGAAATGGTTGTTTGTGGATTTTCTGGTGTTTTTCAAGGGGTTTTGGGTCTGATTGCTTTTAATTTCATTAAAATCCCAGATATCTGGACTCGTTCCATGGCTGACTGAAAAATGAGGGGGCTGGAAAGGCTTATGTGAAAAAGTTGTCAACATATTCCTCTTCCCACTCTCTGCGCTTCCTCCAGCGTGCCCTGAAAACTCCAAAACCGTCAATCACCGCTAACGAGCCCGTCAGACACGCAGCCCCGCGCGAGGAAATGCAGGATGGGCAGCGGCTGCACCTGGCCGAGCGGCTGGGCCCTGCGCTGGCTGCACAGGGCTTGGCAGCGGCGCTGGCTGCAGCCACTTCTGCCGATCCCTGTGTCCCACCGGGGTGCAGGGGCTGCAGGGGCGGGTGGGTGGTCAGACCTGGGGACAAGGACCAGTAAGGGTGGGGAGGGCTCCCCAGAACTTAGAAATCCTCTTGCTTTTGGGGTGTTTTTTTTCTGCTCTCAGCTCTTCTTTATCCAATTAATCTCCAAAATGGGAAAAGGAAAAAGAGATCATCTCTGGCAGGAGACCACGGGGGAAAGGGCCCCAGGCGAGCCCTTCCCTTCCCTTCCCTTCCCTTCCCTTCCCCCTCATTCCCCGCCCCCTCCACTCCATCCCCAC
>VXAL01003619.1:93849-112054 GCA_013399475.1 Chauna torquata
TTTCCTTCCCTTCCCTTCCCTTCCCTTCCCTTCCCTTCCCTCACATGTCCCTCCGAGGACAACCGACCAGCAGCAGCCCCGGGGATGCCAATGAGCCTTTCTCCTGGGCCACCTGCCCTGATTGCAGCTTTTAATTTCTGCTCTCTCCCGGCTCCTTGCAGCTTTCACTCACTCACCAACTCACTGCTGTTTCACCTGCTCCATGCAAGAGCATCTGTTGACGCAGCATTATTGTTTAATCCCACAAGACAGCCAGCTTTCAGGAAAAGCTTCGAAAGAGCTGCCAGTGCTTGTGCCAAAAATGCGTGGGAGTGAAAGAGCATTTCTACCCCCCGCTGGTGCCTCCAGACCCCACCACTTGCTATCAATCACACGTCTGTGGTGCCTGGCTCCAGTACAGGGCTTTTTCTCTAAAGAAATTCCCCCAGAGCGATGAATGCCATTTAGCTAAGTATTTCAGAGGGCTGAACCAGCCCAGGAAGAAGTCCCCAGACAGGACTCCACAGGGGGTGGCAGGGGCACGCTCTGGGCTGATGCACTTTGCCGTGTTCCTCTGTTTGACGGTGAGCTTTGGCAGCACCACGCCGCAGGCAAGCTGCCGTGCCTCGGGGACAGCGGGAAGCCGGGAGTAAATGTAGCTAACACATCTCACTGCGAGGAGAAGGTCTTCATGAGATCTTCCTCCCGTGTTTTAATTATTGACCATTTGGTCCCCCAGTGATGCAAGATTTCCAAAAAGGTGGGAAAGAAGGGGAGGGCTGAAGCACTGTCTCTCTTATGCCGAGCCCAACGAGGCTCCTGCGTGCCCTGAGGGGCCCCGGCGCATCCTGCACCCGTGGCCACATCCTGCAGCGCCCGGCTCCCCTGAGCAGGAGGCGCCTGCGTCGTCCCACCCGCACGAGGAGTCCCGCTGGGGCTAATTACAACTTCTGGGGCTTTACCAACAATTAGCTCAGCATGGCTGGTTACATTTCTGCACAGCACAAGCTGTTATTATGGGCTAGGGTGGTAATAACTCTGGCTACTGTTTTTCCCTGGCATTTCCCATTATAAAATCTTGCTTTTAGTCACTCACAGTGTTGCTCAACTTTTAACCATTTAGATAGAAATTCTCCATCCCAAGAATTTGCCTCTGAGGGTTTGGTGGTTTTTTTTCTGTTTGTTTGTTTTGTTTTGTTTTGTTTTCTGGAAAGATGTAATTCAGGCTAAGAGCAAGAGGTTGCTTTGCTCATCCAAGCCACACTTTGGCTCCAGTCAAACCTAGGGTTTTCCTATGTCAGTATGGCAACTGGACACTTTGCAAATGTTTTTTTAGCATGTGTAACCCTTGTAGCTCACCCCTGAGCAACCTAGGAAGTCAGGGGGACTTAATTTTTTTCCTTGGCAGAGCAGGCAGTGGTCACATCATCTTTCCACTTGGGCTTCTGGCTTACTTCTTCCCTCTGGAGCCACCAGGGCTTGGGGTTTGCTGCCATTAAATACCAAAATGTATGGCTGCTTTTCTCCAGCACAGTCTACATTGAGAGAAAGCCAGCTCTGCAGTTCGTTGTTCGTATCTCATGCAGATCTGTACGCACTGCTGCTAACACAGTAGAAAACGCTGGCAATGATACCATCAATTTTAAAGTAACGAGACTGGGGCTGCACAGCAAAGCCCCGTGGTGCCTGGGGGCAAGCGTCTCCAGCCAGGGGGACCTCCCGGTCCCTGCGTGATGGGACCAGCCACGCCGGGCGCTTGGGCATGAAGTGCGAGGCGAGTGTGCCCGGGGGCATCCCTTCAAAAGGCTCTGGGGAGCAGGGCACTGCAGAACACTGGCTGAGGAAGAAAGGAGAAGAGCTGATGGGGGAGAAGTAGCAAGGAATAAAGGGACAGGGTGGAGACGTGGGGCTGGCAGTATGATTAGCGCCAGATGGCAGGTATCAATTATTTACCATTTATGTAGAATAAAAAAATACGCTTTAACGGTGGGAAGAGCACAAAACAAGCTCAATAGCAATTTAAAAGCATATGGAAATAAAATGCGGCAATTTAAGGGGTTGTAATAAATGTGCATCGTTCATTGTAATGCCCCTGCAAGAATTACAAATGTTAAGCCTTAGTGAATTACACTTAAAAATAAATGTAACATAAAAAAGAAATTAGGTACACAAATAACTTTACATTCAGGCATTTATAAAAGAAAATCTGTTTGCACCAGCTAATTAGAGGAAAGGTTCTAATGAGCATCACTTTTCCTTACCTTAGAGACAAGGCTGAAATGTTAAATGTGGATATAAGTGTGGTGGGTGCCATTAAAAACTCAACTTTCATAACTTCCCAGTGATTTCAGAGATGAGATATCTCTTTTCCAGAGACAGGAGCTGAAGCTTTGGTACCATTAAACTTCCACCGTGTCTGGAGAGGCCATCTGTACCTCTCTGCAGATGCCCTCGTGCTGGCACTGCTTTGCTTTAGTATCGCCACTGGCACCCTGGCACTGTCCAGGATACGTGGCCCCGTCCCACCAGCACTGAGTGGTGTCCTGCCCTAATCTCTCATCTCTAATCCCTAATCCCTGCCCTGTCCTGTGGCACCCCTGCTTGATGGGTGAGAAAATGCCGTGTGTTTCCAAGCAGGATCACAGAGCAGAACATCAGGGCTGGCGGAAGCACCGTCACTTACCAGCAATCTCCTTGCTCTGATGCAGGGGGAGAAGTTCTCTAGCATTTTGACTCAGAAACAACAGAAGTGATCTTATTGAAATGAGAAACGTCCATGCCACCCAGACAAGGAACTTTGGGTAGGAGTGTGTCAGAACCAAAACAGGGAAGTCAAAACAAATCACTGATTTCTAACGGATTAGAAACTGTCCATCAAAGTATGAAGCTGATAACTTCCTCCAGAACATTCGCTTTTCTCTAAACAGCACTTTTGAACAAAAACATATAATTACAGCAGCGTAGTAAAACCAAGGCAAACCAACAGTGCTGTTTGGTCTGCTCCCCCCACCCCAAATTGCTGGGGACAACTTTGAAATTCTCCACAGATTACATTCCACTGGGCATGGGGAAGTTTTGCTCTTTTCCTTAAAGTGTATTTTGCCCCTTCTTTTGTTCAGGGTGTAGCAAAGGAGGTGATTGCCGGAAGGGCTGGCCTCGTGCCCTGCAGTTTCTGTTGTGGAAAATGGCGTGGGGACGGAAGAGATGCTCCATGGGAGCTGTGAGCAATGGTGCTGCCTCAGCAGGGAGATCGGAGTTTGGGAGCATTTCGTTACTGGTTTTCTGGTTCAAGGTCTCTTGAGGGTTTGGTAATGCCGGATGTGGCCCCTGGAGCCGGAGCCCCTCTGCTCCCAGCCCGGGACAAACCTCGCCTCTCTGCTCCGCTCGGCTGGGGCTGCGTTGGTGATTTGTAATGACGTGGGAAGCGAAAAAGGGGAATAAAGAGCCTGGGAAAAGAGAAGTGCCTGGCAGGGCCGGGGAGGGGTGGCTGGAAACCCTGCGACCCGGGCGGCCCCTGCTCAGGGCTGCCCACCCCTCTGCTCCCGCAGACCCATCCCTGTCCAGCGCGGCACGCGGGCACCTCCTCGCTGCGGGTACACGTGGGACACGGCGTGGCCCCAAGGGGTTCGGCGTGAGCACGACCCACGCTTGCATTTGCCTCACACGCCGGCAGCACTTCCATATTTTTAAATATTTAATCTTTGCAGCCTGGTTGCCATGGGAACCTCCACGCAGAAATCTGGACTTTGGGTTAATCGGGAGGGTCCTTCCCGCAGGCGTGCAGGAGCGGGATGTCCCCCTGCGGCCAGGGGTTAGCGCTGCCCCCGGGCAGGTAATGGGTATTTCAATATCAGCTCCTGATGTGCAATCACCAAAGTCTCGGGAAATCCCTTTCCTAATACTCAAATAATTCCTATTTAAAGTCCTGGGACGTCTCTAGGTGCTCACTGCAGGCAGAGGTCAGGAGCAGCCTGGCAGATGCTGTGATGCTGCAGCAGAGACCTCTGCCAGGTGCCCCCTTGCTGCCCCCCTAGGAGTTTCACGGGTCCTTTCCCCCGGCCCGGCACCACCTGCTCGGCTCCGTCCCCCTCGGCTGTTTTGAGACTTCTCCCGTTCCTGTTTGAACACACTACCTGGGCCCATAGCGCTTGGCAGCTGGGGGTGGTAATGCTGGATCCCAGGGTGCCCGCAGCATTTACACAAGATTAGGCAATGGAAGGAAACCGTTTCAGCAATTACATGAGAGACGACGGCAAGCCAAAAAGAAAAATACGTGCAAAAGGTGTGCTCTCCTGCCAACAAATTAGGTGTAAATTACAGAGTCCAAGAGTCTTCAAATAAGTTAAATGCTGTATTACAAATTTAGTTTCAATTAACAAATTAAATAGAAAAACAAGCTCACCGCCTAGCAGCTGCTGCGTGCAGTGAGGCATTTTGCAGTGACGACCTTTTCTCGTGTCACCAAATGGTGCAGTTGAAAAGTATATATATGTAGTTAAAGCAATTTGCTCTCCCTTGGTGCCTGCGCTCGCAGCCCTGCTCTGCGTCCCTGCTCCTGCTCCGAGCTCAGCCGGCCGAGCCCCGCACGAGCTCGGGCACCGTGAGCAGCCTGAACTTTCTGGTGCACGAGTGACCGCCGTGCCCACGCTGCAGGGAGCCTGTGTTAACTAATTTATCGTTACGATAAGTGATGACTTAAAATGCCATTCAGAAATAATAAGGAAGCAGTCAGTGGAAAAACCTCTGAAGCTAGGATCAAAAAAATATGTTAACAAATTCTAGAGGATTCAAAGGAATGATTAAGAAAAACCTTGGGAGAATGCCCTTTTATTCCCCCTGTGGAGCACTGAGCTCTGGCCTTGCCCCAGTGAGCATGAGCCACGGCTGAGGGCTCGCTCTTCGCTGTGGGACTTTTGCCTGGAAAAACCCCTCCAGGACAGCCAGTCATCACTGGCGCTGGGGACACCGGGGCACCAGATGTGGGGATCAGGACCAGGGCATGAAAAATCCCGCTGGGGTCAGTGGGTTCGGTGCTGTGGGGAGCACGGCTGCCACGTTCCCTCTGACAGTGCTTCAGCAAACAATCCGCGGCTGACCGCCCTTTTTTATTACTTTACTGCACAGTTTTTCCTCGAATTTTATGGCATTTCATTAAAGCCGCCAGAAGGTGATACTGCCCCCTTTCCAGAAGTGAAATAAATTCAAGTTTTATCGCTTCTGGAAATGCTGGAACAGCTGTCAGGACATTTGATGGATTTTCTCAATTACAGGACTTGTGGAGCATTTTATACTTACATCCGCACTGAGGTCTAATATACTGTACGAGACGTTTGTTCCCCCCCGTCCCTTATCTCTTTGCATCTCCCTTCCTAATAATGGTCAACTTGTTATTTTTTCTCTTAATTCCTTTTTTACTATAACCTTTTTTCCTCCCCGATAATGATCTAGCACTTTCCTTCTTTATTTCCCAATAACACTGGGACTTAACTTTCCTATAAAAGCAGCCAACGGAGATGGCCAGGGATGCTGTCGCTCCTGCTGGGGCGCGTTGCTGCTGCGAGCAGCAGGAGGCTGCAGATCCACAGCAAACCCCAGCACCCAGGTTGTGCCGCTGGGCATCAGCAGGGCTGCTACCCGTACGTCAGTCCCCTGATGCTGCAGCATCTTCCTTTACCTTTTTAGCTCTCTACAGAAAACTGATCAGTGGTCATCATGAAATAAATATGTGACTGGGACCGTTTGCTTGCGTCTCTCAGGTTCCCAGCAAGAAAGGTAATGGTGATTTCCTCTCCCTTTGGCTCACCAATAAAGCACATGAGGATGCCAAATTACACCTTCCCTTCTTTCTGACTTTGATCTGCAGCAGCGTGGCAGATCAGGGTCTACAGCTCCCATGGCACCGAGCGGCACAGGGGGTTCAGACAGGAATGTCGGCTTACGGGCAGCTGCATCCGTCCCCCAAAGCGAGCAGAGCTCTGAGGATGGCAGAGCCAAGCTCTGCTGGGAAAGGTTGTTGCTGCTTTACAGAGAGAGAAAGCCCTGCAGAGGCGAGCACTCCAGCACTGGATCAATCAGTAGAAAAAAGTTGCAATTGTCAAAAAAATCACATTTAGATTTTGCCTGCTTTTAACCCAAAACCTCACCTCTTTGAGAAGATGGGTACAGCGAGGGGGAAGAGGTGTCCGCTCCCTGTAGGAGCAGGAGTAAACCAGTGGAGATAAAGCCTTAACCCATCCCAGAGCAGGTCCACCATCTGCAGTCTCCTTTTGCTGAAGTCAGGCCGCAGCGCTGGCTGTGCGGGGACGTTGGGATGCTCGGCATGGGCTCCTGGGCAGGGCAGGCACAGGAGCACCTTTCCCATCACAGCCAGCAGAGAGGTCTGGACCTGCGCCTGCATCTCGGATCCTCGGCAAGTTTCAAAAAGCCGAGGTGTCATCCCAGATTTATTCAGATTAGAACAATTAAGGCAATTAAACGCACAGAAGTGCTTGGGGGAGGGGGGAAACTACTACCAAGCAGAATTGCTATTACAGTCGATCAAATTGACACAAAAAGATTAAAAACCTGATTTACATTTAAAAAAAAAGTCAAGCATTCGCTAAAATAGATAACGCATCCTGCTGAGAAAATCACTCCATGCATAAAAGAGAAGCAAAGGTGATTATATGTAACAAAACTAATCTTCTCTATTGCTTTAATCACCTCAGACCATTTCACCTGCTTATTTGGAAACTGTGAACCCAAAGAAAAAATTATTGTGAGGACGTCCTGATTTCCAGTGCTGCGCTCCAATGGACTTGTTTTCCTAAACATCCATCCCCACAGCCTGTAACAGCAGCCATTGCTCTGCAAGATAAATGTTTGCTTAAGACTATCATGTGGTTAATGCATTTATTCATGACTTGAGCTCCAGATGCAGCGAGGGAGGAGGATGCCAGGAAGCCGTGAGTGACCTGCCGGGGTCCGTCCCACTACCACTGATGGCCAGCAGTACATTTTGCCCAAATTTTAGGGGAGCAGAGCATGGGTACTTTTTCTTCCCAAGCATCCTGGCTCACGAAGTCAACTCAGTGCTTATGGCTGCACTTGAGGGGATGGACAGGTGCAGTAACCGGCACAGGCACAAGAGAGGACTGCAGCCTACAGCAATATTAAGAAACTATGTCCACAAAGATCAACGTGTTGGCCCTGTGCTGCATGTGCATGGCTATCCCAGTGTTAATCTGTTTGATATTAAGATGCAACACCTCTTTTTTGCTAAATCTTATTATATATTAAGCCCTGATTCTTTCCTTGCCCAAGCAGTAGCTTGTGAGATTGTATAGATGGTTTGTTTTTATACATTGCAACTTTGATCCAAAGCCCACTGAACCCCATGTGAACCCCCAGGTATGGGAGATGTTGTGCCAGACCTGCAGCGAGGGTTGCTCGTGCAGCAGGGAGGCTTTCACACAGCAGCACTAGCACCCAGGCACAGCCACTGAAATGGGCAGCTCCATGTTATGGCAGTAAATTCTTGTGGGTCTCCATAATTCACCCCAAATGCCTCACTCGTTTTTCTTACAAATGCAGTTTCAGTATGCTCTCTGAATTCAGGACTGGCATGAGTGATACTTGCTATCTTGGGCTGTCAGCAAGGGCAGGAGAAAAAAATTCCTTCTTCCAGTTATTGGTATACAAACCAGTTTAAGCACGAAATACATCCAGTCTCCTTCCAGAGACTAATTTCTTCCAAAACTCAGAATATTCAGAAAAGGGGAAGAAATGGAGTCAGGGCACATGGAGTGAGCATTCTCCTCCTCGCCGTAAATCACAGAAATCAAATTAGATCATCTCATATCGAGGGACGAAAAGCCAGTTATAGATCCATTTTGCAATGCCAGCCGACATGGCTTCCATTTGTGACTCACCAAGTGACATTACTTATCCTGAGAGGTCCTCTGACAATGTAAGCACTTAATGTGAAGACGTAAAATTACAGAAAACTGAATGAAACTCAGGAAATTCTCAGGAAATTATGTAAAGTTTATGGGGCTGCTTTTTTTTTTTCTTTTTCTTTTTTGAGGCCTCCTCCCAATTTCTGCCTTCTAAATTAGGACCTGGGCAATGCATCAACTGACAGCGGCTTCCCGGAGCAAAGGGCTCTTCCGCCTTTGATGCATCTGAGCAACTTCAAACTAATACCAGCGTGTGCTGAACAGTGAATAGACCTTTATGTTGATGAGGCAAATCCTAAGGCACTTAAAGACAAGCTACACTGAAGTGTCCAATGTATCTCCGTCTTCAAAGTGCAACACACTTATGGAAATTGCAGATGCTGTGGTGCTATTTGTCTGGAAGGAGACATTACAGATGACATATGAGCCTGATTTCTCGAGCAGATGAGGTCTGTGAGAGGTTTAAGGAAACGTCTATAAATTAAGATGCAGAATACAGTTCCCGCTGTCTTCCTTGGCCTCTCTCTCGTTGGTTCGAGAGCCAAGCGCTGGCGACTGCGTGCTTGGCAGAGCACCAGGCATCCCCCTCGGCCAGTGCTCTACCACGGGCAGGCTTCACACTGCCGCAGGCGAAACCCCAGTGCCCAGTGCTGCTGGCGGTGCCCCCTCCCCAGCCACTGCGGCAGCCCCACGGCTGGCAGCCCTGCAAGCAAGACTCACGCTTGCTCCACGCACTCAACCTGAAACGCTTGACTTGGCCTCCTCTGTGTTCTGCAGCAGCCTCCTCACCCAGCCGTGCTTCCTAAGGAGACACGAGGCGGTGGAGCGAAACCAAATTCCTGCTGCCATCTTCAGCTCTGCCCCGATAATGCACGAGCAGTGGAACAGCCGTGCTGGGATATCCCCCACCCCAAAACCTCCTGCAGCTGGACCCCATCCGGGCTGCAGCGGGGAGAGCACCCAGCACCGCTCCAGGGACCAGCAACCCATGCCAGACAGGCACTGCTCTGAAATCGGCACTGAAAAATGAGCGTCAAGAGTCCTGAGCTGTTTTAAGGACTCCTATCCAGCGTTCATGGTGACAGAGCAAATGGGAAAGCATCAAAATATGTTGATCTTTCTTCAAAACAGATTTTGTTGTTGTTGCGGTGGATATAGATGGATTATTTTAGAAAGGGTGAGATAAGTCAAAGCCACGAGGTTCTGTATCAGCCAGAACAGTCTGGATTGGTCTGAGCTGCGTCTTTTTCCCTGACTCAGTCAGAAAATGCGCTGTTTATGTGACTCCGCAGACTGCATAAGGGAAAACACACAGCAAGAAATTACTCTTTTCTTTATGAGCACAGATCTAGATGTATAAGGTATGGACCTTGTATGATGGGAAGGCAGATAAAGGGAACGGAGCTAACCTGGTCTGACCAAGGTTACAGCAGTGCCGTTGCTGGCACCTGCATTTGGCTGAAGCAGCCTGTTGGCCAGTGCTATCCTCTTGGGACCGAAGTGTCCACACAGGCAGTACAGAAGGAGGAAGAGGTATAGGAGTTTGCCTCTGTCTTTAGGGTTTCACCTTTTCTGACTGCACACCAAGCCTGGAGCAACCCTTAAAAAGTATCCTGGGGGCATCCAGTCTGAGTTCGCAATGTGAGCCACCTCACAGGCTCGCTGCAAGTGGTTTTCCTTTTTGTCGGCACAGTCTGCTTCACAGGAATAAGGAAAATCTCCAGATCTGGGACGTAAAAAAGGCATCAGGCAAAGACACAAAAGTATTTCCATTTGTTTCATTGCAGATAATGGGCGGCAGCTACCATTTCAAGATCAAGTCTTGCTCTGCTGAAGACCTCCAGCTGACACCACTGGTCATTTACGATCTGCCATTAACCATACACAGTCATTATATCTCTTTTCTCTGCTAGCTGCCGCCTCAGGACTTTTCGCTTAGGCTGCACATAAGTTCTTGTTTGGAAGATTTACAAGGAAAAATAAAAACTAAGAAAAATCCTGCTCTCCCAGAAGCTATCCCGCGTGCTGTGGGGAGCAGCCCCGTCCTGGGCATGGCGCTCACCCTGTGCACAGCTCCATCTCTCCAGCCTGCTCCTGCCCTCCTGCAGCACGAGAAGGTCTGCAGGGGAAGCTGCAGCCCTTTAACCCAAGCTTGTTCCTCCTGGACTGGGGTCAGCGTGCCCCGATGCAGCCCCATGCTGTGCTTACAGAAACAGCATTTCCCAGGAGTACATGCTGCAGCATTGTGCTTCCTCCTGCATTTTTTGGTTTTCCGCAGCTCTTGCTCTTCCACCTTGCTGAGATGTTTGTGTCAGCCAACCCGTGAAAATTTGGCACTGAAATGGGACTGTGCTGCAGTGTTTTCTCGCTATATAGCTCACGATCCCTCCTGTTCCCAACAAATCACAGTAATCGCAAGGGCTGCCAAGCCTTGCTACGTCTTCCTGAAGCCAAAAGCAGCTCTGGGATATTTATTCCACCTTCCTGTTTGACATGCTGTAGATGATGCTGTAGCCACAATGGAAGCTGCTCTGAAGGCAACTCCAGAGAATTAGAGGAGGCTGAAATTCGGTGCTGAGGAGCACAAAACCTGCTGTAACTTGGGGACCTCGTGTCAACCATGAGAGCCTGAAGTGGGAGACATCAGCAGGGGGTCAAACCAGGCTGCAGCTTTGCAAGCCACAAAGTTCCTGCTCCATTTCCATTTTGCAAAAATCAAGATTCATCCAGATGCGTTTCACCAGAAACTCCAAATCTCAGCGAGAACGCTGTGTAGACAGTGTCAGATTTACTCCTTCTCTGCTAAAAGCATCCATGAGTGAAACCAAACTGTTGCCACAGATCTTTGCAGTGTTTTTATTAGCTTGCTTATGCTGCCACAAGAGCGACATATATTGGGCAGATCCAGACAGGTGTGGTGGACAGAGGGCTGGAGATTGCCCATGCCCTAGAGCTAAATACAAGTGAGAAAATATTCTCCACTAACGAACCTCAGGGCCCTGCGTTTTGCTCTCGATCAGCCTCCTTGCTGCTGCCCTCCTTAATCGCGTCCTACAGAGGGGAGCAGGCAAGAGGATTTCTTCCTCGGGAAAACTTACCCTCCAAGCAGTCTTTCCAACATGAAGCTATTCAAATTAAACCACGGATCTTCTAGGGATAATGCTCTGCTGTCTTCCCAAGCCTGTTCTCATTTTCTTTTGCCATTTTGACATCCTTAGCTTTCCGAAAGTGCTAGCACACACACAGAGATAATACCGTCAATTTTAGCATGCTTGGAAAGGCACAGAGCAGCCTAAACTCAGCCAAACGCTTGGCTTTGGCTTTTCCCTATCGTAGAATATCCTTTTGTACATAGCTCTGCATGGCAGCTCATTTATATCAAATTTTACCAGTTAAGGGAGAGGGGAAGAGGGGTAGTCAACAGTTATCTTGACAAAGAGATCTGAAGTCAATAGACTGATGTTTTCCACCAGCTGAGCATCCGCCCCTCTGGTTTTACTCCCTGTTTGTGGCAGACCGGCCTTTATCAAGCAGCAAAGATCACATCCTCTTGTTGGCCTGGCCACAGCCTTGCTCGCCCGCAGACCCCTCGAACTCAGGCTCCTCTCTGCTTGGCCAGCTCCGGGTGCCTCGCAGTTACAGGAGGCAGCGGAGCAGGATGGGGGTGCGTGGTGCCACAGCTGCAAGAGCAGGAGCTTTCCAAAAATTAAAGGATGCGTTGTAATCAAGCCGTGCATGAGGAGCTAGTCTTCGGGCACTGCTTTCTCGTGCAGATTTTCACACAGATGGTCCCAGGTCCTGGGCAGTCTCCCAAGACCTCGCAGCAGCTCGCGGGGCGCAGCCACAGGGTATGCGCTGCAGCATCAGGAGCTCCCACCAACCCCCAGAGATCACCCCCAGAGAGACGGAGGGAAGAAAGCAAGCATTTGTCCCCCAGTTAGGATTTTCTAAATCAGCAGATCCCTTCTATATGCACAGTTTTTACATCAAGCACGGTGTAGAAAAAAAATCGATTTGTTTTTCTCAGTCCAATTCCCCTCTGTCTAATAGGTCTGTTGTAAACGCCAATTTTACTGTCATTTACACCGTGCCCGTTTGAGCTATTTTATCAATAGTTAAATAAGAATACTTTAAAGTAATGTGATTTTTTTATTTGAATTCCGATTTATGTTCAGATGGTTTGACACAAATCTAGTAAGGAAGGCTGACTATTTTCATAGAACAAATTAAATTATATGTTATGTAGCCACACAAGTAAATATGTTATATAATTGGATAAATAAATACTTGTGATTAGATACAGTATCTCATTCTCACCTACACATAATAGCAAGGCTAGTTGGAAGTATTGTACAAATCACCACATTTTAATAGTTAGCAGTCCATGAGAATCGACCTGAAAGACAATAAGCAAGAAAAAATACAAAAAAAGTATAAACCTCGTTATTTAAACTAAGACTTCCTGCTTGCCATTTTAAATTGCGATTCAAATCAGCTTAGAGTCATTTTCACTTAAAGCAATGCATCCGGGCAGAGCGGTCAAAGCACAGTTAGTTGTGCAGAACATGGTGGTGGCGGATGAAAGGTGATGATGGACACTGCCAGTGGGGTAGGCAATGGGGCTGGATATGGATGATGGGAATGGACGATGGACGATGAGGATGAGGAGGGAAGATGGGGATGGACAACGAGGCTGTGCCACCAATTACAGGGCACAGTCAAAGCCTGCAGAGCCACGTCAGCACCTGGACTACCAAATGGTTAAAATTGCCCACTTGCAGGGGGTTTGAGAGAGTGTGTTGATCTCAGTTCATGTTGTCAGACAACGCTTTCCTCCTGACTGTGGAAAAGAAATTCAGTTCCTTTACAGCTGATGAACACAGCCCAGGGACCCAGTTTGTTGTTCGGATATTACGGGCTGAGAGACAGCCCAGAGTCCTGGCATGTGTTAAGGGAATCATGGTTCCCCCATGCAGCTACGTTGGTAATAGATAGCATGCACTTGCAATGGAAAACTAAGGAGGTCAACGGTAATTATTCCTCTGCTCTTCCACCCACCCTGTTTTTTGCCTGTTTTGCTTCAGATCAACCTGCACTACCCTTTGAGTGTTTCTACCAGTATTCCATTTCCCAACAACCTCCAGCGACCTGACTTTATATTAAACGGGCATGCTAAAAACTGGAGCAGCTCAACATACAAAGACATTTGTTAAAGCGAGACGGTGAAATAGTGATCCTGAAACCAAACACCACACATGCAGGCTTCCGTCTTCCTGCCACCGCCAAAATTATTCACCAGATGAGTGTTTGCTAGCTTCTCACATGGCAGAAAGACAGCTAGGGAGGTGTAAGATTTATTTTTTCAAAGTGTGAAAGTCACTCTAAATAATGTTTTCTATATGATAGGAGCTGACTCAAAGCCAGCAGGCTGTGCCGATAGAAAAGCGGTATTTACCAGCAAAGTGATAACTCCCGGCAGCCAACTTGAGGCTAAAATGCAGGCACTCGGGGCCAAAGCTGGCCAAAACTCAGAGGATATTTCCAAGAATTATTCCCTGAAAATTTCCACCCCTCCTCCCCATTTCAGTCTGACAGCAGTTACTGGGTTTGGTGTGCTTTTTCATTTCAGCTTTGACTTCCACCAGGCCTCCTCCAACAGCTTTTTCCCCCATGTGCGGCAGATAAAATCCCATTCCTATGGGGAAGGAAGAGCTCCCAGCTGGGCGGCTTCCCAGGCAGCCCCAGCTCCTCTCCCTCACCTCGGGCTGGCATTGCCTCAGCCCGCAGTCGCGTCCCAGCACACGCGGTCCCGGCTGCAGACCCGTCCTCCTTATGTTTGCCATGCCTAGTTCTTCAGTAAGTGCTGCCAATATCGTTCATCAGTTTTTCTAGTTCTTAGAGCAACAGAAAGGTTTTGAGTATGCCCACAAGCCATAAAATATTTGATAAAGGAGCTTAATAGACAAGAAAAATGTCACCATGGTTTGGAGTGCGAAGATGTATTCGCAGCATTTCTAAGCCCCTTGCTGGTCAGCTATTCATTTTAGCTCTTCCTTCCACATGACAGTCCATCACGTGAAAACACAAGATGCTCTTCAAAGCCTGTATGACCTTTAGATATTCAGCCCTCAGTTTTGCTGACACCTGGCACAAGGGAGTTGCCATAAGGTGCAATGACAACAATAACCAAGCTGCTGTGGGGCCATTTATCTGTCAATCCCAAGGCAAGAAAAGCGGCACAGTGCATACCTGCATCCGCACTGCTGCGCCCAGGCAAAATCCCACCTTCGCTGCATCACTGAGCGGCACTGAGATGGGGACAAAGGACGTAGCCTAGCAGAAAGAGGACTTGGTGGGGGAATGCAACATAATATTTGGAGAAAGAGTGGGGCAACATCTGTATCTGGAACTGCCATTTGAGGTCTGACTCCTGTGCAACTGAAAAGAAATGTTGCAGGAGTGGGGAAATGCTTGTGCAACCTAGCATGGAGGTTGCTCAGAGCGGGGGTAAGCTGGGCTCGGAGTCAGTGGGCAGTGACCGTCCCTCCAGCAGCTCCAGCAGCACGACCTGGGGCCCTGGCTGCTGGAGAAGACCTGCAGTGTGCTGCCTGGGGGATGGATGCACAGCACAGACCCCACACCTTTCCCCCTGGCGCCACGCTCGGCTCGGGGACAGGCCACCACCGGTGCGGACGAGTCCTGCTGGAGCAGCCTGCGAGCTGGGGAAGCTCCTCTGCTATGCAGAAGGCGAGGCATGGCAGGGAGCAGCGTGTCCCTGGCTGGGGACACGGGATTTCCCCTCCCGGGCTGCTCCATCCGTGGGAGAAATGTGACTGGTGTGGTGGCAGGGCTCTGTATTTCATACGGCAGGGGTTAAGCCAAGCGACTGATTTCCTTGGGCTAATTGAGCATGCAATCTGCCTGCTTGTAAAGCCTGTATTTGGCCTGGAAGATTTATTACTTTTAGCAGTGATGAATGTCCAAGAGCAGGGAGGGCAGATCTGAGCTGCAGTTCATTAACTTTAAGTGGGATGATGTTGAAAAACTATTTTCTATTTTTGGTTACTTTGTTCTGGGGTAACTGTGAATTTAGACCTACTTCTGTAATAAAGTGCTCGGGGAGTCCAGTGAATCTTATTCTCCCTGGCAGATACTAAACCTGTAGGGTTTTGTCCTTATCTTGATGAGTAAGCAGTTTTTGCTGGTCCTAAGAGGCTATAAAATGATAGAAGACTGCTCTGTATGGGAGTTTGAAGCTAAGCCTCCATCTATCTCAGACGCAGAGACCGAAATGGAGGACTGACATGTCTTTGCTTGGGTTTCAGAATAGCACCTCTTTATTAACTTCATTTTCTGCCCCAAAAGTCATCATCGGATCAGTGCTCTGTCTGTGCTACTGAATGGCCATGTCCATCACAGGGGCATGGTGGTGGCACCCCCTGCCTTCCCCTGCATCTGCTTTGAAATCAGCTGCAACATTTGCGTCAGATGGAAAGTGCAGTGCGATACTCGTTATGCTGAAATGTGCTGGACACTTTGCTAGCTGCCTAACGTAACATCTGCCCCCCTCCACATTCATTATTTGCAAACACTCTCCTTTTGTCTCTTTCCTTGGGAGAATATCCATTAGGTAATGTGGCTGCGAAGCCCTGGAGCACGTCCTGCCTTCTTTTCTCCCCAGCAATACTTGTGCTGTACAGTAAGTCATCCTTGTAAAAAACACCCTCTCTCTGTCCCTGCACTGCCAGACCACACTGGTCCTATAGAAATTGGCAGTGAGTATTTGATGCCAAGCGACTATTTTGTTATAAATCAATGCCAGAGGTGGCTGTGTCCTGTAGAAAATACCTTTGTGTTGCTCTCTTCACAGCGGTGCATAGACGAGAGTGCCAAAAATGCACATATCTCTGTGTTTCCACAATAAATACTGCCTTGTGTGCGAACAGCGTCAGTAGTTTAGACTGCTCCAGAATGCAACTTGTGCACTGTGGCTCTGCCACATCTTACAGCCAGGTGCCAGCCTTTCTGGATCTCTGCATCACCCATGCCTCTACAGACCCTGGGCCATGGGCAGTCAACCTGCAATGCCATGTGCAAGGAGTCCACTGACTAGGAAAACCAGCCTGGCAGCTGCAAAGCTAATTAATTTGCCCCTACGGCTTAACCGTAAGAAAAGTAATTAATGTTGCTGGGTTTCACTCATCATCAAGCAAACTTTTGCTGATGAAGGAGAAAAGTGCTGAGCACTCCAGTTCACTCCCCAAGTCAACCTCTCCCTGTTGGACTTCGTGGGTAATTGGCACATCATTACTATCCTGTTTTATTCAAATTCCCCAAGAGGCCGTGGTGAAAGGAACGCTTAGATGCTAGTGAAGGAAGTTTTTTTTGCGGCTCAGACTTTCACTCCCACTTCCAAAGTTCCACTTTTGCTTAGTGTCCTGATTTTGCTCAGATCTGGTGAGAGGCGAAAAACAAAAACCCTGGAAGGGAAAGAGGAACATGCAAAGCAGCCGCCAGAAGGCTTCAGAGCAGCTGCACACGAGATGTTCACCCAGCCCTGCCACTGAAGTGTGAGTCAGGGCTGAAGCCAGCTGCGGTCCACGTATGGTCTTAGCCTCAGCCATGGGCAAGAGATGAAGATGCCACAGAAACGTAACATTGGCGCAATCTCAAATGACTCCAGGCATCTGACCTATCCGAGGCATCTGTTTTAGTTTGAGATAAATTGCACTCTTGAGTTGTCTGTTATACGGGGAGCCTACGCTGCCTGGCAGAGGAGCAGCCACCACTGCAAGATGCCCTTTGCAAACTCACGGGTGAGCCGACAGATGCTGAGAGCACAGCTGAGAGCTGTGAGTGAGCACAGGGCTGGGAAGGACCGGTGGGATGCCAGAGGATTGCCCAGGCCTTAAATATGCAGCAGGATCAGAGCCATGCAAGGAGCTGCAGCTCCTATGCAGCTCGGGGACCGGGTGTAATCCAGTCCCATCAGCAGCACTCCCGCTGCTCCGGCTGAGCGTGCAGCCCAGGCTGCTGGTGGGAGCCACTCACTGAGGTCTGGTTAGTGCCTTTAAGTTGCTTTTCGAGGACTGGAGTTTATTCTGTTACAGGCTTATTGCCATGATCCTTCAGGCTTGCTGCTCCAGGGTGAGCAAGGCAGTTCTGGGAAATGGGCACGCGTAGAGAACATACACGATGCTGGTCATTAGGGGAGCGAAGGAAGCTGATGCAACACGAACATGAACATAAAGAGGAAAGAGAAGGAATGGGAAAACAGATAAAGAAATGCATGAATCAAACAGGAGACACTCAGCTAAATTTGTTCTGCTCATTATAGGTATTTCCTCACACAGGTTCTCGCAACCTTGGAGCTCCTGCTTGCAGACAGGTCGGAGGGAAAAAGTGCAGCAGAAGTGGAAAATGATACGTGGCCCAAGCCACATTACATGTGGTCAATAAAACAATGTGCTATCAGTTTAACTTGAGCTGCCTTTTTTAACTATGTCAAATGTGGTTTATTTCAGTTCATTTTAGAACAACTGTAAGCAACAAAAACAATCAGAAAGTAAATCTGTAATTGCTCTCTGCACCATCTCTTTTAATTTTTGATGGATTTAGATGCAACTCAGTCTAGATAAAAGCCATTCAGCCTTCCTGAGAAAACCAGACCGGACAAGAGCACAACTAACCTAAGCCGTGCAGCGGTGTCGTGTGGAGCAGCAGAAGCGGTGAGCGCCGCAGCGTCTGCGGGCGACAGCCACGGCCACGCAGCGCTGTCTGGCGGGGACAGCACGTGCCAGGCCAGCTGCTTCAACGTACCCGATGCGGAGCTTCAAATCTTGTTATGCAGTGCCATCTTGAGGTTTCGTGAAACCAGAAGTACTTTCTGCGAAGCTATGGTGGGCTTTCACCCGGTTGAGGGAGTTGGAGAAGTTCGTTCTTCCTGCTGCGGGATGAGGTGCCCCTGTAACCCGCAGAAGACCGCGCTGGAGGTGCACCCAGCCCGCCCTCCTGCTCCGACGCGGCACCGACTCTGAAAAACCTTTCTAGCAAGGGCTTGCCCGTCCAGCGTTTAAGAAGCCTGCGTGACACCGCCTGTCCCTCCCTGAGGGGTGGCGAAGCACCGGGGTGGCGCCCGTGGGCCCAGCGCTCTCTCATAGCTGCGGCTTTCCCCTTCGTGGCCCGGTGCCCGCACCGTCGCGGGTCGCCCCGGCCCGCTGGAGAGCGGGGGCCCGCTGGAGAGCGGGGGCCCGCTGGGGGATTTGTGTCACAACGGAGCCGCCGCCGCC
>VXAL01003619.1:113368-161731 GCA_013399475.1 Chauna torquata
GCTCGTCTCCAGGAGGCCGTGCGGCGGCGGGCGCGCCCGGCCACCCGACACCGCGTCCGGCCAGAGGCTGGCCCGGCCGCCGCCGCCTGCCCCGGTGGTATTTTTAACCAAAGCGAACTCGAGCCTGGCCGCGGCTGCTAAATCTGCGTTCGGGGTGTGCTCGTGCCAGTGTTCCGCAGGCTCCTAGGTGCTGCACGGCGAGCAGGATTTGACCTCTGTCGCTGCCTTAATCGCAAATGTCAACGAAAGCGTCTTTTCCACGCCACGCCGGGCTTACCCTGCCTTCGGCTGCTGCAGCTGCGGGGCTTTTTTCCCCATGTTGTTACCTAGAGTAGAAGACGTTCTTTTGACTTTACTCCTACTTTCAAAACCTGGATATCTGCACCTTTGTGTACAATAATAAGTAGAAATGACGTGGCAATCGCATCTTTTTAAAAAATGTGTTTTAACCGAAGATTGTTACACCTCTCAAATATATACAAAGATTTTTTTCTTTTTTTTGGTCATATGACTTTTCTTTCCAAAAACAGTCTTTTTTTTATCTTTTTCGTTTTGTTTTTATTCTCCCTCTTAAATATTGAAATGCTTTTGGAGTAACACCTGTTATGAAACACGTTTCTTTCTGGGGTTAGAAACAAGTTTCCTGTTTCTTAAATAAAGGACTAGAAACTTATTTAGGAGTATTGGATAACCCTTTTCAAACCCATTGTGACCACCAAGCACTCTCTTTCAAAACACAAGAATTCTACTTGCTGTCTTTCCCATGATCAACAAATGTGGGTTTTTACAGTAAAATGTCAGTCACTGAAACAAGTTTTTATTCAAGATGAATATTAGTGATTCATGTAAGTGTGTAGATACGCCTGTCCTTTCTTCTGTGTGAATTGCTGTTTTCTGTCACTTCCACCACTTCTTTTGAGATGAAGGCCAAAGGTGTTCTACATCACTTCGCTCTCCATAATGCCAACATGAAAAGAGGGTTTCCAGAGTTGTAACTGATTAGTAGACATCTGTGGACGTCAGCGAGCAATGTAGCTGTTGCTAGTGATTAAACAAAGCGTAGTAGCTGGTGTATTTCATTCATTCTAGGTTTGATGGAATATGCACTTTTTAAATACAAAAACGTGTCATTAAATCCTTGCATGTCATTTTTTCTGTAGCTTTAGAAACACAACGCTTTATTTATCCCCAAAACATTCTGTTTCATAATAGGGTAGAGAACTCTCAGACCCATGTTTTCTAACATATATACCTGCATTTCCTCATGAGCTTTGTGTCCTCACACATCAGAGGGAGAAGGGAGCGGCAGGTGGTTGTGTGTTTGCTAAGCATCACTTTCAGGTGACCTAAAATCAAATACTTAAATGTAGGAAAGAAGAGTACAATAACTTTTAATTTCATTGATACAACATAAATGTTAAAATTAGTACTCCCAGCTTTGTATCCAGATCTGCCATAAGTGGTCTGCGTCTGATTTATGTTATTCTTCCCCTCCCAGCTTTGGTGACAAGGGTGCCTAGTTCCCTGGGCGGAGAAAAGTGGTCTGAAAGGGGAGAGTGATCTGTTGATCCAGAAGACTTCTGAGAAGCATCTAATTTAGACTGTCAAGTCATCAGTCTGTCTGTTTCCTGGAAGCTTGCACTGGTGTAGCTATTGTGGGTCCTGATATCAAATATAAAATATTCTGTAGTAGTTCTTATTCTGGAAAGTAGCTGTTCCACTGTAGTAAGAAGTGAACAGCCTCTTCTTGCCTATGTGCAGCTACAGCTCTGTAGGTGCAGATTTTGAGTAGTAGACAAGGCCCTGACGAGGAATTTCTGTTGACACCCTTGTGAAACAAATGGGATAGTCACACTTCACCTCTATTTTAGGATCTCTGTAAGCGAGTGGAGATCAGTTACTCATGCCACATGTCTCAAGGCTTTTTTGCAGTGAGAAGGCCTTGCTAGCTTTCTGCCTGTAGTCTAAAGTTAGTTTCATGGAAAATGACAGTAATCCTTGTCAACAGAACCAACCCTGCTCGATTCGGCTGGAGCTCTCTGGTGCGCTGCCTGCATACAGTTGAAGTTTCACGGCAATACCGTGATCTTTCTCTAAATCAAAAATTGTGTTGCCTCATCTGCTGTCTGTGCGGTCACACTTCATGGTGGTTATGAGAACCTGACCGTTCTGTGGTTAGTGATTTTCTTTGCACTTCTCCCAGCACTAAGGCACTGACACCTATTTTCTTTTTCAAAACTTTTAAGTCATTTGGTAGTACCACAGTTATAAAGGTGAGTAAGACCAAGCACAACACCTTCCATTTTTGCGTGTTTCTAGACCAGGCTTGTGACCTGTGCAGGAGATGAATTATGTGCCTGGGTCTAGTTCCTTTTTTAGGTTTGCCAGGTAAAACAGCATTTGCAAACAGATGAGGATTTCCTCATTTCATGCTGCTGCTGTCTTTTTTTTCTGGCGGTGCTGGGTTTAGAGAATCCTGTGAGAAGTGGAGAGAATAAAAAAACTGCAGGTGGTGGAAGAGCCTCTTAATGGGAGAGGCTAAAGGATTTGGAGGCAGTGTGTTCCTGTATGTATGCATGTAAATGATTTTTATGTAGTATAAATATAAACTTACATGCAATTTTAAAGCAGCACAGATGCTTGTTAGGTGGTCTCTCTGTGAGCAAAATGCGTAGTACAGGGATTTCTTTTACCCCTTAAGATAATGAGCATACCTGTTTTTCTCCTGAGAGTGTTTTCAGATTTGATTTTTGTCATGAATCTGAGACCATTAGGAGAAAAATGTAAAAATATTTCCAAAGGTATGAGCATCCTGCCAATTGCTCTTCTGGATTTTGTTACTTGTCGATTTGGTCTCTAGGACTAGACAACACCAGCTACTTTAGATAAAGCTGCAGAAAGCCTTATAATGAACTATTTTAAAGCTACCTTCATGCAGGAAAGTGAAACAAAAATGTCTACCCTTGAGGTTTTCACTTTTTGGAGGAGAGAGTTCAAATGGTGTGTAAAAATCTCTCTCTGATCCTGTAAGTGTTGTTCCTGTGACAGCTTGGTTGGTCAGTGAGGTTATCAGTAAAATTTTTTTTTTCTCCCCCATTTGGAAGAACTGTAAGTCAGGGTTGTGTTTTCCTCTTCTGGCAGAAACTTTTTCAGGTAGCTTTCTAAACTTAGAAAGTAGCAGATTCTTTTCTTGAGCAGAGGCTCACTCGGGGAAAAACGAGCAGTACCGTATGGTAGCCTGAGAAATCCAGGAACATCTGAAATTTGCCTACTGCCTCACAGACTGAAACCATGGTTCCACGTACATTTTTTTGGACAGTAATATTGGCTTAAGCAACCTCCGCATTTGTTCAGTATTCTCCACTGCACGGTCACAAATGTTTGGGTCACTGCATGGTAAACCTGGCTGGGGAAGTGAGCCAGCAGGGTGAGGGGTGGGGGGCTGGATTGTATTTTCCCTGGGACCGTTCCCTTCCCTGGTTGCTGCATGGCTGCACAGTAGCAGTGCCAGCACGATCAGGGGAAGGGATGGGACTGGAATGAGCGGAAGGATAGGGGCAGCCTGAACAGCAGTGCTGCTAAATGAGAAAATGCAGCCTCCCTAAACTTTTTAAGTTATTGCTGTGTTTATAAACAAGTTGGATCACGTGGATCCTGTTGTTGTTCTTTTTGCTGCAGCACTGGATCATTTGGCTAAGTTTAAGTTTTTGTGTGTGTGTGTGTGTGTGTGTGTGTGTGTGTGTGTGTGTGTGTGTGTGTGTGTGTGTGTGTGTGTGTGTGTGTGTGTGTGTGTGTGTGTGTGTGTGTGTGTGTGTGTGTGTGTGTGTGTGTGTGTGTGTGTGTGTGTGTGTGTGTGTGTGTTAGATGAGCAAATAAACGAACATGGGCAGCAGCTGTTCCCAAACTTTAATACAACGTACACATACTGTTCGTTGCACTACCTATTTACATAGCTTAAGCACCTTTTGTGTGTTTAGCAACTGTTGTGTTCACTTCCTCAGTCCTGTTCTCACATGCTTTGTTGTTCGTCTGTTCTAACTTCTAACCTCCCATCTCTGTCCTCTGCAGCGCCTTGCTGCGATCTTCTCAGTCATCTGTCCAGCAACCGTACAACCTCCTGTCAACGTTTTGGCTCCAGTGCTGCATGCATTTTTCTGGTAGATGCTACCCTGAATCTTCTCTCATTCTCTACTGCTGTTCAAATAGCAATCTGATTTTAATTTCTCTCGCACCTTTCCTAGGGCTGCATGTGAAATCTCTTCCCATCCAACTGATCTTTTATACTCCGTAGAATAATAGATAGGAAGCATTATTTTCTTGCCTTTCTCTGATGACTCTTCCTCTGGCTCTGCATAGCTGGCCCTGCCTCAAACTCTGCTGGTGCCTGTCCACTCCTCCAAGTGACTTGGAATATCTGCAGGGTTTGTAAATTGAAGCCTTCGTAGATTGTAGAGGGCTTTCTCTTGAGAAAAGCCTGGGGCGTTACAATAAAAGTAGGACTCCTGTCCCCCTTTGTGAAACTCATCCAAATTTTTCTCTTTCGTGCTGATAGGAAAATTCTGGGCGATACCAAGAGAGGGAAGATGTGAAAAAGGGCAGTGTTTGGTAACACCACAGCATGATACCAGCAGAAGAAGTCTGTTGCTCTGGTTTCATCTGAGCTGGTACAACTGTATGTGGCTCTCAAGAGACAGACATCTTATTCCTTCCCTTTCTCCTGCTCCTGGTTGTGGGGTGTTCGCCCGTCCCTTGTGTTGGCTGTAGTGCTGATTGTACAATTTAATGAGCCAGTTCAAATCACTAACCGAGGAGAAAGCTGTACTCTTGTCAGGTTAGTTTCCTTCTGCATGAGTGAGCTGAATCAGCTGGTGATTGAGATCCTGCTAGCACCAGCACTGGTGCAAATTCTCAGTGAGAGTGTCAGAAGAGGAAGGAGGAACACAACTTTCTCCCTTCAGCAGCAGAGAGCTGGGTCATTGTGCCCATCTCAGGGAGCTGCAGCACATCCTTCTTTCTGAGTGACAGAAGGAAGAGTGGGGCTCTGTCCATGGCGCTCAGAGCCACATCCGTTTGTCCTTGCAGCTAGGAAAGCTGTAACACAGTAAGTGTTTCAGCTGAAATTAAAAAAAAACTGAGAAGAAAGTTTCCCTCTTTGGAGAGCCTGGTGACACCTGTGTGGTTGAACTAGCTACTCTTCATCAAAGGTAGGTTTCAGTCTTCTCAGGACTTTGGATCAGTGTAAATGCTGAGCCTTTGTTTATGAGGAGCCCAGTCAGATGGGGAGAATTATATATGATAGTTTTTAACCAAGCCTAATTTGAAAGACAAAGCTCCAGAAGGGATCCAGGCCCAATACCTCAGTGTAAATCCTTTCAGCCATCCCAAGGCACCTGGGCAGTGAGCTGGCTTTAGTTTCACTGTTACTACAGATAAATGCTTCGGCCTCTCCTCCTGATTTTAAAATAACAATTGTGGCTGAAACTACTAGCACAAAAGTTGTAGCAAAAGGTTAATGTGAACTGTATAACTAGTGCACAATATTCTGGGCTGGGTAGAGGAGGAAATATGTTACCTGCTGCAAACAGCTGCTTTCTGGGAGACGGAGCTGTTTGAAAAATGTGGTGTTCTGTCCAATCCTCAGCAAGCTCATGTTGACTACATAGAAAATAATCATCCTGTTGTTAGCCTCCCACTCGTAAGTAGAGTTGTCAGTAAAACAACAATACTCAAATTACAGAATATATGTTTTATTCAGCATCTCTGTTCATTTCCTGGAGTCTTAAGACACCTGTGTCCGTGATCTGATCTACTTTACTTTCATTGGCGGGCCAGGCTTCAGCAGAGCAGGCTCTGCTTCACCTTCTCTGTTCCTGCTCCCATTCCAGTAGCGGCAGTACAGCTGCTTGTGAGGTTGTGAGATGAACTGGATCAGGGAACCGGTCCATGTTAAAGATAAGTTGTGTTTTCTGGTCTGTTCGTAGTCCAAATTGCTTCCCCAGTCCCCTTTACTGCATAGCCTCATAGACAGCTATAAGGGTGGAAATAAAACGGAATAAGGAGGAAAGCAGAGCTGGAGCTGGCAGTGGTGCCAGCAGGAATACTTTTAAGACTGTAGTTGCAGAAAGCAAAATAGAAATTTCCTTTTGTGCGCTAATGCACTTTTGTGTACTAATGTAAGACACAGATTCTGTTTCTTTCGCTGGCTCTTTCTGGTTCATCGATGGCTCCCGTTGCTTGTTCAGGATCATCATTCTGAATTTCAGAGTTATCAGCAAGTCACATCTCTGTTCCATCAAGAGAGCTGTGTTGCCCATAGGTAATACAGATCTTAACTCCACTTAAGTATTTGAGAACCAAGATAAATTATTCTTGGTGATGGAGATGATACTTAGACAGAGCAGACCTGCCTGGCAGGCATATGAAAAATCTTTCTAATTTAAGAAGTTTTCCTGCACTGGCCATGCACATATAAAAATATGTGAAAAATAAGCCAGAATCCACTTAGTTGATAACATTACTACAAAATTTGGTCATGGTTTAGTTTCAGTTGTTTTTTAGGGAGAGAGTGGGCCATAGATTTAATTTTGGTACATTAAGCAACATAAGGTATCCTCTGTTGCTTCAAGACGAGTGCTAGTTAACCAACCGACCAGCAATGATTTCAATATAACTAGGAAAGCCAGAGCAATTTTAAGATTTAAAGTATTTTCAAGTCTGAGCTGTGGCTTAAGCCCCAAATCTTTCGTTTTTAATGTTGCAATATATTTTGTGAATAGGAAGCATTCAGAAGTTGGACAAGGGCAAGGTTTGTAAGGAAGTGCTGTTTTTCTTGTGCATACTTGGTCATATTTTACTGTAACACTCCAATTATAGAAAATTCAAAAGTTTTCACTTTAGAGCATGAAACCATAATTAGTCTATACTGTCTGTTAAGAAAGAAACAAAGCTATTAAAACAAAAAGTGTTGCTTCTGCAGATACAAGTTATTTTGAATTTGTTTCAGACATTTTATATTTGGTAATTGTGAGCTTTGTATAAATAATTCAGTCTTACTTTCAGATGACCAGTTCTAATGATAATCTATTAATAAAACCGTGAAAACATTGGTCTGAAACATCCATTTTGTTGTGTTTTCTTTCTGAACTCATTAGAAGTGGTGGTGGTTTTTAAACAAGGCTTCCCAGTATTTACCAAGTTATAGAACTTTGTGTTCTTGTACTATTGGTTGAACTCTAAAAACACCATGTATGTTCCAAGCATCAAACAAAATGAACAATTTTTTTTAATAGTTTACGCCTATAAAACATGCAGTGTAAATATCTGAAGTAGCATTTTTAACACATTAATCCTTTAGCCACTGACATTCACAAGTGGGTTAGAAACATTTGGAATGGAGCTGTCCATTCTCGTCAACAGACAGAATCTCAGCACAGACACAAATTGTTACATAGAATTCCCTTGTAAAGTTTAATTATATGCTGATAATGCCTAAAACTCTCCATACTTGCCCTCAGTTTCTTACCCAATTTGGTAGTTCTCTGAGACAGAAGAATGATAAGGAAAAAAATATAGTCTATATCACCTTGGAATTTCAACATGTGACCGTTTTCAATCTGCAGTATTTTGCTGAGGCAACCTGCAGTATTTAAACCTCAGGCTTTTTGTTTCATTTTTACGTGGAAAAAAACCACAAGTGGATGATGAAATTCAGGTATCTAATTTAATGTTTTAAGTGACCAAATAAAGAACTTTAAATACTGACAGTTGCCCTCCCTTATAGGGTGGGAAAGGAAACATTTACTTTATTTATGGGAAAGTCCCCTGAATTTCTGGGACTTTCCAGTAGATTAAGTTTCATAATATAAAGTTCCATTCATATTGCGTTAGAATGTCATCTTTAATCAGTGTAATCTCTAAGAAGCTTCAGTACAGTCTTAAAGTACGCTATTCTGATAAATTTGAAGTGTATATAAAAATTCTCACACTATAAAACTAACCCAGACTCTGGAAACGAGCTACTTTGGAAGCGAAAGATTTCAGGTAATAATAAACACGTGTTTCTATGGATATCTGTCTTTATCACATTCCTACATATGCTTCCGTTAAATCATACCAGGTATGTAATTTAACTTATTACATTTAGGGAAACACCTGTAGTGAGATGATTCTCTACTACAGCTGCAAGATTACTTCTATGTTGCATTCTTGGCCTTTGGGCTTGGAGCACTCAGGTTAACCAAACTGGTGTGACTCTATGTAATGCTCTGTTTTTTTATTTTTTATTTTTAGTGTGTCATTCCTGATCTGCTCTGAACACCAAAATATCTGGATGATCTTTATGTAATTTCAGAGTAGCCATAGGTTTGTTCACTTAAACATTTGTTAATGGACCCAGTGATCCAGAATATGCGAATCTCTTCTGCATATTTAGAGCAGAGCCTGTGCAGGAGATACCGTTATTAAATACCCTCATGTTGACGCAACAACATCATGGTCTGAATGCAGTTTTTCTGGGAGAGTACTCTGTTGAGCAGCCAGTCATTGCTCCGGTAATTGTTTGCTGAGAACAAGTTTCAGTAGTTTTCCCCTTCAGAGATAGCCATGCACTGAGCACAAATGAGTGTAGAGTCTCTCCCTGCAGAGTTCCACGCTGCTGCAGGTTTGGGATTGCCACAGTTTCTCCAGCTGGTGCCTCTGAACTGGGATGTTTGAAGGTTGCTTGGCACGTGGACAAAGATCCTTACAACATGTCAAAATGTTTTCAGATATGTCCCGCAGCTGTTAGGTGGGTCTTGCTCTGCCAGAATGACTGGTGGGGCAGTTAAAGGCCATGAGACACAGAAGTGCATATGGAGGAAAACAAATATAATCCATTTGAATGACTGTGGCAGGCCAAGAGGAAATTTCAAGTCCTAACAGGCCTAGACAGTGGAAAAAAAGGAACACATGAACCTTCTTAGCAAGTCTTAACCTTGCTGGCTTGACGTCATTTTCTGCTGCAAATACTACCTTCATCATTGGTATGGAGACAGTCCTCCTCTCTAACACCACATCCCATTTTCTCCCTCACACCGGGGAGCGAGGAGGTATCTGCCTGCGTGTGGAGTGGGCTTTCCTTTCTGTCATTCTGGACTGCCTTAGCTCCTCTGCTGGAGGACCTTCACGTGCCAGTGTTTGCTGTGAAAGGAGGTGACCCAAAACATTCTGCCTCCTGTTGACCAGTATGGCAGGATATTTATTGGGCATCTCTGTGTGGCTGTGTGGTACCAGAGCACAGTTTCTTAATTGCTCACTGTGCCAGCCAGGTACGACCTACCTCCTTACACAGGAGTCATGCAGCTGCTTCCATGTGGCGCTGAGCCCAAGCCCTGCTAAGAGACAAGGTGTACCAGCTTGGGCACAGGGCCTCATTAGCAGAACAGAGATGTTAGTTTATTATACTTACTGTTGTACTCACATTACTGGGGTTCAGGCTGCATTAATACACCACATGGCTTTGAGATTGGTGTTGGTTCACCTCCAGCGAGCTTTCACCATGGACTCATGAGGTGCAGTCTCCACCCTCCGTGAGGTACCCTCTGTTTGCAGAAGCGAGCGCAATTAGTAAACTGCAGCATCTAGTAGCATCACAGAGGCAGCCTTTGGAGTCACAAAAAAAATTAAAAAATGAAAAATCAGTAGCGTTAGTACAGGTGTATCTTCCTTTTTTATTAAAAACTGCCATCTGGCTAGTATGTGGTCACAGTTTAGCACTAAAAGTAAAAGTGCAAAAAAGTGTGTGGTGGTGTTGCTACGGTCAGTCATGTTGAGCAGTCAACTTCAAATCTCATGGACTCTGTACTCCTCAGTTCTCCACCCACAGTTCAGAAAGAAATTAAACCTGGTCATGAGCGGTTGTGCTTATTATTAATTTGCTAGACCCGTACCAGTTGCTAAGAGCTTGCTTCCCCGGTTCATGCTATAGTCAGTGGGACCATTGGCTCCCAAGTGCTGTCACAAAATTCATTTGATGCTTGTTGTATTAAAGATATCTGCATACAAATCATACTGTTCAGATGCATCATGATAATTTTTGATTTACCAACAGCTACACATTGCAGAGTAAACCACAGTACTTTCAGTAGACATATGGAGAAAAGAGGTGTATACTTGGATATTTTTACACGGTTTCATTTTTGTGAGAGGAAAACTTCTTTCTACTGCTAGTAGGAATTGCAAGAAATCAGTATAGGTTGAAAAGTAGGTGCTTTTTGTATTCTAAAAATAATTCAGAGAAAAGATGATAAACTGCAGTAAAATGCAGTCAGTTTGTATGTAAATACGCTGTATAAGTAACATTGGCAACAAGCGCATAAGAACTACAAGATGTGCTGAATTCTTAGAAACATGCAAGTTCTCCTGAAGTCCTTGTGAGTAGATTGTATATACAGCCCAAGTCATCCTTAAAAATCTGTTTTCTCTACAATTTCAGTTTGCTGACATCTTTTGGAGGATTTTTTTTTTTACTGTACATTATTTGCTAAAGGTGTTCATAAAGATTTATGATGATTGTGTCTTATGATAAGAATCACAGACATAAAGCATATGAATTAGTGTTTTAATACCCTAGGTGCATTCAGTATGAGGGCAGAACATTTATAAATAAAACATATTTCAATAAATAAAACTATCTTCAATAGTAATAATAATAGTTGCCAAATTACTTTATAACCTGTCTTGGATTTGTTTTGACACTTTGTTTAAGTATAAAGTCTGCCAGTATTTGGGGGGAATTTCTGAATGTGAAGGGGTAAGACAGCGGTAAGGCATTTGTTTTCTTTTCATTGTTAACATCTTAGAAAATGCTTGCTCTCATCTCCTGCCCCCAACTTCTGGAGGGCTCCTTGGCAAAACTGGTGTATTCTCACAAGATCTATCCCAAGTACTAGATAAGGTTTGTAGTTTAAATAGAAAAAAAATATATATATATACATATTATCGGTTGCATTTAAATATGTTGATTTTTTTTTTTAAGATGGGCAGGAGGGTTCACCCTTACCTTTAGTGCCCAATTCCTATTCTTGAATGGAATTGTTGTAATTCAGTTAGGTCCCTTAATGATGCTATACTGAGCAAGAAAAGGCAGTATAGCTTAAACTTAAATTATGGATGTGTACAAGTGCTTGCTGGATGCTCTTGTATTTGTTCATAGAATTTGTGATACAAGAAATAAATTGCAGTTAATTACAGTCAGAGTATCTTTTCCTTTTAGCAAGCTTGAAGGCAGAAACACTGGATACTAGTACAGTGCCAAGAGTGTAGAGTCAAATCAGGAAAATCCTGCACTGAAGAATGCCTAAGCAACATTCATTCACACATACATGTGCATATTGGTTCATCTCTGCCTGGAAATGTCGGCTTTGTTGTGTTATGCTAACAGAAAACAAAATCCAGAATTGATGGCTGATTTGGGTGCTCTACTTTGTAGCTGTGAGTTCAGATTTTAGGTCTTCTGCGTTTGTTTTAAAATCTGACACAGCTTTTTCTCTAGTGAGAGGGAGATTGAGCATGCATACCATATAATTTGTTCCAATACTGCCATCATTTAGATATCTAAATCTGTTAAGTATGAGAAGTTTGAAAGTGCAGTTTTCTAATGCAGTCTAACTGCATTAGAAGTTCTGCTAGAAAAGTCAAGAGCCAGAGAAGTTTGTTATGCAAAACCAAGGTCCCTGGTTGCATTTTTCAGTGATCTGTATGAAAATAATACATCGTTCACCTCTCTTGCTTTGGCTGCTGCAGTATATATTCAGTCAACAAAGTGTTTTCAGACATTTCTCAGTATCAAATAGATGTAGACAGAAGTGGGACTACAGGTATTATGTTCAGCTGATGGTCTGATTCCACTTTGTGCGAGAACTCTTTAAAGTGAGATTCATTTTTTCTTGTAAGTTCAAGATCAAGTATTTTATCGTCAGTGACAAGAAGAATTTTTCCAGCTTTTTCTTCTTCAGTTTGCCTGGCAGGTCACTGTGCTTAAATGCAAATAATCAGGGGAATCTTACCCATTTTTGGCATTTTCAACAGAGGTGGTTATTGAGGCCGTTCTTACACTCACACTTCCAGTTGGTTTGCCCGGCCCTTGCATTGCCCTAACCAATAAGCTGGCATAATCATCGAGTGGCTGTGTGGTGAACAGGTCCAGAGGAGTGGTAAATGGTAGTTTTAAGAAGAATCAGCAAACTAAGTTGTGTTCACAGTGTGGCACACTGTCTTCTGTCACCCAAAGGAGAGAGCAGGGCAGGAGCAAACACTCAAGTGCAGTGGCAGTGGCAGCTTAGGGTGACAGTGAAGCTCTGGTAAAAATTGCAGTTCCTGTGCCAACCCACTGTAGTCATTAGTGACAGAGAGATAATTATGGGCCTGTCTTGTCCTGTTGAGCATCTATTACTGCTTATTTGAAGTCCCATGTGTTAAGTGTAAATAAAATTATTTTTCTCTGAACATTTTCAGTCTGGCGGAGATTGAATGGAATTCATAGAGCAGCTGCTCAGCTGCAGCTGAAAGGGCTGCCACACTGCGAGGTAACAGTGGAAATGTTTACAGATTCCAAGTGAATGTCCTCCGTAATTACACTGAAAAGGTGAAAACAAATAATAGCACACAAGAGCGGTGTTTGATGACCTTTTCAGTGTTTTCATGGTGGATCTGTGGCTTTATAAAGCCACACGTAGTAAATACAGAGTGAGTTGAATTCCTGGAACTGTAAAAACTGTGGAGCTCTATTTGCTTTCTGAACAATGGTGCTGGTATGCCTGCTATGAATAAATTGAAATACAGGCTGTAATGAGCACTGCTTGAGGAACAGACTTGACGTGCTCACTTTGGAGGAGTTTCCAAAACTCAGAACAGCCAATGAAGTCCGGACTGGTATATACACAGCATTCGTGTAGGTACTTGACACTGATGTTAAATTGCCGTAAAACAAAAACTGTTACCATATTTATTTTCTTGTTTGAGCATCCTTGAATCCATCTCATGCCAAAGATTGCAGAAGATAATAAAAGGGAAGGAATGCAGAAGGGGGCAAAACAGACTCCACTCACATTCAGAACAAGAAGCTGTAAGTGATACATGTGAAAGGAAAGTGCTTTGTGGAACAATTTATTCCATTTAATATATGTAGACCTCTCTGTAGCTACTGCTTTTTAAAGATTTTTTTTTTGAGGAAAGGGGTTATTCCAATTTTTGCTTACAAACGTATTTTAAAGTACCTCAGACTTTCTCAGTTCCACAACTTCCTTGCAAGTTACCAGTCCCGAGAAATCTTCCCTTTTGTTGGAGAACTTCTTGGTAGCCTCAGGTCTGCAGAGTAGGCCTTTCTCACTCCTCCCTCAAAGAGGCTTTCTTGTGAGCCTTTAACAAGCTTTTATCTGATATGCAGTAGCTGAATGAGACTGTTGAGGGCTGTTGAATATGCAGACATCTTCTCTCCTTCCTCCTGGGGCTCCTCAGACTTCAGAACCAAAGAAAAAACAGACTGATCTACTGATCATCTATTTGGGAGCAGCAACATTTCTAATTTAAGAGTTATAGTCAAATGTATCTTTCTAAACACAAGCACTTCATAGGCCCTAAGCACATTATGGTGAAACAGAAAGCGCAGGCCTAGATGAATCAACAGAAAATCATCAGAACGGAGCATTGAGCAGCTGCAGGTGTTATGCTGTGAGTGGGAACACAAGGCACTTCCACTGGAGGAAGCTCCTTCCCTTCCCTCAGCCCCCACGCCGCCCTGGCCCTGCATTGCCATGAGCATCTCAGCGGCTGCTTGTTGAGCCGGGCCAGGAACAGCGTGGCCATAGCAGTGGCCTTTGCAGGTGATGTCCATGTCCAGTGTGACTGGATGTGGCCTATGTGGGGCTCAACGGGCCTGGGTTTGTCAAGTCTCTGCTCCGTGCTGGTGTTGGAGGCTGTCATGGTGCTCTTCAAAATCTGGGTGGGTACCTGAATAAAGTACAACCAGAAGCCATCATCTAGCTTTGGAGGCAAAAGAGACCTTTCAAAGTTGCAAAGAGCATGAGTTGGTAAGTACAGGTAACGGCCGTGCCTGCTGGTGAGCAGGCTGTGGCAGTAAGTCTCAGGTGTAGACTGATCCATATTGCCTCAGAGCTTTGGGGCACTCTGGACCTTCCTCACATAAGAAAGGTTGTATCTGCTGTAGCAGCCACAGCAGGGTATTTGCTTCTTGGACTCAGTGCTGATTGGGAAGGGGCCTCCGTCTTTTTCCTCCACTCTGGTCCTACACAGTGACAAAGCCATCTTTGCAGAGCAGGAAAGCTCTGTGGTGCATGTGAGTGAGGGTCTCTGGTAATAAAAGGCAGGGAGAGACCAGGGAGTGGAACATCACGTCTGGGAGAGATGCTGGAGTTTATAGGGATATTGGGGATAGGAGATGTAAAAAGGGGTGAGAAAGCAAGATATACCAGGGAGACCAAATACCTATCAATAGGTGAGTACTGTGGAATGAAGAAACTATGAAAGCTGTGAGAAGACAGTTGTATCTTCCTGGCTCTAAAGGAGACGGGACAGAGGTGGCTGTACTCATGCTCAGGATTATGGGAGTTGCTGTTATCTGTAGAGCACCTTATTCAGCATCCTGTCTCGAAGATACTGAAGATCAGAAGGTACCTCAAGACTGTGCTGGAAACTGCAATAATTCCATGTGACATAATCTGCCCCCCTCATGAAAGTCTTTATTTGATTTTTTTAAGGGTTAGAAATTGATTTAAATCCTGACTCATGAGGTATACCTTCTTTTCAGCTCTGTACCTTTTTTTTTGTATGAAATAACCTCTTTAATTCTGGATATTCTTTTTATCCTTATGCGTGTCTAACACTTGTTTGAATCCTGATAAAATGCTTAGCAGCAGCATCAGTGGCCTTTTTGTGCAATACATGAACTACCAATTTTCATCTTTTTTTTAATAAATAGTTTAATGTTTTTATACTTTTAAGTTTGCCACCTTTCAGCTTCACTGTTTTACATTCAGACAGTGAACATTTCAACAGGTTTTCACTCCCCAAATGCTTGCTTTCTCTGAACACCCAAATTCCACAAAACCCATTTTTAAGATGGCCTCCCAGCCTCTGCACCATAATCCAGCTGATGTATACAAACAGAATTTATAAAGGCTACACTGTATCTTATTATTGTTGCATTCTGACATTTTAGCTTTTCTTGTCAGAGGTGCATGTTATGCAGAAATCTGAGATGAACTAGCTGCAGTAGTGTCCAGACCCCTTTCCCAGGCTTATGCTACGAATGAGACAGGTTTATCTGGATTATTCTGCAGCATATGTAGTTCAGAATTTCCCATGCATGCTGCAGCTGTTTGTGTTCATTATCATCTCTCTTAATGCTGTCGTGTTGTAACTTCACCTAGTACAGGTAGCTTCTGCTGAACTTCTTTCTCCCAGTCCTGATTTGGTTAAAACAAATTACTGGGTGTCAGCTGCATGTTTTGCTGTTTGGCTGTTCACCTCCGAAATTTCAGATCATTAGTAAGTGTGTTAAATAATACTAGTTCTTTTGACCTAATAAAGAAAATTATCTATTAAATAAAAGTGTTGAGTTAAACTATCTCTAACCAAGTAATCTCCTCAGCTTTCTTAACCTGTGTTCAGAGTTCATACCTGGGGTGTTTTAGGCAAGGAGACTCCTATCTTTTTCAACTCTGGTTGTTATAGCTAACTTTTTTTTCGTTTAGGAGTGTTTAGGTCAAAATGAGCTACACCAATTATTAATTTTTTATCAAAGTGGGAGTGCGAGTTCTTTTTTGACAAGTTAGAAAGCGGCCTGGAAGCAGGGAGCAACTGTGAATTGCAGCTGTGAATTACAAGAACTAACAGGAATTGGTAACCTTAATTTCAGCCATGACGGTCTTACACACAACTACACAATTGATAAAGCGGTATCTGCATCATGTGAAAACTTGGTAATTTCTTTTAGATGGATAAATTTAACAAATATATTTGAAAGACCATTTCTGAAACGAGTCATGCTTTATACAGCAATATGTGCTTTTTAATAAGTATTTATGTTCTAAGTGCCTTGTCTTGTATATCTTGGCAACCTTGTAACACTGTGCTGTTAAAGCAGACATGAGAATGTAGTAGTCCTTGTATCTGGAATATGATGCCTTGATGCTCACAAATATAATTCCTTCTTTTTCACACAAGTTATTGTAAAAGGTAGTAGTGAAGATGTTAGAATACAAATACTGTGAGATGTAAGTGCATGGTAAATTGAACCAAATTCAAGATTACTTAGAACCTGCAAATAACCCAAGACTAAGCTTGTCCAAAAAAACCTTACAAGTCACCCTAGAAACTTGCTTAAACTGCATGTGTCAGGATGCAAATCTTGCAGACAGCTTCCTGCATTGCTCGGTGCTTAATGTATTTTATGAGGAGGTTCATTTTAGGTGTTTGCAAGTCAGGTTAAGAATCTGATTTTCAAAATGTTGGTGTTGTAGAGGAGGGAGCACCTCAAACAGTTAGTACTTACACTGATACGTGCAAAAGATGATGCAAGCATAGAAACCAACCTTGTAAAACCAGAAGTCCTTTGCTTAGTAATGTATGAGAAGACTGGAAATTCTTCGTAGGAAAACATTGCGTTTATCAACAGGAACTTGGTAACGTCTACCTTTGTGAACGTTGGTAAACCCCTGATCCAAGAGACTCCTCGCTTGCACATTTCATCTATTTCTAATCCTGTTTGTGAAGCAATTGACTCTGTACTGGAGTCACAATTTCTATCAGCAAGCAAAAGCATTATTATTAGTTTTGCAACGCACTTGAATTCATAGCTGGGAGACTATTTTTCTACGTTCTATTTAGGTATTTGGCTGGGACATGTTGCTGATGCACAAGATCTGCCTCTTATCCTGATGTTGTTCTGGTCAGGTAGAATTTTGGCTGGAGTCACCATGATACATACACAGGAACTGCGAGAAAGTTGTTGGTTTCTTTACCTTGGGCAAACTGGCTGATACACACACAAAAAAGTGATCAAACTAGACACCTCCTTAAAAATGATAAAAATCAAAGGGAAACCTGCAGTACTCTGGTTTGTAGTTCGCAATTTTGAAAACGCCTAATACTCAAAAAAATTTGGGCGTATGACATGGAGGACTAAAGCTATTAAAATAAAACTCGTGGTAGAGAAAACCACTTAAAATGGTGTCGTTAATAATGTCTTTAAGAACCGTTTAGTAATGTGTATTATAAATAGTAATAGTGTAGGGGTTTTCCTTTGCGCTTTCTGGAAGATGAAATGTAGCATGGCAGAGACTTGGTACTGTAGGAAGGATCAGGGTTCTAACATTTGCACAGGCACAGGCTATTCTTGAAATTCTTACAAAAATTGTAATGTATAGACTACTTAAAATGCAGTGAGCTTACTGTGAATTTCTTTCGTTGCCAGTTTACAAGTATATACCTATAGGTAGAGTATTGTTTATCTGTGAGTATTTGTCAGACTAATGACTGTTTTATGTGGAACCTAAAATCATGACAAGAGGGAGAGGCAGAAAAAAATTCCATGTGCTTGGAAGAATTTGATTTTCTTTTTCCAAAAATTTGTAAGTTTTCCTTTTTTGTTTGTTTTTAAGGAAAATTAGCTTTAATTGTTTAGTTCTTTTCACTTCGTAAGAGTTTATAAACTGATATTGGAACTAAATATTTGGTATTTACCCATTTCAGTGTTTTCACACATGCACACACAAAAGCTTGTTTGAACAGTCACTTTCAGTAGTAAATATACAGATTTTGTTTTATATATATATTGATTTGCTTTCTTTTCATGTTAGTTGCAGTTACTACGTTGAAATGCTGTTTTATCTCTGTTGATTAGCAGTCTTTTACTGTGAGACAGAAATTTCTTATTATACTGGGGTTTGAAGTGTGACCCTACTGCTTTAGGCAACACATCTCCAAAGAGTATTCTCTTTGCTATAATATTGAAACATAGTTTACATTGAAATGTACATTTCCCTGACTTTGTATTTAAAATGAAATATCTCGAATGTGGTCACGGTACCACCATCTATATTGACTCTTCTAAGTCTTTTTCTCAGAGGGCCAGTAAATTTCAGCAGGGAGAGGGGGATTTCTCCTTCTTTCCACCTTCCTACTGATCTGAGCATCCTCTGCCTCCAGGCCCTTCCGAAAGCAGAAATGCTCTACTGGTGGTTTTGCTCCAGCTCTGGAGAGGTGTGGTGCCGCTGGGTAGAGAGAAGCCTGAGTAACTGGGCGGCACAGAGCGGTACAGAACATTGGTATTGTGGCTGTGGAGGTAATGGCCATTCCTCTTATTTGGTATTTGGAGTTCTGTATATTTAGTGTTGTATTGCCATATCCCTGTTGGGAAGATTTCCTTGTATTCTGAAGTTCTTTGTTAGATATTAAATACTTTCATATCAGTATTTAAAGAAGAACTGAAAAGTAATTCTCACAGATCAGTGCAGAATTTAGCATTCATTGCACTCTGCCTACATGCTGGTGTTTGGAAGTTATGCAACCTCTTTTTATAGAGTTGTGTTTTCTGGTGATCTAGACTTACTCAGTTATTGCTTAAAAATAAAAGTGTATCAGGAAATATGTAAGATACAAAATTTAGGTCATGACGATCTACTGTGTACCTCCTAATATAAAAGTAATTATTTGCAGTGAGGTTCCTTTAGAAATGGTTTCTATCATGTGTACTGATCTTAAAGCTGCAGAGTAGAAAAGGCTAAGTCACTGTGGCATAGGCCTATACGCAGTCTGGTTGTGGAAAGAATTTGTATGAAGATGTTGTGTATTTAGCTCAGACAATACTGAAAGCTAAGTACCCAACACAGAAATGATTACTGCTGATTATCTGCAAACTGCAGTCACGGGGGAGAGGGAGGGCTGTAGCAGGGAATGTTTTTAAGACTTAATTATGGCATATTTTTACCTTGGCACTGAAGCTTCCTGACAAACTGTGGGTCACTGTTCCAAATTATGGAGGTACTAGATCATCATAGTACAATTGCTCAAGCAATATTTTTAACATGAGCAAAACACATTTTTTTCTGATCTCATTTTTGGAGGAAACTGGGCCAGTTTTTCAGAAACATTACACATAGAAAAATCAACCTGAGGCAGACACAAAGCATGCAAAGTTTTGCCTGAATGCTAGTAGTTTGGCAACATTTGAATATGCAAATGAACTAGTATGTAGTAATGGGATTCAGCTACAGTGATTGCTACCAGATCCACCAAGAATAATGGAATTGCATACCAACACAGACTTATGACAAATATTGTGATTGTAGGTAACTAAATGACCATGGAATCTGGAGCAGAGAACCAGCAGAGTGGAGATGCAGCCGTTACAGAGGCAGAAACCCAACAGATGACAGTACAGGCACAACCACAGATTGCAACGTTAGCCCAGGTATAAAATGATATGGTATAATAGTTTACCTATTGGGTAATTTTTTTTAAGAGGGATAATGTCTGCTCATGGGCCTGAGAGAAGGTCCTATTGATACAATTCTGAAACAGGTGCTATGTATAGTTCCTTTAATGTTTGTCTTCAGATTTTTATAGCAGTAGAGATTTTTAACTTCACATCACACTAGGCTGTTAGTTCTGAAGAACTGTATGTGTATAAACTGTGTAATTTTAACAGAATAATTAATTAAAGTATTTCTAGCATTCTTTACCACAACCATACCACTGAAAGGTTTTTTTTTCAAAACATATAATTTATTGTCTTTTTTATATTGACTGGACTGTTCTGCTGTTGTGTTTTCTGTTAGAAACTTGTCTATAGCAATCAGTTTAATTCTGAAGGAAACAAACTGAAAATATAGGTAAATAATACAGCAAATACGACCTTATATCAGATGGGATGAATATTATAAACGTTATGGTCAAGTGGAACAACTTGGCATCTGACAGCTTATGTTATCGTATTGAATTTCACAGAATTGTTTGCTGCTGAAAGAGATAGGAGTTGATCTTTTATTATCCCCAAATTATTTTGGAGAGACAAGAAATTATGCAGTCCCAGCTACATCTCTAATTTTGGAACCCAGTGTCATTCTTGGATACACTGATGGCTGGCAGGAGCAACTCCAGTGTGTAAATGAGTACAGAATTTGTTCAGCTCTCTCGTGTAACCATTTCATTTTAAAACTATTTGCAGTCTGCAAAGAACTAGCAGATTTTTTAGATCACATAGTTTGGGGAATTTAATGTCTTTTAAGTGGCACAAGTGTTGAATCACTTATCGTTTTATACATGATTAACGTCTTTAATAAGTCTTTACACCTCTTAGTAAACCAAAAATAATACACTTCCATTCAAGTGATAGCACAGGCATCGGAGCTGTTGAAATGCGCGATTTTTGTTCAGTGAGCTGTCGTGTGAATTTTCAGGCCACCAGCTGCCCTGCACCAGCTTGCCTCTTTGGGCAGTTTTCTCACTGTCTAACTTAGGCACAGGATGTAGGTGGTGTGAATAACACTTCAGTGTCAACTAAGTGGAAGTCATTTATTTCTCTTGCAAAACCAGTAAACTGCTTCTCACTTGGTATGTGTTAAGATTTAGTCCAGAGAAGCCAAGCGTGTTGTAAATTTGTGTGCTGACATACTAACCTCCGGGTAGCTAAACTTATGCTATGTAGTGGATTGAATGCACTTTAGTTGGGCAAAATTACCCTGGCACTTGAATGAGAATTTTTTCTGAGTAAGAAAAAGTTATACAGCTGTGGTTAAAACCCGTGTGAACCATAAGCAAATATGTAATATTTTCCCTAATTTCCCCTGTTGTCATTCACTGTATTATTTGCACCTTGGCTATCTCCCAGACTTTATATTCCATTTGGAGGTGACTGAACAGTGTAAACATAATTCCTTGTCTTGTTCTGATCAGCAGTGTTACGTTAGTATGATATTTTTAATATGTGATGTGGCAGTGTTTGGCATTAGGGAGTGCCCTCAGAGGCTTAGGCAAATCTAAATAATTATGTCAATTTAATTCTTTCATTATCTCTTGTAAGGTCACCCCCTTTGTAAGCTTAGTTTAAGTGTTGCATTTTTAGCGAGTTCAGGGTAGTTTTCAGAGTCAAAAGGAAACTCGTTCCAGTTCCACAAGGTATGAGTCAGAGACATCTGCGGAAGTTGCATTCTGCTGTTGGCTTCATTCAACCGCAGAGTAGCCTCCAGTTGATCAGCTTTGCTGTCACTGCCAAGGACTGTTCGGTCAGGCGCGCAGTATTAAAAAAGGTCGCTTGGTGAAGGAATATAATTTGCCAGAGGAGAGTGTGTTCACACTAATCTCAGTCGCAGTTTCTCTCAGATGTGAGTTAAGTACCGCCATGTAACACTGCAGCCATTTTCATAAAAAAGGAAGGTAAAGGCAAACACAGATTTTGGATTAGGAAGGGAAGCTGTGGAGGAGACAGGTCTGCATATAATTCCTCTTAATTTTGTTGTTGAGCAAGATTTCTTTGTAAATGATGGATGTTTATGGGAATTCAGAGATCAGCTGTTGCAGCATTTTGAGAACCACGTGTCCATGAGGACAGCAGAGGATTTACTTCTGCTGTCGATATACAGCAGTTCTCTGGGATTGGGTGGGGTGGCAGTACAACCCCTTCTCCCATTGTAGCTAAGTGGATCAGATTTCTTGAAAATGCCTTTACACACAGGAAGACTTCATTTGTTCAAACTTCGGTGTCCAGGAGCAGGCTGCCTAGTGAGTGACCCCGCAGCTGGCTGTGGCCTGCGAGTCCTTTCTGAGGGCTGCGATGGTGAGTCAGGAGCAAAGCCAGGGCTGCGGGCACTGGTGTGGCAGCCCAGGCACTGCTCTGCCTTCCAGGAGCCCCAGGTGTGACCACGTGCATAGTGTCACCAGACGGGGGCTGAGCACCGGCTGCGTAGCGGGGCGTCTGCCCAGCCACGTAGCAGTCCCAGCACACGGCCTGTCAGTTGCCCGTCATGGTTCTCGTCACCAGGCACAGCGGAGAAGCAAGACTTCCCCGCATGGCGTGAACAGCTCTGTTTGGGTACCTCTGTCCTCGGGGCCGGAGCTCCTGCACAGGGGACATGTGGCTTCTCACAGTGCCAGTGCACCACACTGCAGCAGTTAGCTGCTGGCAAAGCTGCTGTGCCCAGAGGTCTGTGCTTTAGAAATGAAGTTGTGTTTAGGAACTGAGGTTTTAAGACTTGGGCCATTTTTCCTCATAGAAATAAAATAACTCTAAGACTAGATGTTGTGTGGACTCATTATGCTGGATCAAAATAACTGCCTACAAACTGTTTGTTCCTCTGCAAACCCATGCTTTTTCTGTCTGAACACATGGTCAGTTTTCTTCATTTAAATGGACTTTGCCAGCTACTCAGTATGGTTTAGTCGCTAGTAAGTCTGAAAGATATGACTCCCTAAAAATTCTGATTTCTTACACCTGGAAAACAATTTTGCATTTTCTTGAGTGAAAACAGAAATAGCTCCACTCCCATATGTTTCTGCCTTTGAGTCAGCAGTGTCTGTACGAGTAAGCCCAATTCCTAGTGGTGTGTAACTGAAGTAAGTGAAGGTTAATAATATGTTTTTATTAGGTTACCTGAAATTAGGGGCAGCTTTGTTTTTCTCATTCTTGTCAGTGGTTTTACAGGTGATATTTTGAGCCTGCAGAAATTCTGCATTAGATTAACTTGTAAAGTAGGTCAGCTTGTTGGGCACAGGCAATTCAAGGGGTTTTGTATTGTGCTGAAACATTTGGATCATCTAGCTGGTGTCTAGAAGAGACATAATTCTTTCACCAGAAAGTGTTCGTGATCATGAAATAAGATTTTGCAATAACCTGATTTATGCTCACTGTCTCTTCTTTGCAGGTATCTATGCCAGCAGCTCACGCAACGTCTTCTGCACCCACAGTGACCTTAGTTCAGCTGCCCAATGGGCAGACGGTTCAAGTGCATGGAGTAATTCAGGCTGCCCAGCCATCAGTTATTCAGTCTCCACAGGTCCAGACAGTTCAGGTACTTACTGAAAAACTTCCTAATGTGTGAATTGTACCTTCTGAACGGTCCTGCCAGTTCACTGGTTTCTACTGGGCTTGTGCCCTGGATTGTGTTTTCGCTTATATAAACTTAAAGGCAAAATCTGTACAGTATTTGAGACTCTGTGACTTTTTTCTGTTCTGGTTTAACCTCTTTTCACTTTCATATGTCACTGAGTTTCATTTCCCTCTAGAACTTGGTTGGTGAGTTTAACAGCTTATTGTTTTTTCTTACAGTATTTCTCTATTTTTTCTCTCTTTTCTGAGTTTTCATACAGTAAGAGTATGAGTAAGAGTTCATATTATCCTGAAGTGAACAAAAGCAGTTTTTCTTATGATGTAATCTGTTGGTCATTAATGAAGCTGATATTCTGGGATGAGAGTCCTTGCTGCTTAGAAAACATTTGCATTGGTTTACAAAACACGTCTGTATGTTAATGGTCCTTAAAATATACTTATCAGTTTTCTCATAAAATTAATTTTAAATTTGCATGTTGACTGTTGTTTTTCTTCTGTAAACCAAGAAAGATAATGAAGATATGAATGAAGAGAGAGCTTGAAGACTTAGGAGAAAAGCAGTCTGAAATCTTAAAACCTGTAGCCCCTTTGCTTCATTTTCCTTTGAAACCACTTCAAGTCTAGTGTTACTGAACACAGAAATTCATTAGGGTATGGCAGCTACACAGGGCAAGGACCGTACATCATTGCTGTTAGTACACTGAGCTCAGAAAAAAAAGGTTAATTTTAAAAGGTAGATGTGATTATTTGATGCAGATATCTAGCTTGCTATTATTTGTAAAAATAATAAAGCATGCATAATTTAAAACTAGGCCATTCTGATAATAAATTTTGTGTACTCCTTATCAGCTTTAGTGATGAGTTTCTGGCAGGCTCTACCCTCTTCAGCTGCTGGAACCAAACGTTTAGAGTTTTAATCTATTGGAGACGAGCAGTTTTCAGATAAGTGCACAAGTTACTAGCCCGGGGGTGGAAGATAAGAGACTGACAGTGAAATCATGGTTGGAATTCACCTGGCTCAGTGCAAAGCAAGAATGTGTGTGGAATGCTGTGATACTCAAAGCCTGGTAGTTCACAGTCAGCCTTGGACCCATCCAGTCCCTCTATCTGATAACTGTGAGATTTGGGCACCTGCAAGCTTTTTGAGCCTTCAAGTATCTTCCCTACAGTGCTTAAAGCGTCAGGCTGTGAGCTATGTTTCTCACATAGGCATTTTGCTGTTCACTATCATTAGCTTTTGTATATTTGTAGCATGAGTATAGCCGTTTGGAAAACAGTCTCTGTGTTTATGTACTGGAGATTTTTTTTGTATTTTTGGCACACTTTGAATTTAAAATTACGGAACTACGATTGATACAAACATTTTAGCTTTCCTTTATAAATTTTTTAAAGTTTTTTTAGCACAGATTTTCAGAATTGCAGCACTGCATTATATTTTAGCATCTTCAGGTATGACATTTTCCTGACAATTTCCCCAAAGAAAAGGCAGTCTTTCTGTAACATATCCATACAATTGATGTTTCTCAATTTCAGAATTTTGCTTTTTTGTTTCCTAACCTTTCTGCTTTCTATCTTAGTTTGTTTTTAGTTTTTCTCTCCCTAAATCTGACTGACTACCTTTTTTGTTCCCTTAAAATGGATGGAAACAAGGAAGGAATCATGAAAAGCAGAAAGTATATGGAATTACTATTTGTATTTTCTTATTGGAGTATTTAAATTCTAAGGGAATGTTCTCATGGGTAGATACCTGGCTCTGGTCATTCTTCACTGTATCTGTTACTAAACAGCCTGCCCATTTCTGTTCATTGCCTAGGTAGTAGTACTGTATAATACTTGCATTTTAGTATTTTTCACATCATGTCAACAATTCCTTAAAATAAAGACATTGAAAGTGTCCTGTTAAATTTTACTGCTGTTCTTATTTTCAGATCTCTACTATAGCAGAAAGTGAAGATTCACAGGAATCAGTGGACAGTGTCACAGACTCACAGAAACGGAGAGAAATTCTTTCCAGACGACCCTCCTACAGGTATGGAAGTTAAAAGCAGAGGCATTTTGCTTGATGGATGCATTCTTCACATGGGGAGCCAAATGGTGGGATTCAGTAGTTATTTTCAGATTTACCATTTTACTGAAATCTCTCATCTGCAATGTCTTTCCATGGAATAGGATGTAAAGAGATGAGCAAATATGAGGAAGAAACCTCAGCTGTTACACTCAATTAAGACAGCTGATTGCAAAATTTGTGAAACATTGAGGTGTCATTGTGCTAGGTACCTTAAAGATAGCTTTAATGCACACATAACAGATAAAATACACTGAAACTTTGCAAGAAAGTGGCTTCTGTATAATCTGTAGCCTGCATAAAATCAACTCTATTGCTTTTCAGTGTTGTTGAAATGCTAGCAGCCACCAAACTTAATTCCTTTCTCCCATGAGACTTTCAATGAACATGTGTTCCGTGGCTCAAGAGAATTTCTATTTGAGCAAAATTATGTTTATATGCAAAGTTTGAGAAGTCAGGATGTGTTTAATGGAGTGGCAGACATCTATTAATTTACTAATACGTTATTATATATTTTTTATTATTACATATAGTTACATACCAATGTTACATATTATATAATTGTTACATTATTAATACATTAATACATACAGACATTTATTATTTAAGCCCTTGCATAGCTTTTTCTGGCTGTACTAAATCTCACTTTTCATTCTTAAAACATGCTAAATAGCTTTAAGGAACAGCTACAGAGCTCATCAGTTTTTAAGTGACCTGTGGATTCCTGCTGCCTCAGAAAACTCATCTGCTCCTTTTTTCATTATGACCATAGCCTTAGAAATATAAGCCAGATTCTAGGCTGAGCATATCTCACCCATATTTTTTTTTTTTAGCACTTGCAGATTATTTTCTATATTCTCCAGGAGCCTTCAAGGCTCTCCTGGTGAAGATAGTGAAAATCACTGCTGAAGATCCCTAGTCATAATAGATCTGGGAAAATATTCTTATTTGTGAGGAGCAGTGTTGCTAACATTAAGGCTGTCACAGGCTTCTGTGCAGTCTGCTTCTGCAGTGAAGCACTTACTTTTACTATATATGGAAGAGTAGCTGAATATTGTGAGACAACAAATCTAGTTAAACAAACAGCAAAACTGAGAAGAGGGGACTTGTGCATGCTAACTTCTCACTTGGATGGACTCCCTTGCCTGCACTGATGCCACACTACAGCCTCTATCCCTCAAATCAGATCCTGGTGACTGCAAAAGGTAGTAATTGTAAAGCTTGTATACGCAGCTCAGCCCCTGGGCCAGGTTCAGCCAGAAAGGTTGAGCCAGACTACAGCTGTATTTACTGAGTTCCCAGTTGGCTTTGTCCAAGCTGTTGTAAATGGCCCTAGAGACTAGATTGGTGCAGATAGGTTCACAGAATTGAAGAGCTGTACCTCTTCTTCAGAAACTCCACTTTGATCCTGGTACTGACATACATCATGTGTTCTCCATGCCAGTTCTTATCTCTTGTATTTGTAAAGCTGTCACCTTCCATTCTATTTTAAATCCATCTTTAAGATGGCAAAGATAGGTTTAACTATCAAATCATGTCTGGCATGAGTTTAAAAAGCGGTGAGCTGTAATTTCTTCTTTTCTATTTTGAGCTTCTTGGATTTTGTTCATCCTCATCCTGCCTGCTCTCTCCGTATTTTTAATGTTTTGTCCACTAGTTTTTCTAGTCTAACACCTGGATTGCAAACTCTCTGGACAGGAATTTATTATTTGTCCAAGTGGTTCTTGGCACAGTGGAGTGCTTTTGCAACACTGGGGTTCCTGCATGCACGCGGAGTTGAAATAGTAACAGCAAAGCTCTGTTTGTCAAGTTGCTTAGCAGAGTGACTAATCTTCCCAAATAGCTATATACAGATGTTCTGGTTCCCAAAGCCTTAGGAGCCTTATTTAAGCAATGAGTGTTGTCTTGAAGCTTGGGATCTGCAGCTGTCTTTGCTTCATCACACTGAGTTCTAGAGACAGTTCACAGGAGAATGTATGAGGAGAATTACAAAAAAACGTTCCCTTTCACCTAAGTAGAGTTTTGCAGTGACAAAATAGAATGTGCCAGCACTAAAAAGGGCTTGATGGTCCTCTCTCTGAGGGACAGTGCTTAGTCTAAATGATGCAAATTGCAGCAATTGCAATGGTCAGTCTTACAGTCACAGTCAATAGGACCTGTAGCTGTGATGTTTTAGCTGTTTGGGCTTTGGATAATTAACCCATGGAAGTAATTAACAAACTGGTTTTTTTTCTTTACCAATGCTAATCTCGCAGCTTTCTCAGGCAGGGATTTTACCTCACCTGTAAACGTAATTGTGTGACTCCACTCAAACACTCAGCATTGTCTCCCAGGCAGCTGTTTGATTGTAAGCTGGTTGCTCTTTACTGGCATTTCTGCTAACTTCCTTTATACTCAGCTCTCTGACTGAGGCCTTTATGGTGTCTGAAATGGAGAGTTCCCCTGATGTAAATGAGGATATAGGTTTTTGCATACTTTGCTTTCTTCAGATCTTCTGTGGGTAAAAGCAGGAAACGAGTAAAAATGTATGAGACAGAAACATGCTTTTAAGACAAAGGGAACGTTGCAATAGTTGTATCTGGGGTTGAGAAGCACCTGTGCTGTTCTTTGCTGGCTCTGTTGCCCATCTGTGCGTGGCACTTTGAACAATCTTCTCCAATAAGAGTTTGAAGTTAGTCTGGGTTTTTCATTCTGCACCCGTATTTGCCTTGCTGGCTCACTGCACTTCTCAGTTTTCCCCAGAGTTATGTATCAAAAAGACTTTTTTTTCCCACTTTTTATTAAAATCTCTACAACACACTGTCTTTGCCAGAATGAATTTGAATGACTTGTCTTCAGACGCCCCAGGAGTGCCAAGGATCGAAGAAGAAAAGTCTGAAGAGGAAACAACAGCACCTGCCATCGCCACTGTTACGGTGCCAACTCCCATTTACCAAACCAGCAGTGGGCAGTACAGTATGTAGTCTGAATTTCTCAGTGGTGCTAGTAAGTGGGGATGAGAAGATGAAGAACTATTATTTGTATAACTGTTTGGGCTAGGACAAAGCAGGAGGTGAAAATAAGATTACTTTAATTTGACTGTTTGATGACCACGCCTTTTAAACATATTGCTCTTGTAAATATTTGAAATGTTCAATGAACATTCTGGGACTGCTTGCCGGCTAGTGCAGCTAAAGCATCCTGAGGCAATATATGAGTTAACCATAATGCTGTTATTAACTTTTGACTTCAGGAACCAGATGAGGCAATTCAGAAGTTTCTTTTTTTCTGGCAGATTATTAATCCTGGCTCACTAAATTGTTGCCTATTTAATAGAAAAAGCATTAGTCTGCTATTGCATTTTTAGAAAGACCTGAAAAAATAAGGACTTCAGCAACCTTATTTAAAACATGTAGTAAATAAAAGTTTCTGTGTTTTCTATGTCTTAATTCATTAGATTTTATAGATACAGTGCTTTAACTTAAAGGGTTGAGGATACAGCAGTAAAGCTAGAATTCACACGCTGTCTCATGCAAACAAACTCAGTATTAAATGTACAAGAGGGAGAAAGAACTCTCAGTTCACATCTTTCTCTTAAAATTCTTTAAAATGTTGTATCTCTGTTTACTCCTTAGCCACTTATACCCTGCCTAACTTTATTGAAACTGTTGTGGTTAACTCTGCTTTCCTACCATAACTGTAAAAAAAACCTCGTCATGCAGATACGTGAGATTTTGGTATGTCTGTATATAGGAACACAGTGAAATTCTGTGGAAGTAGGAATGAGAAGTGATGTCTCAGTACACCTGAATGACAGGATTGAGGGAGAGAAAGGAAAAAAAACCAACAAAGACTGCATGAAGGAAAGAGAAAAATGTATGAAACTGGACCTGTATGAGTGAAAACACTGCTAGGAAGGTGCTGAGGAAGTTGTAGAGAAGGGGAGATACAATCAGAAGAAAAAAATGCCAAAGCAAGAAGAAAGTGAAACACAAGATGGATAGCAGTAGCAGCAGAGGAGACTGAAGGGAGTAAAGCATGGAAGAGGCGAGGAATTTCAGATGAGAAGAAAAAGGCAAGGAAAAAACCTAAACCAACCAAGAAGAAAATACTAACTAATAAACAAAAAGTATTCCCCAGGGGAGGATTGTAGCTCCTCCGTGTGATATTGTTTTCTCAGAGAAACTAATCTGTGTTTTAAGCTGTGGTTTTTGTGTCCCCCCCAAAATATGGGTCTCATGAAAAATTAAAAGCTTACTGTCAAAGTATCATTTCTTTAAATGTACATTAAAGCCATGTATCTGATATGAGATGTATAAGGGTTCAAAGGATTTAACTTGGACCAGTAGTCTTCTGTATCTAGGTTTATTGCTGTAAGTTAACGAGTAAATTAATGTCTTAAATACTGTATCCTATTTCTTCGTCTTCAGTTGCTATTACACAAGGAGGAGCAATACAGTTGTCTAACAATGGCACAGATGGAGTACAAGGTCTCCAGACATTGACTATGACCAACGCAGCTGCAACCCAACCTGGCACCACCATTTTACAATATGCACAGACCACAGACGGACAACAGATACTTGTACCCAGCAACCAAGTTGTCGTACAAGGTGAGATGCTTCACAGCCAGTCATTCTGTATAACATCTTCTTGCAGATATAAGTTGCCAACCTAACTCCCCCAAATGTGTCAGGAAACAGAATTAACAGCTTTGACACAGATCAGTCTCCAAAATAATTAAAGGAAATTCTGGACAAAGCTGTTTGTCACATTTTCGTGGAGCCTTTCTCTTCAGATGAATACATTTATAGATATTTTGGTTTTACTTCTTAAAACGGTATGTGAATTTTTGGTTTTCTGTGCTGTATTTCCTCTATTCTGTCCACATGATTTGTCTTGCATGTCCTACAAAAACTGATAGTACACTCCACTTTAGAGTTCTGAATTCTGCCAGATAGTCATCTGCAACAACAATAAATTTACAGCAAAGCATTAAAGTTAGGAAAGAGGGTTGTTTAATATGTTCTTTCCATATGGACACTTTCATTTATTAGTAAGTTTTCCCCCTCTTCAAGTAGAAATCATAATTCCTTTCTGTTGTGGTCTTGTAACTAGTCACCAAATATCTAATTGTCGAGTCTTAGAGTTGTAGAATACTTTAGGAAAATGCCTTAAGCGGTCATTTGGTCAAGACCTCCACTTAGAACAGGGCTACTTCAGTCTTAAACCAAGTTGCTTTTTTTTTAATTTTATTAAAATGTGTTTTGTTTTTTTTTGAAAATTAGGGAGAGAGTATTAAGAAAAATACTTATTAAAAACAACAGAAAATTGTACCCCTGCTTTTATGATTGTAAAGCAGATAATTTGTAAGTCATCCAGTGAAGAGGTCTCCAGGCACCAGTGAAAATACATAGCTAAGAAAAATACTATTGTTGCATTAATTTTCTGGTTTTTGTGTTCTTAACCAAGTGTGATCTCTTTAGGTGGTATCATGTTTTTAATGAGCTCGGTCAAGTATACCACACTCCTGGGTTAAAAGAAACAAACAAAAGAAACCCAGGTCTTTTTTCATTCTAGAGAGGTAGTAAAGTTGTGTGCTGAATTTGCACTTGTCTCTCTCTTGTTGGAATAAATGCTGCATTTCTACACCTTTTTTTTTTACACATGTAGTTTCTCCTTTTGCAGGTAGAAATTTGGAGCACAGCTAGAAATACTGTTTGCCATCCTTTGTTTTCTTACAACTGCTAAAACTGCCCCCAAAAAACACAGAGAAATAAAAAGAAATGTACAAAGGGAAAAAGAAGTACAGCAATACAGCAGACAAATCAAATTACCAAGCACAAGTGAAGACTTCTTCAGCAGGAATGCCCAAAACCTTGCATATGTTAATAAACTAAGACAAAGATGGCAATGATTATGCAGATAATGGTCATCCATCCTGTATTATAGCTCAAAATGCATGGTTGGATAGATGACTGTATGTTCTTCACACCATGTTTAACAGTGCTGTCACCAGACTGACATGATGGTCCCCCGTGTTTTTCATCTTTCAGCTGCCTCAGGAGATGTGCAGACCTACCAGATTCGCACCGCCCCTACCAGCACCATTGCACCAGGAGTAGTCATGGCATCATCTCCAGCACTTCCAACCCAGCCAGCAGAAGAAGCTGCACGGAAAAGAGAAGTGCGTCTAATGAAGAACAGGCATGTACATTTAGATGCGCTTTTTTTTCTATCAGCTCTGCATAGAACTAGGGCATTAAGCACTAAGAATCCTCATCTTTCTTAGTCAATTAAAGATGCAAAGCAAAGAAACACATCTGCTAATGCCATGTATTGACTATGAAACCTTAAGTAATGGTGTCAGACTCATTCTGTGAGGTACGTGAATTACCCCTTCCCTTTGTTTGTTGCTGTAAGGAGAAAAGTCAGTGGTGAGAGAGTTGTTTGACTGCAGGTGTGTTTTTACGAACACTGAGGTGAGTTGATTTTTTTTATTTGATACATTCATATAGTTTTCTTTCCTAGAATCTATAGCTTAGCATTCTGCATGCATTCTCCTTGCTACTGGCTGACTCGCACTCTTCATGAGTGTTTGCTTTCTTGTCTCACTTGTTCTTTTTAGCTGCTTGCCCTTTGCGTTTTGTTCTCTGGAGGCAGAAAGACTCAAGGGAAGGCTTCATGAACAGCTAAGCCTCTTAATGTCTTGTAGAGTCAGTATTGGCAGCGGGGGGGCTGAGAGAGGAGACTTGACCTGTAGGAGTTAGTGTGTGAGGAGGCCCAGCCAAGCCTACTGAGATGGGGCTTCATGGAGGCTGCAAAGGAAGAGAACAGCAGAGGGAAGTTGGGCATGATGCTCCTTAAGCCTACTTGCTGTGGGAGAGGGAAGTGGTGGGCCTGAGCTTACGCGTCACACCAGGCTTGAGCTCCCTCCGCAGGCCACGGGTTTGAGCCTGTACATTACATAGGAACACTGGGAAAACAGCAGTGCTACCCTCCCTTCTCTGGAGGGGAAGCCCCAGGAAGTGCTGTTGACCTGGTCTGTCATTCCGTTGTTTTACACAGTTGCATTTATCCCCTTGTTGATTGTTAAGCTGTGAACACAATAGAAAATCAGAGCAGACCCAGTGCTTGTTTGGGTGATTTGAAAGAAGTAAATAATGCTGAAGAACAGAGTTCACTTTTTTAAAAGGGTTTTTTTTTTTTTTGTATGGAATCTCACCCATCTCCCCTTTTTATATATTCTTCTGGTATCAGTAAATAGTAGATGTCATTGTTCACCCATGCAAGCTCTGCATTTGAGAAAAATTTAAGTAACATTCTGAATCCCCTCATTTAGTCAGAAATCTTACTCCAGTAAAAGAAAGCTTTGCTGTTTGGAAAAGCCAAGAGGTAGAATGGGGAATTACCCCCACTTGAGGTAAATTGACAGCTTTTGCAACAGTTTCGTGTTTCGTGTTGTGCTTTTAGCCTGCCTACTTAATAGGTATTTACAAATCTGGACTCCATGGAAAAGCAGGGGAAAAGGATGTAGAGGAGGCAGATGGGGAGGTGGTACTTATTGAAGGACTACAACATAAATATTCATAGATATTACTGTGCAAATTTTGTGTGTGCAAATTTTATATTTTAGAAGCTGTCTTGTAAATCATTATAACTCTAGATGTTCATAATGAATAACTGATGCACACAGACTCGAAATGGCTTAATACATAGCCCAAGCTGGCGCAAAGTCACAGAAAGAAAAAGCTGTCACCCAAGGAGACACATTAGTAGCTCACCACTGGAAGGCACAACTCTTTCTTGATACAGTGGTAGTTAATCTTTTAGTGACACAAGTAGCAGCCCAAAATGACTTTAAATTCTAAATGTTGCGGCCCACTGTAGTGCTACAAGCATATTAAACTGTGTTTGTGGGAGTGAGAAATGGTTACCTGAGTCTTTTCAGGGTTTGCAAACTAGATTTTTATCCTGTCTCATTTGCGGAGCTGAATTTCAAAAGTTGCTTTTAGAGGTGTCTTACCAGGTAGATCCTGGAACGGACACCCTTTTTTACCTCATTCTACAATTACTACATACCGAATGAGTGGAAGAACTGGGTTCAGTTTTGTCCTCTCATTTCCCAGAACATTGACGTTATCAGCAATCCATGTAGTATTTGCGATGAAGGGACACTTAGTCTCCTTTTGAAGCTGCTGTGCTTTGCACCTAGTGATTCAGGACAAACAAGCATGTATGTTATGTGTATCTACAGCATACTGCTTTGACAAGCCTGGGTTGCAGGAGGAGAGCCCTCTGCAAGTGCTCCTGTCCACCTGCAGCATTTAGCCTTGTGGTTGCTTTGCAAGTCCGTACCATTACTGTTTATCTGCAGGACTGCTTCTGCCTTGGTGTTACTGCCTTCAGGGTGCTCAGCAGCACGTTAGCACCTTTGAGGTATTTTTCAGTGGTGTTCTAAGTTCAGTTACTTACAGGCAGCTCAGTCTTTACAAGAGAGCCTGAAGAGTTTGACTGTCCCAGGACCTGCTTCAGCACGTTTACACTGCCACGTTCTTGGCCCAGCAGACAAAGTCTAAAGAATGAGTATTGTTGATGGTGACTGTTTATGTTGTGATTTCTTATTTGAGTGGTTTATATTATCATTGTAGTGATGCAGACATTATTAATAAAGTGAAAGTATTGCTCAAGAGCAAATACATGAATGCTCTAAACCCAGCATTTTTTGCACTGGTTGAACATCTTGACTGTTCTTATGTGGTTGAACTGCAGCAAAGGTAAGAGTTGAGACTATAGTGAGATTAATATATGAACATTGCTTTTATCCATGTTTTTATTATTCATCTATTTATTATCATAAAAGCTATGTAATTATTGCAGCAGCATTCTACTCAGTCTGAAGGCTCCAAGTTAAATCTTGCAAGCAGAATTTTGTCACTGAGTAGAACCCTTTTCCCAGTGCAGCAGATTTTTATTGGTCCTAACAAACTGGGTTCTGTGTGTTGAAATGAACGTTGGATCTTGAGAAATTGTTATGAACTCAGCCTTTTTTCCTAATTTGTGAGTGTTTCTTACAGTACCTGCATATGCTAAAAATGACAGTACAAGATAAAGGTTTGACCTGAACAATTAAGTAGTCGATTTGAATGTCCTTTTTTGCTTTGCAGAGAGGCAGCACGTGAATGTCGCAGGAAGAAAAAGGAGTATGTGAAATGTCTAGAAAATCGAGTGGCTGTGCTTGAAAACCAAAACAAGACACTGATTGAGGAGTTGAAAGCACTTAAGGACCTTTACTGCCACAAATCAGATTAATTTTGGATTCCCATTTTCACTTGTCCAGGTGGGATAGAGACTGGTTCTGGCTATACCCAGAATGACAAACTAAACTTTTTATTTTCTAAACATTTCTTTTTTTCTATGCGCAAAACTGCCTGAAGCAACTACAGAATATACTTCGTCTGTGCTTTGCATCAAACTGTGAATGTTCAAATACTTCCCTCCAATTCTCCCCCTACAAGATTATTTTCATCGTCAAATAATCTCAGTGTGAAGAAGAACAGGCTTCTTTCTCATCTCCCCGTCCTCTTCAAGGAGTAACAGTGGTCACTTGGGAAGTTACTATGGGGGAAGGTCTTTTTGTAATGATTTCAAGAACTTGTGCTGAGCTCTTTCCATTGCCTTAGAGACAGAACTACCCCAGCCTCTTGGCCCAGAGAGCTGTGGGCCACATACGTGGAGCACACATGGTGCAATGAAGAAGCAGTGGTTGCCAAATTGGTTTCACATACTCATTTTAAACTATAAAAATACATGTCTAAGTGGCATGCCAAATGAAAGGCACTTCACAGTCACATTCTGGGTGTGGAGATAACACACCTTTTTTAAACTAGCCCAGGAGGGGTTCTGATGTGTAATCTGCATTACTAGTCCCTCCTGGACTAGCGAAGACTCCATACCACAGAAACAAATGGATTGAAATGAGCTTCGCTGTTCAGTTGTTGCTTCTTGAAGCGTGTGTGTGCAAGTGTGTTCAGCATTCTGAATGCACAAAAAGAAAACACCAACTCCATAGGTTATTGGTTGGCAAATGATATGTGGATGGGAAAGGAATTCAGAATTAAAAAGGTACAATAGTGACGTTTAGAAAACAGTCACGTAGTAAGCAAGGGTAAAGCATGGAAGCACTACCTATTTGTATGCAGAACAACTAAGCAGTTGAAGCATGGCCAACTCCACATACATACTCCCTGATGACAGCATGGTTTGTCCCAAGTCCTCTCAAGTTACCAGGTATTTCTTTTTCCCTACCACTATCTTATGTAATGGAAATTATTGTACTTAATGGAAACATTGTCCTGGTTTGCTGGATTCTTTTTCAAACTTTGAGGCTGCTTTCCACCCATAAATTAAATTGCAGTATGGTAACTGCCAGGACAACCTCAAATATCAAAGAGGACTTCAAACATCAATATTCCAACTGGCTTCTGCTTCATAAGGGACGATATTAATTATTTGAACTTGCCCGGGCTAAATAAATTCTTAATTTATTCAGAGGATTGTTTCATGCAAAGAGTCAGATTTACCAAGTAGTTTATTCATGTAAGTAAAATTACTTATGTGCCTCAGACATTTGCAAGATCAAACTTTTTGTGTGTACTGAGGAAACATGATCTTTCCTAGAGTTACATTGTTAAAAAGGTAGATCATGTTAAAAATAACTCTGTACTCAGCATTAGGACTTCCATTGTGTGTCAAAAAGAATCATGCTCAGTTTGTTTACTGGCCCTCTGAAGCCAGTCTCTTCATTTATTAACTTGGGTCATTTGATGGAGTATGTTTACTTTGGGCCTCTTGGTCCAACTTTTATGTATAGAGACATATGAATAAGGCTCTGGTCTGTACTAATGCCTTGCCTAGCAAAGTATTAGCTAATATTTTTTCCCATTCGCTCTATCTGTTTTTAAGATAAATTGCAAACATGAGCTTCGAAAAGGTTATGCAATCAATGTGACGTTGTAAGAAGAACATTTGCAAGACTCTTGGCAGTTGAGTCTCAAACAGCTAAGCAGTATTAAAAGTTCTAGTTTTCTCATTTGAGAGGGCATTCAGTTTCCAAGAGACTTTAAAAGGAGCAGGGTTAAACTTGTAGCATTATTGTTAAATCTAGAGATATCAGTAATTTCAAGTTGTTTGTATTTCAAGGAAGAGAACATAAATATCAGAATTATGAAAGAATTCATTTTCAAATTAAGTTTTGAGGGGGGTTATAAATGGTCTATTTTTATCTGCCATAGAGAATTGATTTTCATGTTTTTATTTAATGGAAGATGAATTTATTAGTTTAGCAATGCAAACTTAAAGAAGACCCTAAATTCTCAGCCATGCTTTTCTAAAAATTGTCTGATTCTTATACATGCATTTATGACAGGTACCAGTTCTTTAGAACTAGCGCTAGAAGTAGAAATGTTGATAATGCAGGAGTAATTCTTGTAAAATATTTAAGCTTATGGTGGCCTAATTTACACAGTTACATGGAATGGTTTCTCCAGCTTTGAGAAACGTGAAAAAGGCTGTACATGCCTACATTAAGGCTGTTTCTTTTGCAGAACCATCTGTCTGCAAAAGCCTGAGGTTTTATACTGAACCTGCATGAGGCTAGCTGAGATCTGGAAGCTGTTCCTAGCAGGTCATGAGCACTCACTGGTAGTCACGCAGCACAAAGCCTGGCAGCTGAATGGACAGGGGAGCCTAAAGCCTACCTGGACATGGTTCTTCTGTTACCTGGTTGAAGCAAATTTGTGCAGCAGTGAGAGGAGAACTGCATTACCTGTTTGTCTGTGCGTGGTCTGTGAGTAGTCAGTCTATCGTGTTATTAGTGTAGACTGCATTAGCAACTAATATTTCACTGAGAAGAAGAACATTATCTTCAAGTACATAGGGATCTGCAAGAATCTGTATTTTTATTTATGCTGCACTGAGGATTTAGGGACTTGAATTTCTTTAATGGAAATTTTAAATGACAATAATAAAAAATGTATTAGGCCAAGTACAGGGCTGGATAGGGTTACCCGTACATGCTTTACTATTCATAGTGACCCAGAAAGGGAAAGAATATGATACAGGCATTCATTCATGTGTTACTTACCAAGTAGTGAGGCTGGGGTAATCAGCTTCTATAAACTAAGGCCATTTGGAAGTAGGACGGCAGTTATGCTGGCAGGGGGGAGGGAAGGTTAGTTTTATATCTCACGGTTGTGAGTTTTCAAGAATTGATAGCCTGTTTTACCTGAAGAGAGGGTTAGAAAGGGCTAGATCCATTATGTTCATAATAAACAAGAATTGATTTGAAATATAATTTTTGTAATGTCATTATTTTGCAAAACAACAGCACCAGTCAGGCAGTTAAGATATTGTCAGAGGTGCTCTTTTAATTTAGATATTCTTGGAAAATACGTATGTATAATATATGTACATATATATATATATACACACAGTATATAATCTACAGCTCTGAGAGCTTTTAAGTCAGGAATGCTGAGTATTATAGTCTATGGAGGTCAGAAAAAATTTTTACTTCTCTGTGTCTGTCTGGGTGTGTGTGGATGTGTGCGCATGTGTGAAAGCTTGCCCCTGCCCCAGTAGTTCTGGGCTACATTATTTTAGCGCTTATTACTGATTTGTTCTGTGCTGTTTGTCAGTTATTCATTTTCAAGAATTTTATTTCATCTTTCATGGCTTTTGTGAGCTGTTTTGTTTGTTGGTTTTTTTTTTTTTTATGGAGATTTTTGAAATGATATAAACAGTTGTTTTACAACAACCACAGCCCCCCAGAATAATTCACTTTTGTGCTTTTTCTCTTTGGCAGCTATATATCAAAGGTAAAACAATTGGAAAGGTTGTTAAGGTGTTGTTTTTGAAAGGAACCACTGCTAAGACTTCTGTTTTCCTCCTGGGGTAGTGGCTATGCATTTTTATTTAAGCAGTGATTTCACCAGAATCAGATAGTTGCCAGCACCATTGCTTGTATCTGAAAGCACAATTTTAGCCTGTCATGTTGTCAGGACTGTACAGACACCTGTAGGTTCTGGCTTTTCTGTAGTTCGTGTTTGTGTCGCAGACCACTGTCTTCTCTGGTACTTCACATTGATCAGAACATTGGTGGGGTGTTTGGAATCATTAAGAGGCTCAGGAAAAAAAAAAAGTTAGATTTAATAAGGAAAAACAGCCCTGATAGTTTCTGATCTAAATTTGTACTACGGTTTTGTTTTGTTTTTTAAATCTGGGCTTCCAGTAGATAGTAGCTGCAAGTAGTCATCTGTTAGCAAAAACTGGCCTCTGCCTTTTTTTTTTATTATTGTTTTAGACAGATAGCCAGTGCTTTTTGTGAGTTAAAGACTAGTCTCCCTGTCAGAGCAAGTTCATTATCAGTGGTTGCAAATCTATGACAGTTCATAGGGGATTTCATTGGTTTTCTAAGACCCTGTTTTTGTTGTCATTTTTTTACCCTGAAGCTGGTTAGTGATGTCACATTTGCCAATGATCTAACCAAAAGGTCATGTATTTATTTTTGTTACATGATATTCTTTGTAAATGTTTAATTAAAACGTGCACTTTTAAAAAAAAAAAAAACACAAAACAGAACAAAAAAAAAGAGAAATTGGGTTTGCTTGAGAAGCTCCCTGGCACAATTACTACAGTCCTACTGCCTGCACACAATTCACTCCTCTCTCCACAGCAGTTGACTCTTTCACCAATTTAACTTGCTGATTAGCACCTGCTTTCCAGCAAGCATTAGTTCAAAATGGCAGGAGATCTGAGCTGGCAGTACTGAAGATTGGAAAGAATTAAGCGTGCAGTGTGTCTGAGCAGTAGGTATGGGATGGATATGAAATTATTTTTAGACAGAATAGAACTAGTTCAGTGATTCCAGGTTAGAAAGGGAGATTAATATGTAAGGAAAGCTAAACTCTTTCTCAGTCACTTTATTCCCCTTTTCTTAATTTGAGATTTGGCTGTGCATTATAAAAGTTGCATTCCAAGAAAATAAAACAAAAGGCTTTACAGTTCTTTGACACCAGGAATTAAAGATGTGTGTCACCCCGCTTTAAAAGAAAAAAAGCACAATTAACTTCCTTTTGCAGGAACAATGATAATTTAGCTATAATCCTGAAATCTGTCATTGTAAGCAAGTTTTAAAAGCATACAGTACATTCATGGTTCTCATGTACTGTGCCTGGGAACTCATTTCTCTGAGCTTTTGAATTTTCTAGCTGTAAAAGACACTGATTTTGCAGAAACCTGTATGTATCGTGAAGCTCAGTCAGCCTGGGAGGAGCTGGACTGAGAGAGAGAAACAGGGTGCTGAAATCCTATCTGCTGTGTGCTTGTGACAGGTTCAGGTCTGTGGATGGATATGGCTTAAATCTGTGCATCTTTTAGGAAAAGGGACCAGATCCAGTTGGTAAAGGGGGGTTGCATTTCAAGTGTTTTGCCTTGGAATGTATTTTTTACATGTATTTAAGCTTTGGCCTGCAAAGAGACTTTCTCAGGCCAGTTTGCGTAGCACAAATTGAAGACGCTGACCTGTTGTGGTGCTGCAAGTGCGATTCTTGACTTGTGGTACATGATGGTGAGTTTAGGTCTCACTTTCACCAGCAAGAAGGAGGAAAAGCCAGCTGTCCTCAGGAGCTGTGTGCTGGCAGGGGAAGGGCCAGGGAACGGCCGTAGTGATCCACGGTTAGTGCAGTTCCATAAGCTGACCGTTTACTGTACTCATGACTTGGGAGCAGTCAGTTCGCTGAGTCTCGGCCTCAGCTATATACTTCTCTAAATTAGGGGATAGCTGAGTGAGACCAAGGGGAAGGCAGGCCTTGAGCCAGCCAGTTATCTGGAAATGGCCACTGTTAAGAACTGAGGATGTTTGGATGCTCTCCACAAGTTGTGTTTTATCCAGGTGCCACTCCATTTTTTTGTGTGTGATGACATTTATTTATATTAAAACATAACATTTAAAAAGTTCTAGAACTGCGAGTTTGTATGAGATTTGACGCTGTGCTGCTTACATGGACTTCTAGGGATGGGATGGGGAACAGGGCAAGAAGAGGTGCTAGTTGGCAGCCAACCCCTCCACAGACTTGTCCACAGGTTGGTTGTTCACTTCAAAAACGAGTTATTTGTAGTCTGAATTTATCATTTGAAATGGTTTTGGAACAATGTTTTTCAGGGAAGCTTCCAGAACGAGGGTTATTATTCTCCCTTTGTAATGTAAGCTGGAAAGAGCAAGTTCACCTCATCTGCGTTTCTGATTCTTTACCCAAACCATGTCAGCACAGAACAGGGTATTTGAGCTTGACTCCCACGTACCTGTGGAAGTTAAAAGACTAAATGAAAATCCTTTGCTGGGGGAAAATAAATTTTTATTTACATTTCCCCCAAAAACCAGAAACATCCCTGTTGTGTTTTTTTTTTTTACTTTTTTTTGTGCTTTATCTGTGTTTTAAAAGAAAAATGTACTGGGTTATAATGCATTTTATTAACACTATGTACATATTAGCTGCTTTGTGTTTCAGAATGGTAGTAATTGCTTTGTATATTAAAGTGATTCTTGTGAATTTGTGAATTATTGTCATAAAGAAGTGCTTTTTCTTACTGTAACCTTTGTGGTATAAACTGTCATAACTCCCTTTTTACACAAACATTTATGTGCAGTCACATAAACATGCTTTTAAAAACTCTAAAAAGTCTCTTTTTTGAGCAGGATGTTCCATTTATGCTAATTTAGGGGCAAAGCTAGATAGGAATATGGGAGAAGGCACGTTTTAAGCAGATGATGGTGTCCTCTCGTGATCTGCGGCCTCCTGTAAGTATCATGAGATAATTTTCCCAAATAGAAGGCTTTTTAAATCTTAGTTAAATTGAATTAATGAGAGGTTAAATCCTGAAGAACAAAATTTCTCTTCCACTTCTGATACTTTTTTTTAAATCTGATTTCTTGTATGCATTCCGGTGGCAATTAGTTCTGTTGTTTAATAATGCGTGAAAGATTTTTTTCCTTTCACAGTTTAAATATGCTGTCTTTCCTACTTTTAAGCATTCCTGTAAGCCATGTACTACTGCTTTTAAGAACAGAACAGAAGGCAGCAAATGTTGCAAAGATCGTAACTTGATTGTGTAATCTGCAAGGCTGGATCAAAACACTGGGATAAAAGCCAGAAGAACAAATTCAGCGCTGATGCAAACACACCTCTAGTGAAATCAAGGGAGAGAAGAAAGGTCAGCTTATTATGGCTGGGATTTTGTGGTTTTCACAACTAAGCATTTGCATAATGCTGTTCCTATATTTGTTCACAAAATCTACATCTCAGTAATGAGGGATAATCCCAAACAGGACTTGGTCTGTAAGATAGAAATGCAGTTTGTCTTGAATTTCACACTGAAAGGAATCGGGTAACGCAAGTCAGTCAGTAGGTCAGCTGGTAAACCTGATTCTTCTGATACTGATGCACCTTGAAGCTCTTTGTCTATAGGATACAGAGCTGAATTTCGTACTCCATGTCTTCATATTAATCAACACCACTTCAGTTTTACAATGACATTTCAGGAAAGTTTGTTCCCTCGCAGAATGGCATGTTTCAGGAACGGTTGCAGAAATTCACAGCATGTTCACATCTATCTGGTCACTTCCCTACATCTTGGATCCTCTCCCTAGGGTGAGTATTTTTTCTCTTGAGAGACTATTTATGCACTGCCTCACTACTCAGGGACCGATGCACAAACACATCCTCCCTCCGGGTGAGTTCACATCATATTACAAAACAGCACCGATGCAGTGGAACCACCCAAAAGAGAATCACACTGATTTCTGTAGTTTTAGGATGAACACGATGACAGAAAGTGCTTGGGCAGTGTTAGCATAATTGCCATACAGCTGCTGAAGCATTAACGTGCATCATCTCGTTCTAGATCAGAAGCTCACCTGGGACTGATCAGTCAGGACACCAGAGTTTGCTTTCGCCTCAGGCTTGCAGGTGTCATCGCAGAGGGCTGCTCTCAGTGCTTGCTCACTGGGCAATTACACCTGTCCTGCTTCTGTCCTACATGCCTGGCATGGTTCACTCCTGATGTCTGCCTGAAGCTAAGTGTAATGGGAACATAAAAAAGCCATGTAGCCCAGCTTGGGACAACAGAAGGTACTGGCTGGTGCAGGAAGGTGCAAGCACTACCCAACAGGAGCAGGATACAGGCTTCAGCTGAGTTAAGTTCCCACAGGTGGTGCCTGCCACTAAACACTGTAGCTTAAAAGGGAACCAGAACTAATGTGCTTGTGGTGGTGACCTAACAGCAATATTTATGTCCTCCCTTTTTCATTCTCTTTCCAGGCTTACCCCACAGCCCAACTTCCTCAGACTGCTAGTTAACACTGGCAAAGGGGACCCCTACCCTTGTATTGCTGCATCTAATCGCATGCTTTACTCCCTTCTGTTATGAAGAGGCAGAGGCTGCCTAGGAAGTCATCAGCCAGTTCTGCCCTGCCCTGCCTTGCCAGCCTCGCTTTACGCAAAATGAGGGTCTGCCTGCAACATGGGACTGCAATGGGGGGAAAAGAGTCAAACCTGCTTTGCCCAGATTTCGGTTCTGGTCTCCTGAATCTAAAGAAGCACCCACATCCCAGTAGTGGTCAGAAGACAATGTGTCCCCTTGAGGGGGTACCACTCTGTACTCAGAGTTCACTGGGCAGGCAGGGGCCACCAAAAGCTCAGTTCTGCAGCTCAGGGCAAGGCACTCACTTGAGGTGCCAGTGTCTGTCTTGCGTTGTGCTGCACAAGTATTTACTTATGGGTGGTAGCCTTTCTTCAACAGTGCCTTCAAACATACTCCCTCGGCTTTGCATAGCTGCTGTGCAACAGCAACACTGCAGAAGAAGTAATGCCTGGTCTTTTCTGCCACGTGCCTGCTCTCAGAAGGCTATTGTCTGTAACAGCACCTATAGGAAAACAGACACTGAGAGTTGCTAAACAATTAGAAAGTGATGCAGTTCAACTGATTTGTTTTAAAAATGCAAAACTTCTCCTACTGTAAAAGCAAGGCCTGGAGCAAAGCCCCCTTCTTAATGACATGTAGATTGCTAAACTAGGCTTTACTCTGTGCTGTTTAAGCAGGCTTTTTAAGCTGGTTCCTACTAAGGCAACAGTGCAAGCTGCAGCCTCTTGCAAGGACTGAGCAAGGCCAGGTAGCAGACATTCCCCACAGGCCAAGTTACGTGTGCACCCAGGCACAAGAACCAGCACTTTGCTTTCTGCCAGCTCCAGCCCCAGGGGAAGCTAAACATGCAATGACCACAGACGAGCTAAGAGAGAAGGAAGCACCAGTGGGGAGGAAAAGGAAGAGGAGTGGTGAGAACTTACAGTCACATTCCAAAAACTACAGCCAGAAACAGAGTGGGGAGAGCTTGTAATTTTTTTCCCAAGTGTTGCTCACCCAGTTGATAGGACAGAAAAAGCTGTCTGGCACATTAAAACTCATTCCATGTTCTGCTTTTAATTAAAGGTGCTGTCTTCCTTCCCTCAAAGGACTTCAACTCTAGTTTCAGACTGCAGATTCCCAGTAATCTGTGTAAGTACTGTTTTAGTGACACCGTGTGGCTTCTAAGCATAACATTGTAAGCGTTTTACAAAGCATGTGAACTCTGGCCGAGTTCAGAGCCAAGCAGAGAACTTCAGCTGAAAACAGGCAACAGACTCTTCAGTTATGAAACAGAAGACCTTTGGGCCTCATTCATGGGAGCTGTAATGACAAATGTGTCATTTCTGGACCACAGACCCTCTGCATCTTTTTCAGTTAGGAAATTTGATGGAAGCAGAGGACATAAAGAGTTTGTTACATCCATGGACCAAAGCAGCTGCTGGCTTTTGCTGTTGCCAGTGCTAAAGACATGCATGAACCTGACCTGGGGCTCTGTAATTTGCTTGAAGCAAAAAAAAAAAAAAAAAAAAAGTTCCCAAAAAGTAGGATAGCAATTCCTTCACTGAGAAGTGTAGCTGTCTTCTGTTAGGTGACTGCTTTCACTAGTTTCTTTCTTCCACCATTAGAGATGGAAATCTGCTCATGGTGTGAGCCAGATTCCAAGCTGCAGTATTTTTCATGTAGGATCTTATGGGATAAACACACACAGGTATTTCTACAAGTTTAAGATATGAAATCAGTTACTTAGAACAGCACCTAACTACCACTGTGCACAGGAAGCATGCCAAAATCTAGACAGTGCCTCAAGCTCCCCAGTAGGTACAAGAATACGCACCCCCTAACTGGAAAGACTTCACAGCAGCACCCTCCTCTCCTAAATAACTGCTCAGAGACGGAGTGAGCCACAAACAAATTAAGGTAGAAAGTAGGACAGCATCTAGTAGTACTCTGAGAGTCAAGGACTGATTTGATATTTAAAAACCAGTTTGACTCTCCTTGTTTCTCTTGCCCTGCTGGCACACATGCATTTCTATCTGCTCAGAGGAGCCTTGATCTGTGTGAGGGTAAGTTAGATTGTTAGGGACAACCCAGGAACCAGGACCACTTCGGTACTGCAGGCATAGCCTCCACACTCGCAAGTCAGATATAATCACCATTAATTTTTAAGTTGGCTTACTCTGCAATGTTGTTCTCCACCCCCTGCCACCCGCTGCCTCACCCCTTGTTTCCCTGTGCCTCTTCAGTTCAGCAGTGTCAAGAGAAGAAATTTATAGCATCTGCCTGTGTTGGCTTTGCCCTTCAAATGGCTTCCTTTACCACAATTTTAAAGATGCAAAAGGTTTGAAGAGTTAAAGCATTTGGAGCTGGAGTCTGAGTTTACATTAGTTCCATATTACTTTTCTAAAGTTGAAGAAGTGATAAGGGGGAAAAAATCCCACCTAATCTATTCTAATCCCTAATCTAAGTTTCCCACAGAAATTAAGTATCATTTGATTTTAAACAATAGATCTTTTGATGACATTTTTCATGCATGGCTATTTCTGCAACTTAAATCAGCTTCAAAAATGACATTTGATAAAAAGTCAGTGCAAGACCTTATACATTTGTTACTGAGGAATGAAGCAGAAATTCAATACGCAGAAGGTAAGTACAATCCTTGCTGTTTCAGAGTGGAAGAAGCAGCCAGTGAAATAACACAACCTCTGCAATTATATGCTTAGGAACAAGTGTATTTAATAGAAACAAGGGGAGGTTTGAACAGGATCAGTGGCTTATTAACAAAATATAGAGTCAAAAGTCATCCTTGTGACTATGCCTCTGTGCTTTGTAGATATGAACATCCTTACTGGAATCATAGTGGACCTCATATACAGAGAAATGGCTTTTCAGCATCTTCAAGAAGTTGTTATCCCGTTCATAGCGGATACGACAGGAAAGAAGAATCACAGTTTGCTCTGAGCACAGGTGCTCCAATGTCTGAAGCAGTTCTGCAAAAGTTTCTTCCAGATAAATGATGTCTGCACCCAGGATGAAGTCAAACGCTCCTGGAGGGAAGTTACCTAGGTCTTTTCCCCAAGTCAGTTCCTTCACCATTGCTCTTGGATGGAGTTCAGAAGGTAAGTTAGCCTGTACGTTTGACTCCAGGAACTCCAGCGCTGCCTGCCTGTCTGTGATGGTAACACGAGCACCTAAGTGGTACAGGAGTATATGTCTCACACAGATAGTTTATGTCCATAAACAGCATTTGGAATTCAGTGCTCTAAGTCAAGCAGCCTCCGTAGTTCCTGTTAAACACTAAAAACTCCTGAGGTGCTTGATTAAAAACAAAAGAACCAAACAAGCAGAAAGCCCACTGTCTACACACATCCTATTCTTCATCAATCACTTAAGAATATAGAGTGTTTTCCACATGAAGATTAAGTTGAGTTAAGCAAAAAAGTTTTCTGGAGCTTTTTTTCAATGCATGAGAGAGTAGCACTTTCTGCCTTTCCACAGGTGACAACAAAGGTACAGGGATTGTTACAATTAACCTGCTCTGATTCCTTACTTGGTCAGTGGAAGAGACGCAGCTAGAGAACCTATTTCACAGGTCAAACAAAATTTATGCCTGTGTGATTTTGCATGGCATAACCACATTTTGTCATTCTCCTTTGTTATTTCAATAGGCACCTTCCACAGTCACTAGAGCTTTGAATTACAAAGATTATCTGGGACAGATTTAACCAAGTAATACCAGATAACACCCAGTCCCTGCCTCAGCCACGGATCCCAGGCAAATCATTTCTCCAGACCTTGGTTTTCCTGTCTGCAAGATAAGCTAACGAGGCTTACACAAGCGCAGAGAGTGGTTTCTGTCTGTCGCTTTATCTGTGCTGCATTTTAGGGCAAGTGGAAGACAGCAAGTACAGCTCTTGCTCCCTGGGGGAGGACAGCTGGAGAACTCAGTGCTGCGGAGCTGACTACCATGGTAACAGGCAACAGCCTTAGCAGGTTCCCACCATAAAGTAAACTGCAGCGGTACCATCGCTACAATAAACACCACAGCAGGCTCTGAAGTCTAACTAGAAAGGAAGATGATTCAGGCAGGATACATCACAGTTCACATGTGTGGCTTTGGTATTAACTTCTATTAACCAGGCACATAGATGTAAAAGTGCCAGTTTTACTACAGTTGTAAATTGCTTAAAACAAACAAACAAAAAACCTTTACCCAACAGTGTGGCCACTATTCCCAGCAATCCAGTTCCAGCTCCCAGCTCAATCACAGACCGATCTCTGAGATCGATGCCTCCCATCTCCAAATAAGAACACAGGACGACAGCCTGAGCCAAGAGAAAAGGCCAATTAAGCACAGGGCTCATTTCAGTCATATTGAATCACAATATTTCTGATTTACACAAAGGGAGAAGGTTATGGGAAGAGTCAGGCACTTCAGATTTGCAGCAAGACTTTGGTCAGCCCTTCTCTGCTTGCCCTGTGTGCACGTGTGTGGTCTTTTTATGAGTTTTATGTAAGATTCTGACAGGCAAAAGGAAAAAAAAAAAAAAACCACAGGCTACAATCTAGATGCAGTGACATTGATTCATGAATCTCCAAACAGAACTGGAGGAAGAAAGTTGTATTTGGAAAGGAAAAGCTGGGGCAGCATGTCAGACACAGGTGAATGAACACAGCATTGCAAAAATCCAGGTTAAGGTGTCAGAGAACACTGCAAGTATTCCAGAGGGCTCCAACCCAGTGTTGACATGCTGTTGGGAAGAGCATAAGGGCAAGTAAAATAATAACACCTCTATTTGGTTTTATCTCACGTGCAGTATTTTACAGAAATCTTGGCAAGGAGCATTCTCCATAGCAAGTTCTGTCAAAACCAATGTCAGGAAAGACCAAGAGCCACATGCACCATTTGCAGGAGTTTGCTAAAAGTGCTACGCTTGCTCTTTGAAACGAGGGGTAAACATGCCATTTGTGCCTGAACAGAAAACCGGCCGACAGGGAGCTGCTGGATGCCTGCAGTTCTGCCACTGACGCCCTGCAACCTTGGGTCCATCACAAAAAACTCTGTTTTGGGACGTTCTCATCCCCAAGATAAGGTTTATCAGCAAATCCTTCTAGATGTTACAAGTGGTAGGATCCGTGCTGTGCTCTCACAAGGTGCGGTATGTAAACAGCGCGGGCCACAGCTAAGAAGGGGGTGAGAGTTCGCAAGTTACCCCGCGCGCTTCCTGTGTGCGGCACTGGCTCTGCAGGTGGCTCGTTTCCCCTGCAGACTTCCAAGACCTCATACAAAAAAAAGCAGAATTTAACTTTTTGTACAAAAAAAAAGGAAAAAAAAAACTTTAAAAAGCCCTTCCTGAATTCAATGTTCATTCATTTTCTAAGGCGACTCGGAAAACTATCCCAAGCGCTACAGACGCCCCGGAGCAGCAGCGGCGGGCCCCGGCCCCGACCTACCGCGTCCCACACCACCGCCGCCGCCCCCAGCCGCTGCCAGTCCTGCCTGATGCGGACGGTGCGCCCGGCGAAGCGGTACGTGGCCCACGGCCTGCGCAGGCCCTGCAGTCCCCAGCCCTCCTCGTACGGCACCAAGGCCATCCCGGCCGCCGCCGATCGCCTCCTGCGGAACACCAGAAACAGGCCGGGGGCAGCCGCGCCGCCCACGGCTATGCCGTTGCCGGGGCCGCCCGGATCCGGCGAGGGCGGCCCCGCAAGCGCCCCGCTCCCTCCCTCAGGCCGCGGGGCCGGGGCAAGCCGGGCT
>VXAL01003619.1:171832-191864 GCA_013399475.1 Chauna torquata
TGGGCCGGCCGCTCCCGGCCGCCGCGGGGGGAGGCGGGGGCCCGAGCTGGCGGCTGGGCCGTCCCCAGAGGTCCGCCCGCCGCAGCGGTAGAGCCCCTGGGTGCGCCCGTCTCGGGGGAAGTCTGGCTCTAGATTTCTCCTGAACTATGGAGTCGTGGCTCGGTCGTCATGTTCAGGCACTTAGCGAAAGCTGCTGCGTTTCCAATCTCTGCTGAACAGGAGGAAGGAAGAGGGTGTGTGGGGAATAAGGGAATTGCGAATTACAAAGATTGTGTGCGTATGACATCATTGTGGCTGGACACGGGTAATTTATAATCTAGCTGTGCAGGATGCTCAGTTGTAGCTGTGGACTCGTTACGCCGAGGTTCCTTTTCGTGTTGCTCTTAGTGCGCTCAGTTTGCTTTCCTTGAGCTAATAGGAAAGTGCGTGTTGCTGTGCAGACTCCTTCCAATTGCACCTGAAGTACTGGTGTCGCAGAGACTTTCTCCCTAACGTAGCTCCTTTTCAGACGTGCCTAGGAAGGGCTTGCAGGTTTGTGCTGTGGTGGAGTTACTGAGACAACTGGTTAGGGGTGCTCTCGTCTGTCCGTCTGTCCGATCACGTGATACTGTAGGCATATGGTATAGTCTAATAGCTCGAGATATTCAAAACTTCGTTTAATTAAGTGCTTTGCTGTTCCTCTTCATAATTATAACCACGCCTATATGAAATATATTCAGCTGAAAAAAAAATAGCCTGTCTGACATCTTTAATATAGGATGCATACAATAGCAATTATCACTGGCCCTCTGTGCTCGTCTCAAGCTTATGAGCAAATTTTTGGCAATTGGAGAGAAACTGGCTGCATAAGTGTGAGGAAACCTTCAGAAGTGGAGTTACTAAACTTGCATGGTTCCGCACAGCACTGTATGGTGCAACTATTACAGAAATGAGATGTAACAGTGGGCTCCCTGGATCTCCTTTGAGAGAGCTGTGCAATACAGCAGGAGAAATTTTATTTGCCGTTTAGGAGAAATAAAACTTTATTTTTGCAAGAAGATATTGCAGAAATGTCTGAAGTCTCCCATACTCATTAAGCGAGAAGGAACTAAACTCTCTAAAGATTCTAATAAGCTAAGTAAAAATGCCTAAGCTAAATAAATCTGCTCAGGAATAAGGGTTGCATTTGATTGAATCCTTAGTATGTGATCATATCAGCGGTGCTAAATAATTAGGATTAATTTTGAGTTCATCCAGATGTCAGAACTGGCCTTGAAGTAGGGAAATACTGATTCTTTTTTTTTGAATTTACAGACATGGGTAAAAGTGTATAGTCCAAGAATAAGATAGTAGCTGTTTATCACAAACTTCGCTTTTCTGGCTGTGGAAACTTTGATCTTGAGGATGGAGGTAATCCTAAAATTAGCACTGCTTAGATAGTTTGTGTTAGATGATTTTAAAGATCACTTTTACCGTGGTGTGTGGTTCAAGATTGCATGGCCTCACAAGTAGGTCCGCTACAAATTATGCATGCTGTTTGTCTACTGTTTTCTGACTGATAAAACTGTTTAGGGCTGCAAAAAAAAAAAGTATCAAAGTTTGATATCTTTATGAAAATACACTTCTGTATGACAAATGTTAGATGTAAAGCATCTGGTGTCCATGCTTTGAACATATTAAAGTGCTGACCGAATAGAATTAATCAACTTCATAATGTAAAACATTATTTGTGAGGAGTCTGAAATCAAGTGTTACAAAATAGATATTGTGATGAATTTGTCTGTGATGCTGCTGTCTGTTTAAGTCCTTCTATGAAAATGTTAAATCTGTAAACGCAGCACTTATATATACCAGGTACCTATGCTTATCCCTCTTAACTGTAGGATATAAAAGCTGTCAGCATACCGAACCATGCAGGCAGCCTACATGTTTCTGTGCTGCTGACTACTACAGAACGTGAGTTTGTTGCTATAGTGGTGGGTAGTCCAGCAGTTTAATTTGAGGGATAAATATTACTTCTATAATTTTTTATGTGTGATAGGTTAGCCAAGATGCCAGTTTTGTCAATAAGAGAAGCCTGGGAACCTGCTAACTGGCCTTGTGTTGAGTGCTTTGGAGAAAAACAAAAAGCTACAGGGGAAGAGAAGTCAACATCTTCTTGACTATTTCTGTTTTGTGGTGTACAGTTCTAGGAGTTCTAAGAGCACAGCTAAATATATCAGAAAGCTTGCATCCAAATGTGATGGAGACGCTTCATTCCTTAAATTTCTGTCTTTAAGGTTTGTTGTTCTTTAGTCTCTATTAATCCTTTTCCACTTGTTTTGCTAAAATTGAATGTTTTGGTTGTGTCAGGAATGCAGATGTTACCAGCTGAGCTTTGGACATTATTTTTGTATTGTTTTGTCTCATTTTTTTGGAGCAAGTGGAATGTGGTCCTCACAGGTCTATATTCTTCAATAGGGATTATTCTGGTGCTTCTCCAGCATACTGCTTAACAGGCACTGTATTTCATAAGCATTAATTTATGGCCATTAATTTGATTTGGGGGTAGAAGAGGACAAATATACTGTGTGAAATACAGTAAATGAATACAGTATATAAATCTAAAAAACTTATATCTCATTGCTAAAAACATACCAACTCCAGCTGTTATTTGAAATTTAAGTGTGCAGTGAATTTCTGTAGTGAGCTAGCTCTTAAAGCAGTGTGGTTATTTGTGCTAGGGTCCGGAATTATAACACAGTAAGTTGTTTTATGTTTTAATTTTCAGCAGATCTTAATATTAACATCTTTTGCCATATATTTCAAATTCTATGGTAAGCTTTATTTAACCTAAATTAATCACAAAAGTAATTGCTGTTGAAGATTGGAAATAGAGTCCGTATCCGAAGTATTCCTCAGGGGCTGCAGTAGGGTTTGTGATGGTCAACTGGCTCCAGAAGGTTTCCAGTCAGAACTGCTTAGATTGTCTATGCCAAACCAGAATTAAATAAGAAAATCTCATACTTTCTTAAAATGGGGAGGTTATGAGGCAGTATTTATATACGACAAAAAAGGAAGGGTAAGTGGGAGGGAGATAAAACATGCTGTGAAACTGAAAATGTAATGTTTCAACAAAAGCTGATTCGAATGGGAAGAGATTGTCAGTTCCGCTGCTAAGATAATTTAAAGGATGACTTTGTATTTTATTGTTATCAAGATCCTGAGCTATAACCTATTCAGTGCACAATTTTTCTGAATGAGAAATAAGCCTGCGTTTATGGTTTGATGTTCTAAGCCAAGCTGCATTAAGTAAATGGAACAAACACAATTTTGAAAACCGAGAGTTTCTTCTAAATAGGTTCATGCCTTCTGTTAGTGTTCAATATCAAAAGCTCAAGCTGCTAGTTGACTCTTCAGCTGAGCATTAACTGTTCATTCCTTCTGTGTGCAAGCAAGAGCCCAAAGCAGCTGGAATTGACCAAGAAGGCTTTCCTCTCTAGTTTTAGGAACAGCAGCTCTTTGATCTTAACTTTCCATTTGGGTTGTGTTGTGCTGATTACTGTTTTTTCCAAATGGGTGCCTGCTGATCTTTATTTTGGGGCTTTATTTTTCCTGTTGTTTTTTTTTTTTCTGGTTGTTTTGGGGAGAACTTCTTATGGTTGACACTTTCTTGCCAGATCCCTGTGTTTAAACATAGATCTAGTTTTTCATAAATTCTTTGATTCTTTGATAAAACTAGAACAAGGCCTCACTTGGTAGGCTTTTCTCATTTGTACTTGAAAATATTATCTCCGTTCACCACTGCTGTTTGCTGAGTGCAGCAGTTTGATCAGAGGCTTGCCTGATTCACATGAACCAAGTGGAGGCTTGCTGACCTGCTGATCCGATGGGACAGAATCATGTGGTACCTTCCCCTGAAGAACTGGAGGGTGATGGATGAAGGGAAAAGGCAATCGCAAATGAGAGGGAAGAGCAGATGGGATCAGGAGAGGTACTGAGTGGGACATGGTAATCACACGGAGGTTAGACGGGAAAACAAATGTAACGGGACTTTGGAGAGGAGAGTTGATAGAGAATGAAGTGAGATTTACCTGAACAGGCTGAGACTAGTGCCTAGCATAACTCTTCAAGCACCTGTGAATGTACTTTTCCTTTTTTTTTTTTTTTCAGTGCCACACTGAACAGGGCAAGCTTCAAGTTGTCTGCATGCCACGCTTACTAAACAGTGTTGGAGATGAAGAGATATTTGAATGTATTGATTATCTGTGATCAGATTTCACCAATAACATGTCTATAAATCTCCTTGCAGAAGGTTTAAATTCTGTTCGTTTGTTCGTCTCTTATATAATGTCAGCTTGCTTAAAGCATGTGGGTGTTGTTGGTTTTTTTTAAAGTGTTAGTAATTTTAAAAAAAAAAAAAAGCAAGATGAACACTTTGATGCAAGGAATCAGCTTTTTCCTGTGCTGAAGACTGCTGGCATCAAAGGCTTAACCATCTTGTGTTGTCTTTTGTGACTCCGTTCAGTTGTCTGCTTATATACGTATGAAGCTGGGGATGAAAGCCCATAGATACATTCGTCCCTGTTCTGTTATTCCCGCTCTCTTTTTCCTCGTGTTCACTGAGTTTTTTACATAACTTACACTCACTCTTCTTTCCCAAGAACTATCAATATCTCTTTCCTACCACTGACTAGGAATTAATTACAAAGGTATTTGTAGCAGTTACAAATAGTGCGTGGTCTTGACAAATGTGAAAGAATTGACTCTTCTACAAGCCTGAAACACCTTCCATCTTGTTGGTTTAAGATGCGTAATGTCACGGCCTTTATGAAGTGACCTGAGAAGTGCATATAGTGGAAATGATGGGATTGAGAAGTCCTTCAGAAACAGTGCAGAAATTGCCCTATGCATTTGAGAGTTGGGAATAGAAGAAAACATCGCCATACTATAATGTCAGTTTCTGTTCTTATGGGTGGTTACTGCTGACAGCTAAGGAATCCTCTCTCCACCAGTTTCTCTCCACCAAATCTTGTAGATTTCTGCAGCTAGCAAGTTTATGTAAGCCTTAGGTTTTTGAGAATAACTGATTCATAACATGTATACAGGGAGCATATATGGAGGGAAGCAGATTCGTTTGTTTTGGTAAGAAGTGTGTTTCTTCAGGCTTCTAGTGTAGCAGCTATTATAACAGAGATTTCCATAAAATGGGGAGTATTGAAAGGAAATATATAGCTAACCTGAGGGTTTTGTGGAAACTTACAGAGTTAAGGAAACTGAACTCATTTTCATCTTGACTTTTTTTTTTTCTTTTTTTTAAATTACTGTTTTCCACATGACTTCTCTCTGGGACCCACTTCTCTTCTGGCTTTCTTTAGGAGACTTGCTCTTTTTCCTCCTGCCTGTCAGGGTAGATGTTGTAGAGCAACAGAAGTTTTGTGGCTAGAAGTGTCTGTTCTCTCCAGTGTGCTCAGTGTGGTGAGCTCATACCGAGAAGCTGACTAACAGGGGAACTAACTCTTGCATGAGCCAACAAAAAGCAAAAAACTACTCCTCCCAAATTCACATCGCACATTAAATTAAGGCTTCTAACAATGTTTCTTCCACATTTAGGAAGAAGGAGGAAGTTACTCAGTGTGGCAGGAGGAAACCACTACCAGACATTAAGAACCAAGACCTTGGATCTGTAGATCCTTGAAACAAGCTAATCTTGAGATTTCTACATCTATTTGTTTTGTCTTCATTGCAAATAAAGAGTTCAAATGTGCACTTTTATTTCCTCACTATGAAAATCATGTTTTCAGAAAAAAACTCTGAATGTTTCCACTTCAAGGGATGAAAGAAGGTACAACTGTGCTTAAATAGCTCAGTGCTATTTATTTAAATGTGTAGTACAGCCAGATGAATAAAACTGAAGATTCCACTTGCAGGTGATGCAGATGTCAGGGTTACCTCAACAGCTTATACAAAAATCCCACTATCAACCTCATAGCATTCTGCAGTGTTTGATGAACTGTGTGTGTACAGCACAGCTTTGCTTGTGGAATTCTGAAAGGGTCTTCAGTCATTACAGTAATAGAACATAGGTTTTTGTTGTTTTTTCTTTCCAGTGTGAAAAGTAACACTGGCTTGTCATCAAACATGTCAGTCAGACGCAGATAATAAACTGCTGAATGCCAGTTTCTTTTAAAGCCAAAAAAAGCTTTTCTCTAAAACCGCTGGACATGTTTTATATGCAGATAGTTATTGTTCTTTTATTGAACAAAATGCATGTAAGCTGAGAATCCACAAAGCCACTGTAAAGAGCGACTGTATTTCAGCTCATGCCTAAAATGGCACAAAACATGATAAAACTCTGTTAACTTTAATAAAAGCCCAGACTTCACGTGAAGTTTGCATTAATGCATCAATATTGGCAATTGGAAGAGGAGAAAAAAATGGAATGTACCACCTGATGGGCTGGCATAAGACCTAGCACACAGTACAATGCATCATGTTTGCGTTACCTGTAGACGCTAGATGAGACTGGGATTTCTGATCCTCACGTGTTTTTCTTTCTGAACCATGTCTTGTGAGAAGTAAGGCAGTGTGCACGCAAGTGTTAGAGGGAGAGCTTTCCTTATACTTAGTTATTGACGTGGATCTAGGAGTGTAAAATTTGTTTGATCTTGCTTCAATGTGTAATTAGATGTTTTTTATTTTGACTTATCAGTGAAAAAATTAGAGCTGTGAAGTTCTGCTCTATCTTCTAATAGTAGTGACGTGATACATATAAAAGTCAGTATGGGCAGTAAAAAGCGGGCAGCATGGAACTGATTCTTTCTCCTTGTCTTTTTAAGAGGTCCTACATTAGATACAGTCCAGAAACACATTTATAACACAATGTTAGCTACTTTTAAGATTTAACTTGTTTTCCTTCTAGTTCCAATACACATTCCTATGGACATGTAGTTTTCCTTCCTTCTAACTGGTCCTGCCTTCACTGTGGAACTTTGGGCACTCCTGACATCCTGCTGCTCTGCCTGGCTAAAATGCGTACAAGTGATTATTTCAGTTGCAGGTACGCAGCATGGAAGCCTGCTTAATTTCTTTCAGTGCAGAAAGGCTAGATATTGTGTGCAGTGGACTAGATCTCTCTTACTGTGTTTCCCTGGCAGGGGCTGTGAACTGTGTACAATAGGATCGTGCTGGGGTTGGCTGCAGGGGCTGGTGATAGCAGTGCAGATCCTCCTGCAGTTTAAGAAATGCAAAAGTCGTGATCCTTAGAAATCGCCATCTAACAACGGGGGTGGTCAAACACTGGAACCTGTTGCCCAGAGGGGTTGTGTAGTCTCCATCTGGGGAGATATTCAAAACCTGATTGACTCAGTCCTGGGCAGCCTGCTCTAGAAGTCCCTGCTTGAGCAGGGGGGCTGGACTAGATGATCTCAAGAGGTCCCTGCCAACCTCAACCATTCTGTGAACAAACACCAACTGTGTAGGCTGTTTTCAGTTGCCTTTCTTAAATAAATAGTTGATTTCCTCTGGGCAATGGGGGGTTAGGAGTGTTTTTAAAGGACCTATGCACTGGAAAGTATTGGTTAAGATTATGTCCTCACCAAGATATTCCCTCAAAATAGAGTTCCTGTCTTAGAACTGGTTGTGCTTAAAACTTTGTTACACAACAGATCTAGTCCTTTATATATTCAAATTTGTGTCCGTTAGTTACTAAAACAGAGCAAGTTTTGTATATTTTGAGTCCCTCCCTTTATGGAAGAGATGTATGTTGTTGACAATGAATAATCAAGAGATCAAAATGCTTTCATTCTATCCAAATCTGGGAAAGAAGCCACCTGTGGAAAGTTTAAAGGATAGACTAATCTGTGTGTAACTGAGGACATAACAGAAGAAGGCAAATGGAAAACAACCTTTCTGTGCTTGGTTCTATGGTATGTTCTGTGTGGCTGGTGCAGAGTAAACAAAGCATGTTGGATTTAGAAACCAGAATTATAATTTTGTAGGTAAATTGTTGGGAATAGAAATAGAATAACATAATTTAAAAGGACAAATTACTTTATATGAAGTTATTGTTAGGAACAACAGACTTTCTGAAATGTGTGGGCAAATTTGTTAGTCTGATTTGTTTTAATTTTTAAATCTTTATTGTGAGTTAAGTAACTCACATTTTATGCCCTGTTAGGTGATGACATAAAGGAAGATCCATCATTAATCAAAACTAGCAACCCACTGAGCAAGGGAAAAAACTCAATTTACAGCAAAGAGATGATTTTATGATTTAATGCTTTAAATATCTGCTCTATCAAAACCTTATTGCTGTCTAGTGAAGCAGAGGATGGGGATAAAACTGTCACAGGAAATAAAATATTTTGCTGTCCTACAGTAATGAAATCTTTGAAGGGCTGCTATTTATTAACAGCGACATCTTTGTCAACTTTATTCATGAGATAATATAAGTAACATGATGCAGTGTGTAAAATGTGCTCTTAATAGTTAGAAATCACCTGTGGAGGTGTGTAAAACAGTAGATAAGTAGCTAGCATTATAAAAAACCCTAGCTGGCATTCCTAAAACCCACACATGTTCTTATATGACATAGATGAATAAAAGTGCTCTTCATGCAGGTTTCACGTTGAGGAAAGGACGTAAGAACTTGAGCTAAGAGCAGAGGTTTGCTCTTACAAGTAACGTGATCTGCCCGGGGGGGGGCCGTGTGCTCTTATCAGTGCGTGGCAGTGCGCAGCAGCAGCAGCAGAGGTAGCTGAGATTGTCTGGAGGGCAAGCAAATTGCAATTGGCTCTTTAAAACGAGAATGGCGAGAGAGGGAAGCGAGTTCAGGCTTCTCTTTGCTCTATTTGGAGACACGGGTTGATCTGACACGGTTAACAGTACCCTGAAATAGGGGGGAAGGCTATTTTCGATATGCATTCCGCAGAGGTGGAGGGCCATTGTAGCATGGCAGCGTTACTGTGCCACTCCTGCAGACTGCATTTCTGGTGGGAATCATCCCTTCTCACCTCGTTATCACTATGTGTGAGATTCTGATAGAAAATGTGTTTTGACTTCTACTGAGTTGGTAGCCACTAAAACAAAATGTTTTGGAGTTTTTTCTTGCCCTTTTTTTTTTTAATATATCATCCTGGTGCTTCTGTCACTTCTCTCATTCCTGTTTCTGCATGCTTTAATTCCCACTATTTCTGTTGATCCTGTGGCATTCCATACTTCTTTTTTCAGTTAGCTACCTGTGGAGCCTGAGCATTCTGTCATGTCTTCTGATGTAGCTCCTAAACAAGACTTACCCTTATTTTCAGGCTAGATATACCCTTTTTTTCAGGCTAGATATCTTGATTTTGGACTTTTAAGTGCTACCGGGATGAAGTATTAGGAGTTTTGCTTGGTTGTGAGTCAAATTGGTTGCAGACAGATTAATCTCCTTGTCTGGCTTTTCTTTTGCTGTGTTTCCCATTGCGTTTTGTCTCTTCTCATATCATTATTTACCTCTTGCCTTATGCTTCCTTCATCAGTTGCATTGCTGTTCCTTTTTGGTATTTCATGAGCAAAACTGGCAATTTGGGAAGAGCAAACCGTGTGACATTTTTCCATTGCTTGGAGAAAAGCATTGTCCAGAGAGAACAGTACAGCAAGGAGGGTTAAAATTCTCTGTCTGGTTAGCTAGAAGAAGGCAGTCTACACAATGCATCTTTCTTTCTTCGCAGTCTCGTGCAAGATAAATCAGCTGTGCTGTTTTTGCTAATGCCATATTATTCTGGGATAAGAAGCCCGGTTAAATTGGTCCAGATCACATTGTAGCGTTTTGTACCAGGAACTGCACAGTGTGTTTTGGCGTTCATTAGTACCGTAACTCTGGTTGTATAAGGTGGATTTGGTGTGTTATGGGAGCTGATGCACCTGACTTTGTCCAGCAGAAAGCATCTGGTGCCTGGTAGAACCACTGTGGAACTGGAGCCAGTGAAGTCTACTTCCTTTCACTGCTGTTCCTCTCTTCAAACGTGCGGGTCTGCTTGGGTTCAGGAAGGCACGTTTTCCCTTGTGTGACCGTGTCAATATTGTGTTCCTTCATACATCCTGCAGTGCTGCCTACTGTAGACCCTTCTTGTGCAGGGCGAAAGTTGGTTATATTTGCTTGTGTTTTTCTTGTAGTGCTTTTTGCCTTAGACCTGATCTCTAACATCTAAGAAGGATGGATATAGTGACTGGCAAAGCACAAGAAGAAAGCTTTATCAAGAAGCATCATTTCAAAGTAAATCAAGACCTCAGGGAAATCAAGGTGGAGTAACTCCACCCCACTTCTTCTTCGGGGTAAAAGAGGATGGGTGCTACTTACCTCTTATTGTCTCTTCCCTGAAAAAAAACACTGTCCTGTTTAACATTTATCAATGACCTGGGGGACGCAATGGAGTGCACCCAAATTGCAGGTGACACCCTACTGGGCAACAGTTGATACGCTGGAGGCTGCTTGTTCAGAGGGACCTAGGTAGGCTGGAGGATTGGGCCAACAGGAACCCTATGGAATTCAGCAAGGAGAAATGCAAAGTTAGGAGTTACCACATACAGTAGGCTGGCAGAGGGGAGGCTGCTGCAGCTGAAGGTCCATGTATGTCTTCCCAAAAGGCACGCGTACGCACAATACACTTATACACAGCTGGCCATACAGATCAGTGCAGACAGCAAACACAACATACAGACAAACAGCATCAGAGGCCTTTCATCCTGATCCTCTCTATGGCTGATCAGGATGAAAGCCTGTTAGCAGAAAAGATGTATGTATACAATCTGGATCCCTCCAGCAGCTGGTCTTAGATATATAGTCTGTCCAGTACCTGGATCCCACATCTCCCCAGCTGCTGACACCTGGACACATGAGCAGCCCTAAGGCCTGCAGACCTGTTCCTGTTGCTGGTGCTCGGACCTCCACAGACAGGACAGGCTGCAGTGATCAAGCACCAGGCCTCACTAGACAAGCATACTAACCAACAACCTGTTTACAAGTGACCTACCCTTTTATCCCCTTTTCCCTGTGTTTTCCTGTGCTTGTTCCAGACTACCTTGCTCCCTCCCTTTCCCAGCCTTCGGTCTTTCCCCTAAATATCACATAAGTCTTGTACAGTCCCCAAATATTCTTCTACACCATTCCATAGTGAGTCCTGTAGCCCTCTAGACATTAGTCCCCCTCAGTGGTTAAGGTGATCTGGGCAGTGTTGACCCTTCTGGTGGGTGTCCTACCCAGGCAATGGGTTGACCATCCGCCTTTGATAACCCTGGGAGTAGCCTGGTCAGGATGCTCCATTCACTCTGATTAGGTTATTGGGGTTTTCCACGTCTCCCTGAGGCAGAAGATGAACCTTTAGTCATACACCCTAACATCCTGCTCCTGGGGGGCAGAACTGGTAGCAGTGCTGGCTGGGGAGCAGCTCTGTGGAGAAGGACCCTGGTCCTGGTGGGCAGCAAGCTGAACCTGAGCCAGTCGTCTGCCCCAGCAGCGAAGGAGGTCAACAGCATCCTGGGCTACGTTAGCAGGAGCAGAGCAAGGAGTTTGAAAGAAGTGATTGTCCCCTTTTACTCAGCTATTATTAGACTATATCTAGGCTGTATCAGGAACTGCATCCAGTTTTGGGTGCCCAATACAAGAGAGAGACACTGATAAACTGGGGGGGAATTCAGTCCACCAAGGTCCTCAGGAGCCTGGAGCACTTGCCTGGTGAAGAGAAGCAGAGGCAGCTGGGCTTGTTTAGCCTGAAGAAGAGAGAGCCAAATTTTGCAGGCATGCCTAACGGGAGTCTGTCAGTACCTACAGGGAAGTCACTGAGGTGATGTAGCCAGGCTCTTCTCAGTGGTGTGTGGCAGGAAGATGAGACATCAGGATATAAATTGAAATGAGAGGTTCCAACAGGGTAAAGGAAATACTTTTTCCCATGAAGACAGTTGGGCATTGGACCAGATTGCCCCAAGAGACTTTGCAGTTTTCAAATCATTGGAAGTTTTTGAGATTCAACTGGGTAAAGCCCTAAGCAGCCTACTTCCACTTCACAGCTGACCCTGCTTTGAGTGAGAGGATGGACTAGAGACTTCCCGAGGTCCATTCTAACCTGACCTATCCTGTTCTAAAAGTTGCTGCTAAAATGTAAATGAATAAATTCTGAATGATTTGCTCTGTGTGCATCATAACTTGTTAATAACCACCTGTATTTTAATTCTGCATTTTGCAGTCCTGTTCTGTCTGTTGACGATACTTCAGTCACTTGGTAGTCTAGTGAAATACTTCCATTTCTGAATAACTTCTTTCTCAAATCCAAAAATTTGTTTAAAATTTGCCAATAGTGAATTCCTTGGTTTGTGTCAGTGTTTTTTTTTTTCTTCTTTTCTTTTAATAGAGTGCGAGCATTAGAAACTAGAGTTGGTCTCCTTACTGTCTTTTAAAAGTGATTTTGCCAAATTGGCGTTACAACATCTGGACAAGTTTTAAACAAGTTACACTATTTGTTGAGATATTACAAATAGTAGTTAAAATGTGCCAGTGTGGCATACTATTGTATGCTGGATTTTTTTCCAGAGAATCAAATATGTATTAGTGGTACTTCAGGTATAAGCGGTAAGGCAAATTCTGTTCTAGGACTTCTAAACCAGGACTTCTTATGTTTTAACTATGTGATTAAATACATGTATCTGTTCATTGTACGCCATGAATGAGCACAGTAGAGTGGAAATAGAAATAGTGTTTTTGTGTTAGCTTTTAAAACCTGCTCAAGATGATCTGCTTTCATAGCTGACTGTGGCCTTTTTTGAGAGAGGGAGATTCCTGGCCGAAAAATCATCATGTTCCTTAATAGACATTAGGTACCTTGTTTGTACAGTAGAGATTCAAAGTTACAGCAGTCTGTGTCAGAACAATACTGTTGGACCAAGATAAGTGATGTAAGCCAAGCAGTTGGAAAATACCCAGGCCTAGATACTGATGTTGCATACGAATGGGAATCTGGAACGAGAAGTCTTGGGCATACACGCACTTTCACAATAACGTTCACTTGCTGACGCATGAGGGCTGTGGCTGTGCTATGGGTTAGGTGCAGTAGCACAAAACATTCACATCGCTAAGACTGCCAGCACCAAGGTGGTTTGTGCATACTTTGGCTACTATTTAACTACAGCTCGGTTGAGTGCATAAAAAGTTCTTAAGATTTTTTTTCATGAAAAGTTGATGGTGATTCTTAGATGACTTTGCGGTTGTCACACCTGTACTGGCATACTGCCTTGGAACACTGATGAGCAAGTTTGTGATTTTGCTTGCTTTTATGGTTAGCATGGCATAAATAGCACACATGAAAATCAGAATGTAAATTGCTTCCAGGATGTACAGGATCATAGTATTAGAAAGATGGTTCTGTTCATATGCTCGCAGAAGTTGGTGTGTCTGTAGCATGACTTCCTCAAACAGCTATTTTTGCTGTCAAAGCTAACACAGATCAAAGTTTCATCATGGTGTTCACAGTTTCATCAATCCAAACTTTTTTAGCAATCACTCCCATCTTAATCTAAGGGAGTAATATAGCCTCATCTGATGCCATCACTGGTTCATTGTGGCAAAGGATTAAAGCAATCAGTTAGTTTTTTCAGTAACTCTATATTAGCTGTACAGAGTTTTAGTTGAAATTCCAAAAGAACAGAACAGTGTTAGATCCATGTTTTGATATTTATCAGCACTATAAGTTACTTATTAAGCTCTCGTACGAGACTGCAAAGATTGTTTACTGACATATTGGATACATAAAACATAGAGTGAAAGTAAGTTCTGCAGTGTCCTTTTTTTTAACTTATGCTCTCTACAAAGTTCTAGTTTTCTGGCGTTTACTGAGCACAGGCTCCACATCCAGCTACCCTAACATCCTGGGCTGTATACTGACTTCTGAAGGTGTATATTGGTTTCTGAGGTCTCCCTTTCCAGATTTTGTTTTGATGGAAACTGTAAGCTACTTCAGAGTTGTATGGCAGTAGAAATAAGTCCATAGGGTTTTTTTTTCAGAGAGGAAAATGCCAAGTTTTTTTTACTTACCTTGGCAAAAGAAAGATTTTGCTTTAGAGAGCCCATTCTATGTGTTTCTAATCTTGATTCCATCACTGTGCTTGAGCATTTTAAGGCTGGGTGGGAACCTTTGCAGTAATCATTGTCTTCTGTTCACGGTCTCTCCTTTTTCATCCTTTCTCTTTCAGATTTAGCCTTGGAATCTAATCCATCTGATCATCCCAGAGCAAGCACAATTTTCCTGAGCAAGTCTCAAACAGATGGTAAGCTAAGTTTTTTCCAATTAAAAAAGCAGGGAGGAAAACTGAAAAAAAAAAATTAATAATTGCCTATTTTAATTATACATCTCAAGAACACTTGAATGAATTTAATTCTTTTGTAGCATAGGGATTAATAATTTCCACGTTTACACAGAAGTGTGTTCCTAGGCTGTTTACCTAACACTTTAAAACACTTGTCATTTGAAAGACTTAAATATCAGGAGATTTCAGAAGCTGGATCTTAGTAGTCTGGAGGAGCAAGGCTTTCTTACTTCACAAAGGTAAATCAAAATTCAAGCAGTAGTGGTTGTTTTTTTTTTTGGTTTTTTTTTTTTTTTTTTTGTGACGAAGGACTTCTTAAAAACTTTTTTAAGTTTAAAAAAAAAAAGTTAAAAGTTAAAGGACAGGTTTCTGTAAGGAATAGTAAACCTAAGCCATCAATCTTCATCAGCTGCTTTTGAATGCGTTGTTTTAAACTGTTTGAATAGTTTCAGTAGCATAATTATTCTTTAATCCTGTTTTTAATTACATGTATGCATTGGGATTTTCAGTTTCTTTACAGATCCCTTATATAAATCAGAAAATCAATTTTGAACAATTACTATAGCTATGTATCCAAAATGCTGTTAAAAAGTAGAGGCATTTTCATATTGCATAAATAAATAATTCTGACAATACTAAAATTTGAAGTTACAACTAAAAAGGAGTTTAGGATACTATTTTAAAAATGCTTCTGTTTTATAGTTGGTTCTTGCTTGAAGCATTTTTTTCTAAGCTAGCATTGCACTTGGGTTGACAGAGAGCTGCAGTGTGGCTTCTACCTTGGCACAGCTTTGCCACGGAGAAGTAGTATTGTTTTGACAGGTCTGTCACTTGCAGTCCCGCTAATACTGTTCCTGCAAGTAGTAAAATTGTCGGTTAAATAAACTTCATAATGCACACACAATCTCTGAGCAGTGGAAATGAGCAGTAGCATGATTCACCAGAAAAGATGGTACCAAGGAAATGTAGGCCTCTTTTCTAGAGGCCTCTAATGTCAGTCTTCAAACAGACAAAGGACCTGACCTGCAAATTTCAGGCTCCTCTTAGGCAAGCACTGTTTAAGTTCTAGTTAGCAAGTTGATGTAGTTCTTGAACATTGTAGCATGGTTTCACTGTGTAGCTTTTAAGCCCTGCTGCAAGTAACTTTAAAACTCCATGAACATCCTTGTTGAGGGTAGTATTGCTTTTAAACAAGATTTAGTATTCTTCAAATGTAATGTACTGAAATGTGTACATTTGTATTCATGTAGAAGAATGGTCTGCTAGGTGACTTAATAACTATTTGACTATTCTCTGAAGTTTGTATTAGTTGGATGAATGGATTTTTACAGGATATTTTTATCAACAGGTCAGGCAGAAGGATTTATTTTCTAATTTCACGGGATCTTCTTTAGTTAACCCTTCATAGAATCAGTGGAATTAATATCCTGAAGTTCTCTCTCATTGAGATCTTAACAGAATCATAAGTTTTGATTTATTTAAAAAACAAACAAAAACAAACAAACAAACAAAAACCCACCAAACTTGGACACTTTCTTCAAATTGTTAATTTTTTGAAATGTGTAAGAGACTGTGTCCTGCTTACAAGTGGTAATGATCTAAGGTCAAAATTTTGAAGAAGGGGGCACAGTTACCTGTCCAGGCTGGTCACATTTGTATAGGTTGTTGCACTTTTAAAACTACATGCCTGCAACTCTCAGCTCTCATTTAACAGTGCTGTTTTGTTTCACTGCTAGTGTTATAGCTGAAAGTTAACCCTTGACATTGTTCGTTTATTTAAGTCTGACACAGTTTGATATGATATGATCAAATAAAATGGTTCAGTTATCTGATAAATACCTAGGTGTAGCTTGTGCCAGCACCTTCTGTGTAGTGAAATACCTTTTCACCTTCTGCTGTCTAATAGGAGGAGAGAGATCATGTATAATGCTGGGTACCTCACTTCTTTCATGTGTATCTTTGGCAGATTGGATGTATGATGGTTTTACTTCTCTTTGCTAAGTGGTTGCTGTTTGATATTAAACATTACCTATTCAAACTATCTTAAATCATCCAGTTTTTCATGATGTGTAATATCTTTTCAATGCTGAGACATTTTCTTCTTAGTGCAATGGATAGTAGTTGTTGTGGAATGTACGTGTGGATAGATGGAAGTAGTATGTAGCTTGCTAGCTTGATAAAACTTAGCATTTTTGCTCAAAATTTACTTTTCCAGAGACCTAGCAGTCAAATTAGAAACGTTTAATGCTCATGTACTTCAGAAGACTAGGCTAATAGAATGACTTTATTGAATGTAAATCAGGAGTATATTTCAGAAACTTTTAAGTTCACATTCTTTCTCCATTTTTCTAGTGAGAGAGAAGAGGAAGAGTAACCACATCAACCATGTAAGTAAAATTCTTAGAGGTAGTGTACCATTTAGATAATATTAGTACACTGGGACAAAGATGAATTCAAGAAACTTTAGTAGTTCTACGTGTATAGTCCTGCATACATTCTAAATCCTTCTTAGCAAAATAAAGCTGAATTATCTTTGTCTGTCTTTAAAAAATAAACAAACAGGCGTAGTACTACAGAGCATAGAGTGGCTGATGGCAAAAGAATAATGGATTTTCTGTTTTATCGGTCTTAAGCAAGCTACATANNNAAAACACTAAAGAATAAAGTACAAGTCAAGCTGCCTATGTTGGTATTCAAAACAAATAAAACGATTGATTTCTCAGCTGAGATGACATGTCTTAAACGACTTACTGTCTGAGCATCACTACAAGGCTTATTATAAGAAATGTATTCAGCATAAAAAGAGAATGATGAACAAACAGTATCATCAGTGTGAACAAATTATAATCTATTAGCTTTAAAGTTTGAAAATGTGCTCTAAGCTTCTGCACACATTAGACATTTTTCTTTGACACGACTTATAAAAAAATAAAAGATGGAATGTCATTAATAAGTGGATAAAAAAATTGAATAGTAAGGCTAAGAATGGAAGTTACTAAAGCAAAGCTTAAAAATACTGTCTAGCAGAAGCATCTACTGATAAATTACTGGTAAGAAAATATTTCAAGTGTGTTGTATTTAATACAAGTATGGGGTTGTTCTCCCCCCTATTCCAGCTTTAATCTGCGAGCACCAGGGTGAATTGTGATTGGATTGTTTTTTGTTGGCGTTTTTAGACATGGCATTTAAAAAGATGATGGCAAAAACTAATGAATCTTGAATTGCTAGATTAAAACTTTTCCCTCAGTTATGATGTTCTAATCTGAGCTCAAGGCATTCTCTAAAAGTGCTCAGGGAAGCCTGACTTAGTGTTACAACAAGGTAGGAAAATTTCTTAAAGTATAAAAACTACAGCATTAGGATAGGTGATGGAACATATTGGTGGTTCTAAATAGGAGAAGTAAGGGTAATAACAGTCCTTTATTACCAGATTCCAGATGCTAAGCAAGACATGACTGAAGAGAGCAATGTTAGGAAGAGGTTTATTTTTTTCTAAAATACAATAAAACACAACTCCAAAAGCAAAACCCTCTTTACAGGGAGAGATACAGGATAACCAGAAAATGCAAAGGTGTAGGATATGGTATAAAAGAAAGGAGATGATGATGATGGACATAAGAAAATCTAAGAAAATATATAATGGAGAGGAAAGACCGAGACCAGACCTGGCAAAAATGGAGCGGAAGACAACTGAGAAAATCAGAGGACTTGCTGCTTTAGCTGCAGCTCTTTCTGCTGAAAATTATTCATCTAAAAACATGTTGTATGTGACAAGGGATGGCTTATTACTCAAAGGCACGAAGGATATTCTAAGCAACTTGATGGCTATGAGGTAGCTTACACATCAGGAGCAATCATCTACAAAGACCTCCTCTCAGTAGCTACTTTAGCTATAAAACCAGTATTCACCATGGTAAACAAAAGCTTACAGAATCAATCTTCTTGAATTTATTTCCTGTTCTTTTTTTTTTTTCTCTCCCCCCCACACCCCCACCCCAAAGGTATCTCCAGGGCAGCTTACAAAAAAATACAGTTCATGCTCAACCATATTTATAGATGACAGCACGGTCAGTCAACCTAATCTTAGAAGCACAATAAAGTGGTAAGAACCATTTGTTACCAATAAGGGGCTTAGTAACACTGGGTTTATTTGGGATTTTGTGGTGGTGTCAGTTCCAAAGCTAGTCGTGCACTTGAGATGGGGCACAGCATTGCTTATTCAGGTTGGTCATGGAAGGGGTGTAGAAGTCTGGTTAATTGTGTGACTGCTGAAGCAGGCTTTTTTTTTTTTTTCTCCCCGAGTTACAGAGCTAATATATTCTTGTATTTCAGAGTAGTTGTCATACGCTTGAGAACCTGAACCAGTGAAGAAGTGCGTCAGCATTTTGGGTTTAAAAGCGTGTGTTGGGGTGAATTCAGAGTCTTCACATTGAAAGCCAGATCCAGAGACTGTAGATCTGGGAAAACTTGAAATGGATTTTGTATGGAGTTTCAGGAAAAGTTTATAGGATTGTTTGCTACTTGCTGGTGGTACTAGTCTGCCCTCTAGTTGTGGACAACAATATGTTGCTGGCTTTGGTTTTAGTTCTAGGCTGCCTACTTTTTTGTTGGTGTATCACTTTAGGTAGGTGAGTTTAATAATTATTTAGTCTGTTGGTTCTCCAATGGAAATGGCTGTTTTACCTGTTCTGGATACCACAGAGACTGTTCTTTTCACGTAGACTATACCAGGTGAGAACTGAAAAGAGACGTGCTTGAAGGGAAAGGAAGGTACAGCAGCTTAAGGCCCAGAAGGCTTTACTGTTTTAACAGTTCAGCAGAGTTTGGAAATACCTAAGGTGATTTGTTGCTTTCAAATTTGGTTTCTAGCATGTCACTTGTCCTTTTCTAGAGAAGAATGAATGTAAAAGATGGTGCTCATGCCATTTTGAAGTGGTATACAGCTGGCAATAGATCTGTGCTTGTCCATGATGACTTCCTGTGATGGCAGTATTCCTGTTGTCACCGCAAGTATCTGAAATTTGACCACAGTACATGAGTGTCAATATTAAATCTATTGCCTTACTTGACTCAGCAGAGACTGAGTCCTTCTTGGATTATGCTGGCATTCTTTATTTTGCTCTTTTTTTTTAAACAGATCCTAATTAGGCAGCCAGAGATACAAAGTTGAAACATCAGCAGAGTCTCTACAACATCAAATCTATGCAACATCAAATAGAACTTTTATCATACTTTAGTAGTGAATACTCCACATTTTCATTAAATGTCACCTAACCAGGCAATGAAGGTGTGTGTTTAAAATCTGGTATAATATTTCTTTTATGGCACAAATATCTGTACCTCAAATGTAAATGCAGTTTGGCTAGCAAATCTGATCTGGCTACTTTCTGTTTAGGCAGGTAAACATCAGAAATGGGGTACAGGGTACTCAAGAATGTGAGAGGACGCTAATACATAATGGGTTCTGAACATTTTGCTCTGACCAGGTTTTGCAGTGGAGTAGTCTGCACGGAACATGCCTTNTGACACGTGCTTCTTTGAGAATGAAGCATAAAAAGTCAGAACAGAGGGAGTGAGGAAAATACACTTCACACAAATCAGCCTTTGGACTTGGTTTAGCTTTTCCTGAATACAGAGGTACAGATTAGTTTTGATGTGTGAAGGAATACTCTGTCCCATGTACAAATAACCTTTGTCATTATAGCTAATTACAGCATATGCTTCAAAATTGCAGCTG
>VXAL01003619.1:191935-214955 GCA_013399475.1 Chauna torquata
TTTTTTTTCTTTTTTTTTTTTTTAGTGTAACATTAGCAATATTCTACCACATAAAGAACAGGTGAGTGAATCCTTTTTTTGTTTGTTTTTTTCTTTTTTTTGGAAATATAACAATTTTACTTTTGAGCCAGAGATATGGTCTTGGTTGCTTCATTAACAACTAGTTATAACTTAAAGGAGTTGAAAAAAATCTGGCAACTTCATGGTGTATCTGCTTCATNAATGCTGTTAAAGAGTTATCACATTTTAAGGGAGAAATGTAGTAAGCATAACATGAACTATGACTTCTGTATCTGGAAATTCAATTTGACTTGCTGGTGAGAACACTGACAGCTATTCATTGTTTAGCTCGTTAAATATTCAGTTGTAAGATCTCATCATTAAATGCTTTGCAAAAATGCAATATAACTTCACACATTGTTCTAGGAAAAGATGAACTACAAAATATGTTCCTTTGTTCTTTAATGAATAATACTTTTTAGTGGAGCATAGCATTACCAATTAAGTCTTGTTGTTAAAACAGAGATTTTTACTTTGTAGAGATTCAGACAGATCATTGGATATTTTTGATGAAAAATCTCATCCTCTCACAGTAAGTGTAGCTTTTTTGATCCTCTGAATGTGTATTAATATACATTTTTTGAAAAATCTTGATTTGTAGGAGTTATAAAAATGTCTTAGCACCAGGTCAGAAGCAAATTGATCTTAAATTATATATAAAATACAGTGCAGACAGTGTCCTCTGGATTTCTGATATCAGCTAGATCATGAACAGGACCCAGTCTTTCTGAATATTGCAATGTATGTTTGGTTTTCTATGCATTATCTGAATCTATCTATCAATCTACATATAAAGCAAGAACATGCTGATTCATGTATATTTCATATCAGAACTGTCTTGTCTGACTCCTTTCTTCTGCTCTTTTAACACTACTTCAATCAGTTAAGTCTTTCCTATTTATTTGGGAAGACAAAGTAGGTACGTGCCTAACCATTTAAGATTGTAAACAGGAGTATTTAACGCATGAAGCCTCACCAGCAGGAGACAGTACATCTTTTCTTAAAGGGCAAAATTTAAAAACCAGTATTGTTTAATGCTGCTTGCACTAATATCTAGGAGCATTCAGTATGTGACTCTAACATGACTGGTTCTGGTACACCTTTTTAGACAATCTTTAAGATGCAAATCTCACAGCTACACGCTAGCTCAAGAGCAGAGTGTTGTGCTTTTTACGTCTGGTTTGAGCACTCCTAGCTTTGTACTATACAACGGCTTACTTTTTGTCTCTAACTTGAAATGAGTTTAGCAAATCTTTAGTGGCTTTAAAAATGCGGTTTGCTCTGTAACTTACCAGAGTGAATGCAGCTTAATTTAGCTCACGTATTTGGCTTGTTAATAAATAGTTAAATATTTAAAGTTTTGGTAGAGGTTCATCCATAAACAGGACCCATTGTGCTAGGAATTATACACTTTAATAAATATAACTCTTGACTCAATCAAAATAATGAACTTCAGGAGAAGAGCTATGTAGAAGGTTTCCTGTATGGACTGTGGTACTCTAAGAGAAATGTCTGGTCCAAAACTGTTTCAACTGCCTCAGTCAGTTGATTCACATTGAGAATTATTTATGTAAGACGAGCTCCACTTCATCAGACAATTTACTTTCTTTATTTAGCAATCTTACATTTTTTTGATCCATTCATATAGCTTACCTCCTATTCAGTGAGTAGGAACAGAGAGAGAAATTATACAGACAGAAATACAGTAAAGGCTATATGTCATACTTCTGAGCAGAAAGATACCAATTACTTTTTGGTGTCTATAGCAATAGGATTTGGGGCACAGTACCTACAGTTCCTTTAAAGATTAGCTGGAAGAATTCTCTGCACAGTTTGTCCTCTAAAGATTCAGTTACAAGGAAATCCAGATGACTGTCCAGGCTCTGTTGTCCCTCACTGCAGAAGTAACAAACTGCAAGTTACCAGCATTACAGGCCTTAATCACAAATATTGGTCTTAGTCTTTTCCTCCTCAGCTCCGGTCAGCAAAAAAGCACTTCATGTGGTTTTGTACTGCTCGTACTGACTGGTTCTGGACGGCTCCATTTGCCACTCTACACGGTGCTTTTGCCTTTTGGTCAATTCTGGTATCTTGTTCACTCGTCTCTTTTTTTTGCCAAGTTTTCAGGTCCAAGATCACTAACTGACTGTTGTGCTCCCACCCCAGAAATCTTTTATTTTTAGGGACTTGGTGTTGTTCAGAAACAGCTCTTTATTCTTTGGAACTATATGCTTCCAGTATTTCCTTGTCTATTTAGCATGTTGCATCCTACATTTGGGACCTTAACATCCCCAGCAGAAAGGTGATGTGGAAGAGCACAGATGCAAGTTACTGAACTGTCAGTGTAGCTGGGAATAGGTACTTCTATATCAATAAATTAAAGGACATACTTTCAAGTACGTTCCCATTGGAGGCAACTAGTGTTCTTGTGAGAACCTCATTGTTTTCACTAGTGCAGACCCTTTGAACTGGCTTAGAAGTTTGTCCAGATGTGGGAAAAGGAGTCTTCTTACTTGTTAAGCACTGGCTTATAAGATCTTGTCCAGTTGTTGCCTCTTTCAGACCAGCTGGTCTTCTGTCCTCTCCATGAGAACTTCGCTGTTGTTAACAGGAAGACCAGTGGTATGTTTTTGTGAACAGTAAGCCTCAATGGCAGTGCCAGGATCTATTGCTGCATACTGGTTAGTCTTTCAGAATAATGCTCGGTTACATGGATAGTATGCATTTCTAGCCCTTTGATCCATGATAAAAAGCCTCTATCCTGGCTGTTGGTTCTGCAAATAAATGATAGAAGCAAAAAGTTATAGTATGTGTCAACCTGAGCTCAGCCTTTTCCACAGAGGAAATTATGCAAGGGGGATTCTGCCCACGTTATTCCTAACGTTGGTTAGTGGTGTATTAGAAGGTTGTGTCGACACTATAAAACTAACTTACCTCTTCTTTACTTGACACTGTTATTTGGCTATTTTAAACTACAAAACCACATGAAAATACTTGCTTGTTTACTTTATGACTACTTGTATAGCATAAAGCAGCTATGCTGTTCTCATCTGGTTCTGTATTGCACTACAGGTCTAACTTGGACTGCAGGTAGAAACTTAGTGCTAGTCGTGCAGAAGTGTGTAAAGTTGGAGCTCTTCAACGCTCATTTTAGGATTGCTTCTACAGACTTATTTCTAAGCTTTTCTTCTCTGCTGTGTTTAGAAACAGCTTAGCAGCATGTCAAAGTTAAATCTAGCTGTTTATTAGCTTTGTTGTCTGTCTGGAATTTCTCAAGAATGAGTCCTATGAAGACAGTGTAAGCTACCTTCCAGTTCTGCCTGTGATGGAATTATTGAAACGTGTTCTTAAGCTCTTCCTCAACTGGAAGGGGAATCTTGTCAAGTTTCTTAATTTTCTTGTTTGAAAAGCCAGTGCTTCCCTTGTGTGTATACATGTGTGATTTTTCTTGCTGGGAGAAACTTTCAGGTTTTCTTTTTAATCTTTTTTTTTGGTCTGTTAAAAGTTCCATGTACAGTAGTAAGCTCCTGTAATAATGAGAGTAGTTCATGCTCTTTCCCATTAGCCTTACAGATCAAAAAAGTGTTGACAAAAAAGATATTATCAGCTAAAGCTACTGGTTTTTTTGTTTGATTGATTGATTGTAATATTCATAATTCTGCAGGGATATTTGTTTCTTTCAGTGTATGATTTTGTTCTGGCTCTCTGTGACACGGGAAGGGTTGTATAAGCTTCTGCTTGGTGAGAAGAAATTACTGTGTGGCTGTCCTTTACAGTTAACAATAAGACAAACTTTCAGTAATTCAGAGGACTTTATTTCAGCGGGAAGAAGTTCCAGATGACTACTACAAGCATGACCCTGATCACAAGCACATCTACCGGTTTGTTCGGACACTTTTCAGTGCTGCACAGCTGACAGCTGAATGTGCAATAGTGACGCTGGTAAGAGATGCCTGATTACTGAAACTTAAGCCTTTGGAAGATGTTTGTTCCCTCAACGAGTGAGCTGGGTTGAACTGAGATTTAAATAGTTACAGTATCGCATGAAACCACGTTAATTATGAAGACACTATACAAATGAGTTCATTAGAAAATATTTCTAAGTAGTAACAGAAGTGGTTAACTTAAAAGGAACTTACCTTTCCTGTATATGAATATGTAATGCTTAATTACTTGTCCAATCAAACGTTTGTTTATTTCATAATATGTAACTCACTGAAGAAGCTTGAGAAAGGCAGAAAAATGGGATACCCTAAACAGTGGGGTATACTAAGATCAGACGCAAAGACATCTTTTATTTCAGTGGTATGCAGGGGAAGGTGGGAGGTTTGAATTCATATTAACCAGAACAGTGCAAATAACATGGCCTAAGGGGTTGAGGGATCAATACTGCAGGAACTCCAGGAGATGAACTTTCTCTTTATGATGTCCTTCAGTCATTGCCACCTTTCTGTCTGCCCCCTTTTTCTCTTTTTTTTTGGACCTTTTTCCCCAGGTGATATGGAGATACTTGGAACTTGAGAACAATTGTAAGAGAAAATAATCTCACTGCAGATGTTTGCTTTCTGAAAGAAAGACAGGTTTAAGAAAAGTGATACTGATCATTTTATTTATGTGCACACATATATGTTTATATGCCTGCATGTATACATACATGTGTGTGTATGTATATGTACACACACACGTATGCAAGCATATGCATGTAAGTACGCAAAGGGGAAGAAAAAAGCCACAACCTATATAATCACTGCATTAGAAGATCTCTTAAACTCTGCATTTTGTTGCATACTAGACTTCAGTCTTCATTGTGGCTTCCGACTGCAAAACAGTATGAAAGGAGAACAGAAAAGAACTGTCACCAAAAGACAATGTCGCAATTAAGTAGACTCAGCTTGAAGGACTCTTTTTAATAAGGAAATAAGTAATTAAAAGGGCTATATAGTTAGAGCTATTGAAACTCTGAAAGTAGTTTGAGGTTTTTGCTTTTCCAAAGACATGCAAGCAATTTTGACAGAACAAGATGATAACTAACCCCAGGCAATCTAGCCAGCTGAAATATTTAACAAAAAAGTAGGGTTGGTTTTTAAAGTGATTTCACCACTAGATGGCTCTGTTATTATAGGAACACTTTTAGTCCACTTGAAGGCTACAAGCAAAGGATGGGAAGAAAGTGTAAGGAGACCCTGATAATAGGGACTGACCCTGCCCTTAGACCTGTACAACAGCTTCTTGCACCCACCAGGTTATCTGAGGTTTCACTGGGACCTTGGAATACAACATCAAAACCAGTCTATATTCAAATTTGAAAGTGCCAATTATTTAGTACATAGACAATTACAGGAGTGTTAAATAGTAGAAAACTTTTAAGGGAGAGACTGTTTGAACATCTTTGGGCTAATTTGAGATTGCATGGGAGGAATGAGTAAAATGCATTAACCTATCTTTGAACTTGGGTATCTCACTACCTAGCAGTCAGTGATGTAGATGAAAGTGGAGGATGATACTGTCATAGGTGAAGGACTGAAGTCCGTTCCCTACAGGATGAAGTAGAAATCGCACTGTGATGCCTTTCATTGTGGAGAGATATCAATTAATGCATCTTTGTCCCATGACTACAGACCACAATGCAGGTTTTAGTACTTCCTGTTAAGCTACAAGTGTTGAACTTCAACCACGATGAAAGGCTAGCATGATGTCAAGTGATTTACTATCCCAGATAGGCCCTAATGAGAAGTGACCGGTGACCGAAAGAACTCTAGCAGTATATAACAATGTAACAGCAGTTCAGAACTGATTCTTCAGTATCTTTATTTTATACCTGGGTGGTCCAGTTCACAGTTTTTCAATAACTAAATAAATAAGGGAACCTGTAACTCTTGAAAGGTAGGATTCTAAAGTTTAAATAGTTACCAGCAATACTTATTTTTACACAATGGTAATGGAATAAGATAGACATATTTGACTGGCATGCTTGGTTGATCAGAACTCAGCTCTAGATCTTAATTACTCACGCAAAACTTGTTTTGTTTTGTTTTTTTTCTTTTTACAGGTTTATTTGGAAAGGCTTTTAACCTATGCAGAGATTGACATCTGCCCTAGTAACTGGAAGAGGATAGTTTTAGGAGCTATTCTGCTGGCTTCTAAAGTCTGGGATGATCAGGCTGTTTGGAATGTGGATTATTGCCAAATATTGAAGGACATTACTGTTGAGGACATGTAAGTTGCATGGTTTGACTACTCTACAGTGTTTTCAGAATGACAATTTTTGTGATCATGCCTTATTGAAAAAATGTCTATCTCTGGTGCTCCAATATACACACGATGCATATCTGGTGTCAGGCCTCATTCCCTTTTTTAACCTAGGAAACTTTGATTAACCCTACTTTGAGAAAAATCTGTATTATTATTTCTAACTACTGGGGTAAGTAACTTCAAAGTTAGTTTCTTTAACTTCTTTCCCCAAGTGATGAGCCATGGGACTGGCTGCTTTGCATTGGTGTAACTCTGAAGTGCCCAATTTTTAGTCTATCAGAAGTCTTTGTGGAAAAAAAAGAACTGTCGGCTAAACTTGTTCCCTGTCTTTTCTGTTTAAGAGTCTGAAAAAGTGCAAGGTAAGTTGTAACTTGTGACTTATGTGTCTGCTCCTACATCCAGCCAAGGCCTAAATATTTCAAGGTCTGAATTTGTAGCTGATGCTTCTGGCAGACAGGTGTTGTTTTTGTTGGTATCTATGGTCGTGTGCATTGCATCCATCTGCTGCTACAGGTCCTCCTCTTTGGATGAGTTCTTAGACTTGCCTATGTTGCTGAGAACAAAATTCTCAATCTTACAACTGCTTGTTTATGTAAAGCTGTTTTTTGTGTCAGACAAGAATATATACAGGTTTCATTTTTTCAAAACCTTTGAATCTGCTGTCTTTTCTTGATGCACGCAGCTTTAAGCCCTACAGTTTCTGCAGTTTCAGAAGATGTTCAGAGGATGTTCATCCCTGTCGCTCCAGGCCCATTCTACGGGCTGGAGGTGTGTTTATGTGGAGTGGATTTGGCCCGTAAAATTTTATGTTAAATTCTTTCTCGCAAAGTTGTCTCTCTGCGAGCTTTGAGATGTCAATACTTTTAATTCTTTTAGCTAACTTCATTCTGTATTTCCCTTATCATGGTGGTAGAAATACTAGAAGGCTAGATTAGCATCATGCTTAATAAACTTCATGAAATGCTCTGTGTGTTTTTGAGTTTTATCATGCTGTTGTGCTATGATTGTGTGTCTAGGCCTACATAGTAAAAATCAATTCTAAGGGCAGGAGCAAACTGAGGTGGTAGTGGTTTGTACACAGCACTGCTATGCTACCTATGTCAGATATTCTCTTCTTGCGCTAAGCTTTCTTCCCTGGATTCAGCATGGAGCTAATGTTTAAAATACAGTAAGTAAATATCTAGGACTCTTTAGTAGGAGGAATATCCAGTTTTCTTCCATTTAGTTTTTTAGGGGGGTAGGAAATATCTAAAAATGGGGGAGTTTTCTGTACCAAAACAGTGGCTTTTTTTTTGTTGTTGTTTTTGTTTTTGTTTGTTTTTAATTGTTTCACTTTGCAAACAGCAACAGCAAACATAGTATCTTGTTTTATACATACCCCTTGCCTGGGGGTTCTTTGTCTCCAAAAGCAGTGCTGTGCCAGCCTGCTTTCAGGAAAGCGTAATTAGTGATTTTATACAATGTACATCTTCACTCAGCCTGGCTCAGAGTGCTTATCTATCCGAGGAACATACTTGAAGCATTGCTGCAAATAACTCTGTGCTGGCTGAAGTGGGGTCAGTGATGCTCGGAGTGCTGGAGTATACATCTTGCTCTTTTTGATGTCTCCTCTTCTAGCCCTATTTGGGACAAATCAAACTGATAGCACTGAAAATATCTGTAACAAGCAGGATGTTTATTCTCTATTGCCAGTGCTGGGTCTCCTGAAATTGTCAGTTACTTATATTTTCAAAGCAGTGGTGGTGCTAGGGGAAAAAAGACAATTTAGGCTTTTTTTTTTTTTCCTCCCCAGTTTCAAGGTGGGATTTTTGTAATCCCATCTCATTTGAAATGATTTAGACCTTTGAATTTAGGTGTAGGCAGAAACTGCGTAACCCCTTTCTGACAGTGGCCAGGGTTGTTTAGCTAGGCCGGGCACTTCTGCAGCTGTGCCCAGTGAGTTCACTGCTCCTAGACTGGGTAACATCACCACAATCAGGACCTTGGAAAAGCTCTTAGAATACTCAACAAAATTGAGTTTTAAGCTTATAATGCTACCTTCAATTAATAGTTGGTACTATACTTAATTGCCAGCTTTAGTAGTTCTAATATTTTTTAAACTAGTCACCTGATGGTGAGCATTAGTTATTTTGAATACAACCATTTCTGAGAGAAAACAGTTGGCAAAGGATTTCAGGCATGGTTGCATTATAACGTTGGAGATGGCTGGTGATGCTGTCAAAAAAAAGAACAAAAATCACTGCAAACCCCAGCAGCTCCGCAACTACAGATTGCTTGGCAGGACTGTATCATTCCTGTGCTGTAGAGGCCTGTCTACAGGGACTGCTGGCAAGTTTTGTTTGTGAATTTTCCTCTTGGCTTGAAATATCTAGAATGATCTTACTAACTTAATGCATACTCTTGTTTAGCCGCTGCAAGTCAAACCTGGGATTTACACCAATCTGAAACTGGCAGAAGGTTTTGTATCAGTTTCAGGTCACCCAGTTTGCCTGCACGTGCATGTGTGTGTACACGTCTACATACACACAAGCCATGGACCGTAGGCAGGCACCTCTTCTAAAGGCAGTGCAGGTGCATCTCATCCCCACCAAACACACACCATCCTTACTGCTCAAAGACACTGGTTTTGCAGCCTCACCTCAAACTCTCTGGAGCAAGCTGTGTGGCTCTTAGAGAAACTACCTGTGTATTAAAGTTTGCTAAAGGATGTGGGATCCAGGCCTCATGATTGGCAGATGAGTTAATTTGCCTTAGCCTCCTTCTACTCTAGATAGATAAGCGTTCATCTTATTTTTTTCTACCACAAGGCCCTTCTCTTTTGATGAAAGCAAAGTTGTGTTGTTTTGTTTTGTTTTTAATGAAAATGGTTTTTTTGTCCTTGTTTTGGTTTGGTTTACTTACTTCTAATGGGGGGGAAAAATCAAAGGAAATTAAACTGATATTTGGAAGTCATCCTTTGTCAAAACTTGCTTGCTTTGATAAGAGTGAATCTATAATCACTGAAAAATTAACTGTGCAGCTGCTAATCTTGCTATGATTGCTAGTTAAGGGGACACATGCTGTTCATTCTTTTGGCTACATATATTTGTAAATAAGGCACAGAAAGCACAGGGGCATTATGCTTTCCTGGGTTTTAAACCACTATTAATAGACTTGTTAATCCAATGAAGAATTGTATTTGTATACAATTAAAATGTATTAGTGTAGTGAGTACAAAAGGGGCAGTGAAGAGCATTTATTCACAGGGTAAATCAAGCTCTGATCAGCTGATCATCAAAACATTATCTGATTTACATTTCTATAGGCTTATGACCATACGAACAGGAAATTAATTTTAGCACTAGGTTCAATGGTACTCAAGTCCACTATACTAGAAACAAGCACAAAGCTGCTATTGATATCGAGACCCACCATCCAATACAGGACACAACCTGGATGATTCGTTAATGTCTTTCTCTCCTCTGATAGGTAAAACATCCATTTTAAAAGCTCCCAAAAAGCAAGAACAGCCTTGGCACTGAATTTGTGCAACTTATCTCCTGGTGTATTTACAGTTGACTTACACAGCTGCTAAATTCTATAGATGAAGGTCTGTTACCAGTAGGAACAATCACTGTGAGTTAGTGTTGAACTGAATTGCTTAGTTTTATTTTAAATTACTGACCCATTTCTCCTAGGTTGATTTGTTTTTTAAAAAAAAAAAAAGTTTTTCCTCTGTAGAACATCTCCGATTTACCTGACCGCAGTACAGTAGCTGAAGCAGCCTTTTTTGTCACAGCTCTTTCCCCACTTTCCCCCAAATATTTTGCCCAGTGAAATTAGACGAGTAAAAACCGGACAGTGCCCTTTGACACAGTACTTTGTTATCCTGCCTAATGCTATTGAGGAGAAAATTCCTTCTCCCACCTAATGCTGCTTATTTATTTATTTATTGGAGATGAATCCATGTTGCTTCAAGAGGCTTTTTTCTGTGAGATAATAGCAGCAGCTCTTCATAGATCCATTTGTTGCCGTGGTGATCTGCCTACTCCTTTTGTTAGTCTGCCTCTACTTCAATAAACCCCCTTCCTGTTATCAGCCTGGTGAAAATGTCTGCAAGTTCTTCAGAGCTAATAAACAGCATACATCATTCCTTTCATCTGATCACTATAGTGTGGGGCCGTACAAGAGAGTGAGAATGGCGCATGAATTGTACAGCTGCACTAATGGAACTCCGAAGAATGAGCCTCCTGGTCAGCCGAGCGAGTGCACGACAGGGCACTACCTTTCTCTCTTAGCTGAAGGTGCCAGGACTCAAAAGCTGCACCTTGTTTTGAGCACCAGTGAATGAACTGTCTCTTGAAACTAATAATGCAGGCCTCTCGATGGCTATTTCAAAGTTACTGGTTTTAAAAACAAGCTTGAGGTCTCTTTGGTATTTTCTGCCAGCTAAAACAATCTTTTTTCCTTTGTTTTCTGTCCCTTATGCCTCCTAGGAACGAGATGGAAAGACACTTCTTGGAGCTACTGCAGTTTAATATCAATGTTCCTGCCAGTGTTTACGCCAAATACTACTTCGATCTTCGCTCCCTAGCAGATGACAATAACCTGAGCTTTCTGCTGGAGCCTCTTAGTAAAGAGAGAGCACAGAAACTGGAGGTAATGGTCTGATGTTGGCTGAGCAGGGGAGTGTGTGTGTGCGCGCGTGTGTGCGTGTGTGTAAGAGCATCTGTTGCTAATCATATTAAGTGGCGGTTAGAAAAACTAAAAAGCTTTTAGATTAGTATATTACAGTCTAATTTAACCCCTTTATAACTGCAGTTAGTGCTTTTAAAACCATGCCTAGGCTAAATTAGTGTTCTGAGGAAAGGATGGGAACAGAGATTACAGAAGTCTAGCAGATCACTAAATAAAATGGATGTTATTTTGGGAACCATAGTTCAGCTAGGCTACTGAAGATTGAAAGGATTAGTGTCATGTGTAATGGATTGTCTGTCCTTTCCTGGTCACAGTCTGTATTCCAAGCACCTAGAGACAGTCACACTTGGACCTTTCTAAATACTACCAGCTGAAGGTTTCCCACTGCATCCCACTGCACAGCTGCTTCTAGATTTAGAGGGAGTGCTCTTACTGCTCTCGTGGTTTAATAAACCATTTGTTAGTGGACAGCTGCAGAAGTAATGTTTCTTTTCACAATCTTTAGAACCTCACCTTTCCAAAGAAATGTTGCTTTAAGACAAGCTTTCTGAATAGCTGCTTCTTAGGAATACTTCAGCATGTCCACAGGAGTGTAAATACAGATTACTGACCCTTTTTGCTAGATGGAGAAGGCTGCCCTGCTGCAAGTCCCCACAGCATTCTTTCATATGAAGGCTCATTTTAAAGAACTTTTGCAGTGTCAGACATTTTTCCTAGCTGGTGGATATATGTGAAACATTCTGAAAATATCTAAATTACCTGGATTCCCAGGCAAAATTTCCTGTTGTATCAGTGAAACCTTTCATCTGTCCAGGTTTAATTGATGACTGTGCATGTTGTTTTGTTGACCTTTCAACAAAGGCATTAACGCAGGCCCTGTGTACACTGATACCATAGCCCCTTTCAAAGAGGGGTGTACTGTGGTATTCTTGGCTTATATTGTTCTATTGTCCACCCCCAATAATTCTGCCAAGTGCCAGGTTTTTTTTGTTTCATCCCACAAGTGGTTGAACTTTAGGAATAAGTGTGATCCTTCCTGGTCCTTTGGAATGATAGGTATGATATGCCTACAAATTCCTCTATTTAAAGTTAAGCAATGCAGCTCTTCTGCTTTGTCTCACCCTTGTTACTTGCACTTTAAGCTAACACTGTCACTAATTGTAAATGTGGTTGTAGGGCAGTTCATATTCCACAGGAAATTGTTTACTGAACTGCTCAGTGCCTATGGCATAAGTGGATGATTTACAGATTGTGAGCCTGTTTTGTTTCTTCTCTGCTAGCATTTGGGGGCTTGGTATTTAAAACCAGAGTAATTTTCAGTATAGTGTGTGATTTGCCATAACACACTTACTCACACATGTATATAGGGCATTTTGGTTTCTAATTCTAAAAAGCGATAAATAGTTAAAGCATTTGTTAAACTTCTTTTTAATTCTACCTTTCTGTTAGAAGCACATGAGGAACTGATAGGAGCCCTTATGAAGCAGTGAATTAGTATTCCTGGGACTGAAAACTGATTTACAACATATGGGTGACTGGGGCTAAATATGTCAACACAGGTTGCCTTATGATTGATGTGCTAGCATTAGAACAGGATGGAGAGTCTGTCTGGTCTTGCACTGGGAGCACATACAGCCAGTGTCTCAAAGAATGCCACTCTTGAGCCAAATGCATGCCTCCAGAAGGTCGGCAGAAATAAATGTAAATAATTATTTTAAAATACACTTAAGAGTTTATTCATGCTCAGAGTGCTTTTCACCTTTTGAACTTCCAGAACACTGGGCTGTGCTGAATGGGTGCTGCCTTAAAGGGAAGGTGTAGGCTTGTAGCTGATTGCAGGACTCTGAAAGTTCATCTGGTGATAGGTGGTAAATTATTAACGGAAGTAAATGTTCAGGACTGAAATTCAGTTCAGCCTTTTATTACTGGCATCCTTACAAATTTGCATTGATCATGTCTGAAAGCTCCAATCAGAAATAGACTTTGCAGAGGAGGACACGTTATTTTTCTGGACAGTCGTGTTACTAGGATTGAAAAAATTAGGCTTGATACTAGAAAGGCTGCATCAGAATAAAGGCTGCTTGACTAGCTAAATAAGCAGAGCAGAGGTAAGCCAGCAAGTGGCTGAAAAAGCAGTTAAATACTAAGTTGTCCAAGTGTTGATATTTAATAGTGGTATTAGTGCCATGGCTATTGCTGTGCCATCGAGCAGTGGGCTGCCCTCCCTTCTTGACCTGATCATGTGAGTGATCTTGGGAACAGCAGCCTGGGGAAGAAAGTGTAGAGAAAGTAAAGGCAAAAATAGAGGTCCTAGTACACCTTCCTTACCTAGGCTCACTTACACTGAGTGGCCAAGGGCAAGGTACTCAAGGGAGTGCAGAAACTGTTTGAGCTTGAGCCTTTTCTCTCATAAATGGCAATGTGCATTTTGGTGCTGCTAAAAACCCAAACACCAGACCTAGCTACTGTGTACATTTTTGAACATAACTTGCACAAACTCGTACGTCTGAAATGGATCCAAGCTTTCTGTTTGATAGTGAGACTGGTATATGAATGAAGATAATCAGATATGGAAACCACTCACCTTTTTCATGCCTTTATTCCTGATGGATGGGGTTCTTGTTAGCATGAGGAGGGAACCCCTTAATATTTTCCCTCCGAAGTAGTTATTTACTGTCATTCTGTGTAAAAAAGCTAGTAGTGTTACAGCTACAGAGTGCTTGCTCTGTTGGTATGACACTTGTAAAAGCTTCCTTGAAACATTCCGACTTTTCTAATGTGTATTTTTTTTTTTGTTTCTGAACACGATACCCAGGCTATCTCCCGGCTGTGTGAAGACAAATACAAAGACTTGTCAAAAGCTGCTATGAGACGATCTTTCAGTGCTGATAATTTAGTTGGTATCCGCCGTTCTAATGCCATCCTCTCCTGAGGAGAGAGAAAGGTGCAGCACCATGAACCAGCACCCATGTGAATCGGAGGAATACCACCACTCCATGCACACAAGCCAGCGGTGATGGTGTCTTCCAGCAAAAGGAGGAGAGGAGGGGTAAAATTAGCCAAGGGAGCCCAGAGCTTGAGGAGCGTACTTGGTGCAAAAGACAAGACCTTTGTCAAATCAACTCTCTCCTCCTTTTAATTTATCCAGAGGTGCAAAAACAAACTTCTCTCCATCTTTTCCCCACAGATGTTTGCTTACTATGTAGGCCTATAGCTGTGAACTCTTGAGGTTTTTAATAATAAGTAGTTTTAAATTTTAGAACTTAAACACTAACCACATGACTATAGTTATGTTCTTCCCTCCTCTCCCCTGTCATCCAGAGTCTCGCTGCATTTCTATTTCAGGTCAATGCAGTGTTAACAAAAACGAAACAGAACATGGGACTCTAAAAGTATAAAGCCACTCTGGAGCTGAAAACAATAGCGTAGACGTGTTGATGGTTTTTCCCTGGTTTGGCTACTAAAAGCTGCTATTATTGGTGATCTGTTCATAACCAAGAAGCTGCACGGCAGGAAGGGATCCCCACTCTGCACCAACAACTTCACTCCAGTAGAGATTGTCAAAAGACTTTGAATGTTTTGACTGGGGGCAGAGAGATGGTTTTATGTATTGTTAAAATATATAGGGTCCATGCTGCATTTCTTGTGAATTATGGTGCTTCTCTCATTTTCTAATACTTATTATTGCTCTGGAAGAGACGCAATCTGTATATTTTTCTGAGGCATTGAATGAGAAAGTTGGTCTGGAAACATCATCACCATCCTAAACAGTGTAGCAATCCAGTGGTGAATGGCATGTGTGCAGCACTGCTTTGCGAGCTCTTCTGCAGATCTCTTGTGCTATATACAGTGGAGTTCCTAAAGCTGATATTGTGCATCCATCTGGCTCTCCTTGAGTTTTTGTTTCTTGGGAGGGATTTACATTTATAATGAGACAGTAATGAGTTTGAGAATCCTGGACTACCTAACAGGGTAGATTAAAAAATTGTGTGTTCAATTGCGAATTATCAAAAATATTTCTGTAAAACTTTTTTTTTTTTTTTTCCCCCAAAGTGAATCTTATCTTGTGCAACCGCTCTTGAGGCTTGGGTTTTGTTCCTTCTGAGACTTTGGAATGGACCTTACTTTCAGGCTCTGAAACTGAACTCTAAACAGGATAAGTATTATTAGACTTCCTGTTACAAGTCTTTGTAACATCTTCCCTTCTTGGATCCAAATAGATTCTAGGCAGTTTGTCCTAGGAGCAGACAAATGGCACAGTCTCTGTGCGCTTCCTCTTCCAGCCAAGGTCCAGAATGTTATACTGAATAGCAAGTCCATACGCTTTTGAGAGTGGGGGTGTCCGAGTGCAATAATCAGTTTGGCTGCACTCAACTGTTAAAATGATGCATATAGTCTTTTGTGGTATGCAAATATGCCAGCCCCTGGCTCTCAAATCCATGGAACTTGGCACTTCAGGTATTGATCACAATTCAATTTTAAAAATAATGCTACATCTTCAGGTGGTTTTCCTTTCTCATGTTTGTATTAAAAGAAAAGCTAATAAACTCTATTTTAATTAAAGTTAAAGGTAAATTGTGTGTTCTGTACAGTTGTCTGATTTCATTCCCCCTCACAGCTATTTGGTGCTTTGCAGTTCTTTCAAGTACAAAAAAAGAAGGAAAAAAAATCAGTGGTGTGCATTAAGGCCTTCTCCCTTCCCCGTACCAGCCCCTCGTGTACATTTTACTGCAGTTACATGTGAATGTCTCTGGAGCCGGCAGCAGAGGTCATTTGGCAACTGCAAGCTGGCTGGGCTGCAGCATGTGGCAGAGCCCTGGCAGCTGGCTTCAGCTGAAGGAGTGGCGGGAGCCTTACGTAGCTGCCTACCTATTCGCACATGTCGCTTGCATTTGGAGTCTGACTTGGGCTGCTCCAATAACTAATTATTGACAGTTTCTTTGCACATAAATGACCTTTAAGTAGGGCCAATCTGTCTGGAGGCGATTTGATGTTTTTAAGTCCTCCCTCGAGAGGAACACTAAATTGGAAGCTACAAGTGACCAGCTCCTGGATTGACTTGTGACCTAATTGCTAATGAGCTTTTCTTTCCTTAGCACTGCCAGGTACCTTCAACTTTGTGAGGTCGGTCTGGATTCACTTTGCTGTGGGCTGGCACACGGCTTCTGCAAATGCAGCCACTCAGCTCCAAGGTGCTCAGCAGCGACTTGTGGCAGTCTACCTTTTTGCCAGAGGAGAAGGAGGCTCTTTCTGCTGATCTGGCTGGCAGGTGAATGACAACTCAAGCTGACAGCTGCTTCTGCAATCTATCCTCCAGGAGACTGCTGCTCACAACTTAATTTTGCCTAGAACCTTAACTGGTTTCGGTTTTTCTGTAGCTTAGCCCAGAGCACTTTGTCAATAGGATTTCAATCTATTCAGCAGATGCTAAACAGAGCTCAACTACAACATGAGTTCTTACGAGAGGGAAAATGGCAATTCCCTTTAACATTTACCATTATCGTCCATCTGAAAGAGATCCTGAAAAACACACCTACAGCTTTTCTTAGGTAACCAATAAGAAGTAAAACTTAAAGAGCACATTTCAAGGGAAGAACAGTGATACTGTTTCAGAGGGAACTGCCTTTAGATGGGTCTTCTGCAAGCTGAACTGGGGGTGAGGGAGACACCCAATAACTTCAAATATTCTTTATATGTTGGCAGTACTTTTCTCACAAAGGCCAAAAAAAAAATTAGAATCGTAGTATTAAAGTGAATGTTACCTACCTCTGTTCTCTTGGAAGAGCAACCAGCTACAAGAGTGATGTATCTTGAGACAGAACACTTGTTTCTTGCTATCCAACAGCTGAATATTTAATCTACGGTGAGGTGATCTCTGGCTGCTTTCAGTTCCAAGGCAGTACTCCTCAACCGGTAGGAAAATCGTTTGCATAGACAATAGCTACATCATGGCCCATCAAGAATGACATGAGCATCGTGTGTTGGTGGTCCATATGGGCAGCAAGTCACTGATGTGTTTCTGGGCTATGTGCTGCACTTGGGATTCAGCAGGCCTTTCCCTTTGTGTATGGGGACCGTGTGTATTTTGTTTCTAAGGGAATTTTAAGAGAACTCCTTCAGCATGGGTTTGGCAGTTAAGAGGACAGGCACTTCAGGGATGGAATAAATGTCAAGAACATTGCTTCTGGATAAGAATATAGGCATCAAGAATAACCTGAGCAAGCAGAAGAGGCCACAAGAGCAATTGAGGTGAGAGCTTGCACAGGGGGTTGGCAGCTGTGTGTGGGCAGTGTTGGCTGATGCCTTCGGAGCTCAGCACTGGGAGGGCTGCTGCCCCCATCCTGAGCTGCTATTTCCTGCAGCACAATAGTGCAGCAGCATTGCTTAGGCCTGACTTGCTGTAATGTTCTCTAGGAAAACGGCAAGCGCACCGAACGTGTAGTGTGACACTGCGGAAGTGAATATAGAGCTCTGTACGCAGTTTAATAGCTAGGGAAAGCACATGGCTGACCATGGGCTTGTTTGCCATAGGAGTAGAAAAGTCTTAGGCTGCCTTTGTGGGCAAGGCATTTCTAGGAGAACCTGCCACTTTGCCCACAGCTCCTGTGATTATAAAACCCCATCTGTGAGGCCGTGTGGTCCCTCTGCTGTCAGGGACCACTGTCATTCCCCATGCCAACAAGTAAGTCTGAACTCTTTCTGCATTTGCACTGTTCATCTCCAAGGAACTGGCGACTGCCTCGACGGTAGCCTGAGTTGGCCAAATGGGACATGGAGCGCACAAGCGTGACACAGCACCACCAGGGTGGGCTGTGTGCTGCCATGCAGGAGCAGAGTCCTGCAGGTGGCTCGCAAACAGCTGCCCAGAGTAATGGCCCTTCCCTTGCTCGAAAACACTGTCTTGAGCTGGCAGTGGATGGCAGCTCTGCCTAACCCCTATTTACTGAGGAGCTGAGGACACGGGGACACAAAGATAGTACACTGCTGCCAACTGGGCGTTATTCCCAGAGGCAGGTGGCTTCAGCTCCTCGCTAAGTCAGCCGCTGACTGTTCAGCCTGTACTTGTGCACGGGGCGGGGGCAGATCACCCAGTACGGAGGAATCGGGTGAGTCAGTCTGCGCTGCCGGATCTCCATCAGTTTTATCGCTGAGCGCTGGAATGCTGCTTCCAGGTAAGAGATCCTATCTAGTGGGACCCGGTGTGTGCCTACACACCTAACTAGATAGCAGAGTTCTGCACCATTAGTCACAGCACAGCCAGCTTAACCCCTTGCTAACCTTGTCCTTCCTAAGTGCTCTTCCTAGCACAGGCGAGTGAGTGCACAGCAGATGGCAACACGGACACTTAAATCAGCATGCAACATCCTACTTGGCTAAGAGGTGTCATCTGCTTGGCCTGGTAAGTACCAAAGGGCAACTCTTCAGTACCTGATCTCAGTGCAGGGCGAGGGACTGATACTGTGCAAACTGCAGAACACCAATAAAAGTTGATCGTTAACCCTCTTCCACCAGTGAGGTGCGACCTTGGACCATCAGGGAAACGCTGTCAGCAAGGTCATGGGCACCCACTGCCAATACGGCACCCCTGAAGCCCACAGCCGCCCCAGAGCAGAGCTGGGCTTCTGCCACGGGGCCAGGGCACGCAGCGCCTTTGTGGGCGACTCCACTCCAGCAGTGCCAGCGCGTGACAGTCCCATGCCGCAGGCAGAGCTGCGTGGGGTTCAGCGCACCTAGCAAGTGAGTCCTGCGCCATGCCAGCGCAGTTGCCTCACAAATCCCACGCGATCCCTGCTGATACGAGCCCGACACAGCCCTCCAGCACACTCCTCCCCTTTCCCCACAGTAAAGTTTTGTGGTAATTATTAGTCTAGCATAAGCAGGAGCAAAGAAAACAACACACTTTTTTTTTTTTTCCTCATAAATAACTAATCTCTATACTTCTCTTTGAATAAAATTTCTTCAGCTTTTCACAAAATATAATAACAGTTATTTTAACAAAGGTGAACAGCATCAGTAACTGAAGACGCAAAAACAACATGTAAATTATCTACAGCACACAGAGCACAAGACAACACTCCTTTCCTCCTGCCTGCAACTTGTTGCTGAGAAGCCACGTTCAAATACAAGTTGATTAGGTCAAAGCTGAAAACAGTCTTCTATTTTTCAACAGGCAACAGTTTGCAGCTAACCTTGGATTTTTCTCTTTAAAAAAAAAAAGCTTTACATAGTTGGTTACACTTAAATAAAAAAAAAAAACACACCTTTGACATGGTTTTGTTCATTGTATTGCATGGTGTGTGTTTAGCTGTATCTACAAAAGGCACTATAGAAAGAGACAAGTCCAGTGAGGCGTGGATTGGATCAGGTTAGAATTATTTAATGCCCAGGATTACAACATGAGCCTACCCACAGCGTCTCTGCACCTGACCTGCCCCACTGCTGAGAACACACCTGTCCCAAACCCGTATCAAAGTTCACTACAGCTCCTGTATGTACAAAACAGGCTATAATACAACTATTTACAGTTTGTAACAGAACATGGTGCAATTCTGTCCAAGCCGAAGTACTGCAACAAGCTGGAGCGAGCCAGCCCTCTGTCGCAAGAGTGCTGATACCTGCATCTAAAATGTTTCTGCCGAGTGCTCTGTCCCTGCACCGCTGGCTGCTCCGTGCACAGTGCCACAGGGACATGCATGCAATGTCTTGGCAATGCCTTTATCAGTAGATGCGCCACTCAAGCGTCCCCTCACTTCCCAGGCTTCGGTTTTAAAACAAGGTGGAAACCTCTTTGACTGAAGTGGTCCAAGGGTGTTGAGAACAACCTCAGACCCTTGCAGTCCCATGGGAGCAAAGCCAGCCATTTTCCTTTGGTGCTCGAGCAGCTGGGTCATGGTGCCACGCTCGAAGGAAGGTAAAAAAGACTCAAGTAATCTCTGGGAGGTTATGTACATGATCACTGTTTAGGGCAGGGGGAGAAAAAACTCAAACCATCAGGTGCTCTCACAAGAGGGCTGAAGCCAGCTGTAGCCACCTCTCATTCTGTGCTGCCACCGGAAGCCCCCGACCCTCGCCGCTGTTCAGAGGTTAACGCAGGGCCCCCCCATCGTCCTTCCTACTGAAGCCCAGCCGTCACCGCGGCTTAATGCCATGCACGACTTCTGTCAGTGCCCTGCTCCTGCCAAACCCCAGGGAAACGAAAAAGGCTTGTGGAGCTGGGGGAAAGGAAGTACAAGCGCTCTGCTGAGCTTTCCTAAATTAACTGCTAACTCCTGAACCTGGCGCTGTCTCCGACAGAGGCATAGCTTTCAAAATAGCAACAAGAGTTGAAGCCGGCTGGCTGCTAGACCCAGCTGTTTCCCAAGACAGACAGACTGCTGTCTGCCTCAGAACCCCCCCCATGCACACGCGACCTGGTTCAGAAACGCAACCGCCCTGGCACAGCCGGCTGTGCCACGCTCAGCCACTGCACTGCGTGCCCAGGTGGGCGGGCAGGGTGCCGGGCCCCCCGCCTCACCCCAGGCAGCCTGCACAGCGCCAGATGTGCCAGATCTGAGATGCCAGAAACTCACCCCAACGCAGAGGTGCGGAGCAGCACCGACCACTTCCCACGGCACCAGAGCCGGTGGGGCCCCGGCCCCAGCCCCGCCGGGGGAGCCAGCACGCAGCACCCAGGGGAAAGGGCCCCCGGGGTCGCCTGGCCCCAGGCTGCATGGCAGTAAGCCAGGCCCTGTCCCTGCCCGCCCCACGGGCCGGGCGGCAGGTCCTCACCGAGCCCCATCCTCTCGCACCGCCACTGCCTGCGAAGCCCCCGGCTGCTGCAGCTCCCTCCCTCCCAGTCTGGGACCGAGCCCCGCTCCCATCCTGCTGCCAGAGCCCCATGCCAGGGCCCCCAGCCCTCTCCCCCGTGACACGCGGCCGTGCCCGGGGCCCCGGGGATGCAGGCGCAGCATGGTGGGGGTGAGTCCCTCCAGCCAGCTCTCCCGGCTCTGGCGAGTGGCTCAGTGCCAGGCATCGCCTGGGCACGGGGGCCGCCACCAGCCCTGCCCGCTCCAGCTCTGCCCCTCGCCCGGCAGCAGCGCGACCTGCCCGGAGGCTCCAGGGCTACCTGCCCAGCCCGGGGCTGCGGCTGCTCCGTGCCCCGCGGGCGCACGCGCTCAGTCCTGGGCAGCTCCGCCACAGCGGGGCCGGGGACACAGGGGTGGCTCCGCCGCCACTCCCTCTTCTGTGGCACGGGGTCTTTGCAACCCTCTGTGGCTGGGGTCACTGAGGCTCCCTCTGGTCACACGTGGGACAGCGGGACCTGCTTGTGGTAGGAGGCCATGCTGGGCAGCATCGTCCTGCCCGCCAGCGCCGGGCTGGCCTCGCCGTACGTGGCAGCACCTGCAGGCTTCCTGGGCCGGCAGCAGCGGGCTGTGAAGCGCCTCCAAGACTCGAGTGTTTTGCCAGACCAGATCCAGACGCCGGAGGTGATGCCCACCACAAGGCACATGAAGTACTTGAGCATGAAGACGGCGTAGTCGGGCTTGGGGCGGTGGGGTTCCCCTGGGCAGGAGCAGTTCTGTGCCCGCTCCCATGCCTCCCGGTTGTGCTGCTCGTAGATGTAGCAGGCAATGACAATGGTGGCGGGCACGGTGTAGAGCACGGTGAAGATGCCGATGCGGATCATTAGCTTCTCCAGCTTGTCAGTCTTGGTGCCGCCCTGCTTGATCACACTGCGGATGCGGAACAGCGAGACGAAGCCGGCCAGCAGGAAGAGGCTGCCGGTGAAGAGATAAACCACCAGCGGTGCCAGCACGAAGCCCCGCAGGTTCTCGAGGCTCTGGTTGCCCACGTAGCAAACCCCAGCCACTGGGTCACCGTCCACAGAGCTGAGTGCCAGCACAGCAATAGATTTGGCACTGGGGATCAGCCAGGCGGCCAGGTGGAAGTACTGTGCGTAGCTAGCGATGGCCTCGTTGCCCCACTTCATGCCAGCTGCCAGGAACCAGGTGAGGGACAGGATGACCCACCAGATGGAGCTGGCCATGCCGAAGAAGTAGAGGAGAAGGAAGACCACGGTGCAGAGCGCGGGGCCTGTGGTCTCATAGTGGATGTGGTGGTGCTCAGGGTTGCAAGCCACGTTGGCATGCCCTGCCACCAGCCGCACGATGTAGCCCACAGAGACAAAGAGGTAGCACGCGGAGAGGAAGATGATGGGGCGCTCGGGGTACTTGAAACGCTCCATGTCAATGAGGAAGGTGGCCACGGTGGTGGAGGTGGAGAGGAAGCAGAGGATGGACCAGAGGCCGATCCAGAACGTGGCAAAAGTCTTCTCATCCTGGGTGAAGTAGGGTTGGTAGCAGGGGATGGCGCAGTTGGCCACCTGCCCGGTCCTGACACGGTTGTACAGCGGATGAGACTCCTTGGAGATGGGAATCAGCGGCGCTTTGCACTTGCAAGTCTGACCACACTCCGTCCCCGAGGGGCGCTGCCCGCCGAGCGGCGTCAGGTTTTTGGCTGCGTCCTTGGCTGGGCGCGTGGGCTTCCCGAAGAAAGGCGGCAAGGTGGTGGCCTCCGTGTGGTTGTACCCCATGCAGAGCACCTCAGTGTCCCCCAGCACCGGCAGGCTGTCGCAGCTCATCCTCTCGGGCCAGGCGAAGCCGTACTGCTGCATGATGGGCGAGCAGCCGGCCTTGGCCCGCTCGCAGACGGAGCGGCAGGGGGGCAGCGGCTTGGTGTAGTCAGGCAGGCAGATGGGGGTGTACATGCTGCAGAGGAAGAAGCGCAGGTCCGGGGAGCACTGGATCTCCACCAGCGGCCAGAACTGGTGCACCTCCAGCCCGGCCTCGTCCTGCGTGTCGTGGTTGAACTGGTTGGGCATGTAGGTGAGGTTGTAGCCGATGCCCTTGCACATCGGCACCGTGATCTCCTGGCACACCAGCGCCTTGGAGGCGGCGCGCCCCGCCGCCGGCAGCCCCAGCAGCAGCGGCAGCCCCAGCAGCAGCAGCGGCGCCGGCAGATCCCGGCCGCCCATCGCCGCCGCGCGCCCTAC
>VXAL01003619.1:215617-304971 GCA_013399475.1 Chauna torquata
CGACGCTGCCGCATCCCGGCCCCCCGGCTCCCCCTCCGCCGGGGGCCGCAGGAGCGGTCCCACGGGCGGGCGGCGCGGCCCGGCGTTGCCTGCAAGCCAGCGGAGCGCAGGACGCTGCCGTGGCCCGACGGTGCCCACTGGATTCCATGCAGCGGGTGCTGGTCCCGGCTCGCAGAGCCCTGCGGGGACGGGGTCGCTGCCGCCGCCCCTGCAGCCGTTCGGTTCACCCCTGCTCCAAGCCGGGTGCATGCAAGGTGGTGCCCGGAGCCAGCCGCACTTCTCCGCTGTGGCCGGGGATGCTCACGGGTTGCGTCCCTTCGTGCACACAGTGTGTCCAACAGAAATGACCCGGCCTTTCCCAAGGCACGCAAGTGACCGTGCTGCAGTGGCTTTAACTTTCCAGAAATGCTTCTTTGCCCTCCATAAGAGCTGGTGCTTGCAGCAGAGCCTGGGCCCTGTGCAGCCACTTGGGTGAGGGGGCTTTGCACACCGACCTCCCAATGATCCATTCACTTCCAGCTGGAGGGGGTGCCCAGCATCCCCTCTGAACACAGGCACACACGCTTCCGTCCCCCCACACCACTTCTGGAGTCTCTCATGCACCCAAAATACCCCCAACAGCGTCCACAGCCCAGCAAGCAGAGACCCAAGGCATGACTTAGCTCATGCTTTTCTCCCAGAGGTAAAATCTGTTTCCCTTTCACTATAAAGCAGCAAATACTTTTTGGAACAGCCTGCAAACAGCAAACAGCACGTGCCACGGTGCGCTCAGAGCAGGGGGAGCCCTGTCACTCAGGCGCGCTTGCTGTAAGCGATGGTGGGCCATCAACAGGCAGCACTTTTAGGCCACTGTACCCAGGCAGTCCCTCTGTCAGCACAATTTCCTGCTCGTCCCATGGCGAGGAGGTCTGGCCTGCCTGCTGCTCTGTGACCGGCAGCTCTCACACCTATCGGCAGAGCACTGACTGCTGCTACCACACACCAAAGTCTTCAGTGATTTGAAGGCCAGAGACCTCATCACCACCTCCAAAATGCTCTGTGTCTACAAGTCCACCCAGCCTTGGCGTGTGTGTCATTTGGCACTGTCAACCTTGACGCTGAACAACTTTAAAAAAAAGGCAAAAAAAAGCTCAAGTCCCTATACCACTTGGTTTTACATTGCAAGTTTTGCATGTAATAAAGCTATATGACAGAGAATTACCAGTCACATGTTCCTTTGAAACACAATAGCATATCCCTGTAGCAGGAGTCATAACTTTTAATTCTCCTCGACAATGAGTTTCTGTGAACTAGCAGCCCAGCAGAAAGCAATCACAGACAGTTTCATTATGGCTTTCAGTTGATTATCCAAATTACAGCTGAGAGCAGAGGGCAGCCTTTTTATTATCATCATTGCTGTACAATTAGAAAACGCTGATGAAGCTCCACAAGAGCAGAAATTCTCATTTTTGCTGGTATTTTTCATTTTCATAATCATTCCCTTGGGCAACATCTTGGTTTGATTTGACACACAATGAGGAACAGGTACGCAGGGGGGAAGGGAGAAGATAAGAAGAAGGGGAAAATGGGGCAGCTTTTCATTTCAGTTAATCTATCAACTCCTGTAGCTTGGTTCAGGTTTTGCCACTCCTCCAGATGTATCTAATTCTTAGAGCCTGGCTGTAAATAATGCTGTATTTGCTACACTGGGGACACATAAAATCCAATTAAGAGACAGGTAGACATCTGCTGGCTTGCTCTGTGCTTCTGTTTCCTTTTTGTTTTTTTATGAATATGTAGCAGAGCAACCAGAACAGGATTAAATATGGTGTAAGTGCAAGTACAGTTGATAGGCTTGTTATTCATCTCCACAGTATGGTATGAGAGTACAGTGCTGTACGTGCATACAGCACTATTAGTGACGGAAGCTGTGCCTGCACAAAACCTACCGTGCCAAATCCTGGAGACAAAAGAAAAAGTGTTTCTCACCCCTAAGACCTTTCTGCCACTGCTAATAAACTCTGCAAATTATTAGGAAATATTGTTTTACCTTTAATCCCTGCGCAGAGGCGTTCATGAAGCTCCACCATGCAGACAGGTCTGCTTGGAAGTCTGGCTAGTCCCTGCTCATGGCTCCAGCCCGAAGGACAGGGGCACGGGCGGACAATACGTGTCCTCACAGATGTACCTTTCCCTCACTGATGCATTTCCATCTGGGATGCAGAGGTTTCTGGTAGGAACAGAAAGTAAAAAGGTGGTAAATATTTCTGCATTTGATTCTTTCTCTGCTGTATTGTCAGCATTCACTGTTTACCTGGACCAACTGCCTTTGTGAATGATACCGAGACTTTTAAAACACTTTAGGAAAGGACTACTTTGCAAAGACCAGCTATTGCTCTTGCCCTTGTTGGCGAACTCAGCAGACATCTGCAAAGAGCTTTTCAGCCCAGGCTGCAGGCAGGGTCAAAGCTGGGAGCACTGACCTTGCTGTACCCAAGCTGGGCTGAAACCACAGCTCCACCGGCAGGACCAGTGAGCCATCCCTGGCCCTCAAGCTCTCTTGCTTGGAGCAGCAAATCCCAGTTTTGCCTGCACTGCTGACAAGTCCCAGGCTCCCAGGAGAGGAGGTGACGTGGGGCTCCTGGTGCCGGCAGGCAGTCCATCAGTCACCCCAGCTGGAGGCCATGCCAGCTCAGGCGCTGCTCAAATTAGCAGCGGCCCCTCGTAACAACGGCTTAGCGAGGGGTGCTTCTGCTTCCACCCCTTTGCATTCCCACCTGAGACAGGAGGCCCTGGGCTGCCAGCACTGCAAACCCTGGCACCAACACTGACCTCCCGACACCAGACCCAGAGGGGGGCTCCTAAATAAGGGACCAAGGTCCCTGCATGCTGGAGGGACCTGGCAGGTAGAGGGACAGGGTGACACTTTGAGACTGGGCAGGGCAGGCAGAGAATTGCTGCCAGCATGTGTAGAAGAAGCCTGGCATCTGGATCCTACCGAAGTGCAGCAGCAGTGGGGGCTAGCACTTTCTCATGAGCTCAAATGGTTTAAAAGTTGTCGGCTGGGGACAGGAATTCAGATTTAAATCACTTGAATGCTTTTCACCATGAATGCCTTACTAAAATTCCCTTGCAAACCCTAACCTGCATCAGTACTGTTTGTTTTTATATATACCTGTGCAATTACACATCTTAAAATATTGTGCGAAAACAAAACCATGTCAAATTGTAGTCATATTCAAAGAGCTACATGGAACTAGACACCTTCTGAGTGAATTAATGCAAAACCTGCTTTCTAACAGTGACACAGACTGCACCGACAGCTGACATGAGTGCTGCGGTTTGTAAAATGCTACCAAAACTTCAGATAAGGAAGATTAAAGTAAAATTGGGAAGAGTGGCTGTACTTTAAGCTCGTCTTGCAGAACTTGTTGACTATTACTTAATATTGTTTATTTGTGCACATAATTGCACATAAGAAGGAAAAAATTAGCTTCCGTTGGCCTCCGCAGGGACTGGGACCCCAGTCTGTGAGGCGTGGTTGGCGCACAGAAGGGGTGTTCCTGTCCCAAGGTGCCACCACCACAGCCCACAGAAGGCAGAGGCAGGATCAGTGCAAGAAGGGGCGAGGTGGGGCCGAGGAAGGGTTTGTCCCACCCTGCAGCGCAGCCCCCAGCACTGCAGCCACACTGCTCTTCAAATCTTGGAGTGATTCACACAATGCCAAGGTAAGGAGGAGGCAGTGAACGTTACATTTGATTTTCTTGGTGGGCATATTGTAGCCTGAAACTTCTCAGATACGTAGTTTTTGAAACACATTGCACTGTTCTCTGCCCCCCCCCCCCCCTTTTAACATTGGCCTTTGAAAAGAAAACAGTCCCCATAGTGAAGTTGACATGATAAATTAGTACGGCCCTGGCAAAGCCCTCACTCTTCATTGGGCAAATACTTATTTATGGACTTTCAAATTGTGGCTTATGTAACAACATGGTGAGTGACTTTCAAAAAACCTCCACCATTTATTGACCTCATAGAGCCTAATGGGTCCTTCAGAGCAATTAGGATTTATTGTGTTAGTGTCTATTGTGTATAGAGACCATTTTAAAAACATGTGTTGTTTACCCAGAAGGCAGTAATGACTGTTTAAATACATAGTTAGACTGTTTCTGAAATGCCTGCTGCCCTATATATTGCAAAGAAGTTACTCCAAGTATTTTTTCAGAGTTAAATATTTTGCTCTGCTGGGATTTCCAAGCAGGGTGATTGTACTGCACATCCATTTGTATGCTTATAGCTATAGATGAATCAAGCTCTCAGGAAAGCTGCCAAATGAGCAACCCTGAAGCATGAAATCTGAGATTTTTTTTTGACCAAGGGGCCAGCACTGGCCCCTCTAGCGGTCTGAGCAGCTCAGGCTGTTTCCCAGCTGAGAGCTGTGCATTTCGGCAGACCACCGGAGTTTTGCCCTGTCTGATCTGACTGTCCAGCAAAGGTGACCTTAACAGCCATGAAGGTGCGGTTTCCACTGTGGCACATCTAACCCTCACTTGCATGTGAGGTGGGACCATCAACACTCTCCTGTAGCCTGCTGGGGGCTGGGACGCAAAAACGCAAATGTTGGCTCCTAAGCACTGGTGCAGATTTGAGGAGCTGCTCCCTGGCAGGCGAGAAGGAGCGCAGCTTCACCGCCTGGCAAAAATCAGCACTGGCTTACACCAGCTTCGACTCTGGCCACAGGAGTAAAACAAAACCCCAGCTCATATGTGTGAGCTATCAAATGCCTCTGTTAAATAATAATAATACAGACTAATTATTTCTTGCTTTGTCTTCAGACTAGTGCTGTTTTGATCACTGCCATCTTTAACTGTTTCTCGTTTCTGTCCTCTCCTTTGCTGTGAGACCTTCAGAGTGAAACTGCTCAGAGCAGTTCAGCTTCGGCACAATGATTTCTGTACCCTGCCTCAGGCCACAGCCTTTGGAAACCTGTTTCTATTTGTTTGCTCTACACCCAAATTTAAATAAAATCCATTACAGTTGCTGTACTTGATTTTTGGGGCAAAATTACTAAGCAGTTCCCTAATTCAGCAGAGATAGACAGGTTACAGGATGAACCTGTGCCTGAAAATGTAGCAAATACTTCAGAGCTTGGATACAAGTTTATAATAGCCAAGGTGAAAATTCTTCAGAGAAAATGCTCAAGCCTGCACTGAAGCTGGCTGAAACTTGCAATTTCTGTTTTGTGGAAAATTCCAACATTAAAAAACAATGCAAAACACAACAGGTTGTGCCAAATAGGGCAAGCTGCCTGTACTTCTGAGAAATCCTGCTGCATCAGGAAAAGCTAGGAGGTTTCCTGTTCCAACGAGGAAAAGGTCTAAAAGCCCCCTGCCTGGGAGGCCTTGAGAGGACAGGACCAGAGGAGGTCCTGGAGCGGGGGACACGGAAATCCTGGGGTGCCAGGCTTGCTGGGAAACAGGCAGACTTTAGCCAGGAGGCAGCGTGCCCTTGGTCCTGCATCGCTTTCAGAGAAAGAACAGAAATGTTTCCAAGAAACTTTCTGTCTATGCTGAACCGGCCCTTTACAAAGAAACTGCTATGGGTATGAACATCTGTTGATATGGATGGTCCCTCCTGGCCTTAAAAATCTATGACCGGGTGAAAAATGTATGGTAGCAACTGTTGCTGTTAAGAGTGAATTCCCTCTGGCCTTCCCTGAAAATACAAACTTACATACAATCAGAATACATTTCAAAGGCATAATCCACCTTGACTACATTTCTTCACTAGTCTCTCCAGAGGCTGCGATCAAGATTTTTCAGGTGCACTGATTCTGGACCCTCCTGAGACAACTGTAAGGGGTCTTTATTTTCAGAAATTGTTACATACTTGTCCTCTGGAGACTGAGTGCCTCCATGATGTGCCGTATTGGCCACCCACGATCAGAGGCAACCAAAAATCACACATTATTTGAAAATTTTACTTCGTATGCGTAGTCATCTGTAGTACCCTAGAAGTATAAAACCTTCAGTGCAACACACATGTGCTGTGTTTTTAGGTTTCCATGAATCAGTTAGTAAATATCAAGGCCAGAGGCCTTCTGAAACAATGTCCTTTCTCTGACCTTTTAGGTGTTCTTGCTAAGACCAGGCACTTCGGATTCCCAGTACGTGCTTTTGATGTCCTTGAAGTGCTTGACACTGGGCTGGAGGAGTATCTTGAGCTAAGGCTTAGTGAGTCATGTCACTCACATCAAATGAACCAAATTATGTTGAGACGATACAGATTTAAATCCCTGCATAATCAACATTTATCGGACACAAGTAAAAAGAGACAGAAACTGAGATGAAAAGACAATTAGTGCTAGCTGGAACTATACACGTTTTGATTACTTCCTTCTGCAAGTTATTCATAGGATAACACAATACACAGGTCAAAATGATTTTGGAAAGGATGCTGCTAGCAACCTTCACATTTGGGCATTAGTTAGATGTGAAGAATTAACAAACGCAAGTGATCCACAGATCCTGATCTTAAAAAGCAACAGCTTTAGTAGGGACTAGTGTTATGGAATTGGAGCACATCGAGAGATTTGCAGGGCAAAAAAAAGGCATCAGTTCTCTAAATTCTATACCTCACTGCAATGTGCAGTAGTGTCAAGCACACAGTGGTGTTACCCTGCTTGGGATATACCCTGGTGATAAAAAAAAATGCTCAAAAATATTTTTAATCCTTACACAAGTGCTCGTAAAAGGATTGCCAAAAATCTGATGACCAGGTTGCGTAGTCCGTTTACAGGCTTTTTTTACTGAACTGATGTAATCAAACTCATTTTTATAAGCAACAAGCTGACAAAAAAGGTAGCACAACGTCTACAAAGATGGGGTTTGGTTCACGCAGGCTAGCACCTTCCTTATGGCGTAAAAACAGTGGAGTAGGTTGGTTTGGCTTTTTGCTCAGAAAAGTCTGTCTGCAGCAGAATTCACTCTGTTTGTGTGTATTTCCTTTACACTGGTAAAATTAACTGTTCCACTATCTGGGGCAAGGCAGTGGCTGAGCCCTTTTCCATGCCTGCCACAGGCTGGCACTGCCAGACCCCCAGCAGTTACGCCACCACGAGGCAGACAGGACTCCGCTGGGTGCTCTCGGAGAAGTTATTGCGCAAGCTTCCACCAGACAACTTCATTATTTGCCCTTCACTGTGCCAAGCGCTCAAGGTACCTTGCAGTACGAACAGCTCTCAGGTTGAGTGACTAAGGAACAAAAAATGGGAGAAAAGACAGACAATTCTCCTGCCTCTACAGACAAAAAAAAAGTATGTGATTTTCTGTGATTTGCCACACAAGAGCTGGGAAATCAATCCTTTGGTCCTAAGCTGGAAAAAGACCATTCTGGCTCTTGCTGCACATGCTGCTCACTGTTTCCTTTCCCCTAGAGCATGTTAGGCTGACAACCTCTGGCACTGTGCTTCAGGGATGTGAGGTCAGTGCAGACTGTCATGGAGACAAAATCCCTTTCCGGAAGAGGTGCAGTCTGGAACGAACGAGGTCACCTCCTTACCTGGGCCTGCCCAGCTGCATCCCTCCAGGACTAAACATCCCCCCTTAGGCGAGGAAGGGGCAGGACAAGGTGAGAAGACAGTTTAATCCTTTCAGCTGAGACTCTGCCAGGGATGTTGCTAATTAGCAGGGTAAGGATGTGTTGTGGCTGGTGTGAGACAGACATGTTCTGCGTTGTGAGACAGTGCCTTCAACCAACCCTATCTGTGAGACACGTACACTGCGAGCTCCTCGATTGTGTTTGCATTCCAGGGGCCATCCCAGCAATGCTAGCCAAGTCCTTGATGCCTGCTGTGCTACCCTCAGCTCCGTGTGAAACCCGTGATGGCATTTTGGATGGATGGAAAGTCTTGGTTGTGAATTCTGTTTCCACCATCCTGATACAATCAAACTGATTTTGTATAGACATACAGAGTAACTGTGGCTTCCAGCTCATGGAAAAAAGACTGGTACTGGAGCAGCAACTGCATTTCCCAGGCTTGCTCTGGTATCTTAGAGAGAGGAGAGGGCCTGCCGAGCTGCATCCCTCGAGGACTAAACATTCCCCCTTGGGCGAGGAAGGGGCAGGACAATGTGAGAAGAAAGTTAACTGCAGTTGCTGCAGCTAACAGAGGAAATGGGGATCTATTTCCAGCCTCTACATGAAGAGAGACAGCAGTCCAGAATCATATGTGTGCGTATCACCTTCATGCACTGCAGTTTGGGAGTATTTCCAGCAGAGACTACTAAATTTGGTCGGTTTGTGTCTTGTCCAATTTATAGTGAGCTGAATCCACAAGAGCACAGTTAAGTTTTGTGCTGTTGTGTGCTGTTGTGCTCAAGATCAGAACCTACTCCAGCACTCCTACATCCAAGGAAAAATGAGATGCACATCCATTAGCTGAGAACAGCCAATAAACTAATCACTGTGCCCTGCAGCTTTCTTCCATGGATTTTCTTTAGAACATAAAAGGAATCATTCCTAACTTTGTGTCTCTGTGTACTTTCAATTTAGGCTAGGATGCCCTGAATTCCTCCTCAATACTTAAGCATATTTATGTGAGGTCAAACCTGCCTTACGGATCTTTTAACGTGGCATATTCCTGAGATGCAGCTAACTGTTATGTTCATCAGCTTTTGACGAAACCTAGCATGAGAAGTTCAGGGGATGAGCTGAGAATGATAACAGCAACAAGCTGATCTCTACAGAAGCAGAGATTAAATGTATTCAGCTGTGCACTAATGCAGCTACCCAAGACAAGCCCAAGCCACACTGGGCCAAAACGTGCTTGAAGAAATTCTGTAAGTACCAATGCAGACCATAGGGTCTGAGGTGACTGAGACCTAGCACAGAAATGAGGGGAAAAATGTGGATGCGGGTTTTGTTCGCACTGTGCAGGCTTTTGTGGAGAAGTGAGGGTGAGGTTTGGTGCTCAGCCTGAGCAGATTCCTCGTAGCTCCTAAGTCTACAGAGCTGCTTTGCCTAAAATATATATGCACATCTGTTACCTGAGAACAGCCAATAAACTAATCACTGTGCCCTGCAGCTTTCTTCCATGGATTTTCTTTAGAAAATATATATACCATAGAAACATATACAGATGATTATTTTATGAGTAAAGAGGGAAATAATGGACACAGACGAGAAGAAGTGGTGATCTCTGAGGCTGTGCTGGGGGAAGAGGACCAGGTTGTGGACAAATGCGGCCCAGCTGCAAGGTGCATTGTGCCAGGCTGCAAAAAGGAACAGTGCTGCTTTAAAGGTCCTTGAAACAGGCACAGCGGTGATTCCAAAACCATACCCCTACATCCTGCTCTGGCTGCAAAACACCTCCTGCATTCAGCTGTGAGCTTTAGAGAATGACATTCATTTCACCTGCCACAAAGACTATGGGGCCTCCACAGAGTGTGCTGGATAGAGGAGGACCATCAGTTCCCATCCCTGAGCTGCTCCCCTCCCAGCCGAATCCGGAGGGAAGGGGGAAGGGGAAGCGGTGGCAGCAAGCAATTCGCTGGAGAGCCACGGTGCTCTTTGCAGTTTGCCCACTAATTACTGTTAAGCCCTGGTTCCTTTTTGTGTTCCAAGGGGCGTCTTCAATGTGGCACTGCTTCTTGGGCCTTTCATGCGGCTGGGCTAACCCCTGAATAGCAGACTTCACCCCCCCTTCTCTTGCTACCTCTCTCTCTCTCTCCTTCTCTCTTTTTCTTTCCCCCTTTTGCTTTTCTGATAGTATTTTCTGTCCATGTTGTGTAAGGCCCTAAATGAATCTTGACTGCCCCTACGGCCGACTGGAGCCGCACAAAAGCAGCCCATTCCAGTGGCCACAGCGCCATTGTGTGCCCTAACAATGCACTAATTGGTGGTGACAATTGTGCGGCTGGGGAGGAAGAGGGGGCCGTGGGGGGGACATGGGTCTTTTCCAATCAGTGAGCTGGGTCAATAAAAAGAAGAGAAGGACTGTGAGGAGTGAGAGACGCTCCGCTCTGCGCCTCTCCTGCATGCATGCCCCTACTAGTCCCCAGCAGTTTGCTCAGAGGTCCCCCCCAAATTCCTACAGAGAAAAGTGAAGCTAATAATTTTAATGGAGCAGCAGAGCAAGAGATGTAAGAACTAAAAGGGTCTCCTCAATCTCCGAGGCTTTCTCACCATCCCAGAGGCTGAAGAGTTCATGTGATGAGGACACCACTGAGATATTCATGGGAAAAGATCACACACAAAGCCAGGGGGACACTGGTGCCACAGCACTCTCCTCTGGGAACATGTGTGAGAGAGCGTTCACCTCTGCACAAACTGAGCTTAAAATCCCTCCCTTCTGCACAAGGCCAGTGGGAAGCAAGGACAGGGTGTCCTACAGCTCTTGGCCGGGTTGCGTGGTGGACCCGCGCAGTGGGTGCCTGTGGTGCTGTTGGGAGTAGGCAAAGGCATTTGGACTGTGTCTTCAGCACCAGCTAAGCTGAGAACTGGAGGTCTGAAAGGGACACCAGGTGACACAGGACTGAGGCTATTTATTGCCACTGTGACACCTTCCAGGACTCAGAGGAGGGACCAGCTCCCAGTCTCTCACACAGATTCAGCTGGAGTGCACCCATGGACTTGGAGAGCTGCTCCAGTGTGTGGTCAGCCCTAGAATTTGGAAGCTGATATATCTGACGTATGAGGGACAGATTTCAGCCCTATTCACTAGCTTTTAAGACACAATCTGGGACACGAAATGGCATGGACCATGCTTCTGACACAGGACATGACAAGAAGTATGGTCATGGAGAGGAAGGCTCATCTAGTTGCCTAGGCAGAAAATTAGCTCAGCCAGTTGAGCGTAGAGTCAGATGTTGAAGTGCTCAGCACCTACCAACCTGTGTTTTACAAACAGCCTGTACCAGCTCTCCCAGAGAACAGTGGAACACTCTGGTTCCCAGCAGGGAAAGCAAGGCAAGTTGGGCTAGCAGCATCACTCAGGTCTATGGAGGGTTCTGAAAACTCCCTTCTCAACAGAGCTGTTTCTCTTTTTTGTAGCTGGCTGATTTTTGAGAAGCATTGTCCAGAGCAGGCTCTCCCAACCCTCGGCAGGACAGCTATGAGACTGCTGTGGAAGAAACACTACTGCTAAATGATTTGGTGGAAAAGAATTATCTCCTTCATTTGTAAAGAAGCAGCAAAACGCCTTACCATGCAGTAGCACTTAACCAGGGAACCACCTCTAGTGGAAGAGCAATACTTCTCTGCAGTAATACTTATCTGCAGCAAGGCTAGAAGGTCACATGTATCAGCATAGCTTGGAGAATAAATGTTGCCACAATCTCATGAAGGGCAGAGACAATGAGTAGGGGGTACAAACTGGAGCTGCAGACCTGTGGAAAGACAGGCATTGTGCCTGGATCCAAACTCCCCAGTGCTCTGACTGATCGGGACTGGCATTTCAGTTTTCCACTACATACAAACACTGAGTTCAGCTGCAAAGTCTGGTCCTGCAGCCAAAATGTTGAGGGGATGCCTACTGTGAGCCTAGTGTGAGAAGTGGAGCTGCGACAGCCCAGAGCTGAAAGCGTGCCAAGTCCAGGATGTGTGGTGCAGAAACCCTGGGACACTGGACTCTTGCCCTCTTAGCCTCACAGCCATGCTGAGCACAGTATTTTTCTTAATGTCATCTTTCAGCTTTTGTGGGTCCTTGTCAGCACTTCTATGAAACACAAAAGGATAATTCAGTTCAGATACATTCCTGCTCCCAGGAGGAACCCTCATCTCCACTGACTGCATGGTAGACTCACTAGCCGCATTAGGATCCTAAAATTGGGTGGTGCTAATATCCTCCCTGAGACAAAATCACTGGTTACCTGCTCTAAACACAACAAATACACCACTTCTGCTCAGCCTCCCCTAGCAGGCCTCCATGCAGCTTCTGCTGACAGCTACGGAAACATTCCCATGGATTACCACCGGAGCTGGAGGAGGGCCTTATATAGTGAGACTTCTTTGCCTCCCCTTTGCCCTAAGCCCTTAACAGAAGTACTTTATTATTTTATGACAGTGCAGTAACACTTGACATAAATCTCTAAGCACAGCTAACAACGTCAATACTGTGTAAATATCTGCAGTAGAGACCCATACTTTTATTATACTTTCGTCCTTTTTTACCTGCTATCACCCGAGGTTAACTCTGTGCTGAATGCACGTACAGTCACTTCATTTTACAAGGAATCTGCCAATTTTATAAACTGCTACAGCTCATGTCACTAAATACTGAGAGCCCAGCTCTGCTTCTTTCAGAAAATGTAGCTTTCATTTAAGTCAGCAGAACTTGTATCTGCTTAAAGGATCGATCATGCTGTCTGTTACATCAGAGAGAAATGCTCTTCAAAAGCGCAGAGTCCAAGCCAGAACAGGACATTTTGCAGTTAAGTACACAATAAACAACATTCATCAGTGTCCCAAGCAACTGCATGCCAATGTCTGATGACAGAATGGTGCTGGGGTCTCAGTTCTTCCACCCCAACCTTGCTCCCAGGTGTGTCTGTACCCCTTGTTCACAAATATCAGTGGGATTACTTGCAGGGCAAGGCACAATTCAGTGGAGAGACACCACATTTCATGCCTTCATCACTGTACTTTAAGTACCTGCCTGCAGTGTAAGTCACAGATGAGATTTATCTATAAGCTTTCATGCTATGAAGACACTTTGGACTGAACTGTTCCATGCACACTGATTACATCTATTATTACTTTCCTATGCAGATTCAGTAACTTGCACTTTCTTAAACAATGTTCAGCATTACTAACAATTCCTTCTCATTCACCTGCAAATACATCATACCGTATCTATATGATAAACACCTGGGAACTTTCAAGTCAATGTAAAGGTCAGCCCTTAACACAAGCTCTTATCTGCCTTCTCTTGCTTTCCAGATGAGCCTCACAACTTCATTTTTAATATGTGAGGCTAACGCCTCAGACTCAATTATAGAAAATCAAGAGTCACTTACTATAAACAGTGGACCGGCTTTTTAGCATGTTTGCAGCCTCAGTGCCGAAGTTTATATTTGTCTATGCTTAAAATGGTTGGAATTTACTCCTACTTGCCTTGGAGACTTTGTCTGGTTTTACTTGTGACACCTGATTATCTGAGATGCTTTTCATCACCTTCTCATAGTGGTAGTACTCAGATCTCTAGATGGAACCACTACTTTGGAGAGTATTTAGTTAAACAAGAACTATTTTAAAAAGACAGTCCAGAGCTATGCACACACACTCCCAGAATATTTTCATTTGCCCTCAGCAAGCCTTTCACTGAAAAGCTATATGGTGACCGTCAGATCTGGAAGGCCCCTCTCTGTCCCTAAGGAAAGAAGGAGGAAGCTAGTTCCATTTGGGTTAATGGATTGTACTGTAATTGGGTATCATACACATTATGGAAATTTGAAAAGCTGAATGAGGAAAAAAAAAAAAAAAAGTGTTTCCTTGAGCCTGGAGCACAGTTCTGGACAAGGAGCTTGTACCTTATTTAATTCAGATACTATCCTTAGGACTTCTTAAACTTGTGGACTTCTCACTGTCACCAATTCTTCAAAGAAGGGCTGCATTCTAGTTCTTCCACCTTTTAGAAAACCAGCTTCTTACATAAAATCAAATGCTGTTAATTTTGGTCTAAGAGCTAGAAGGGTAACTTTTAAAAAAAAACTGTCCTGACTTTTAAGAGAAGAGCTGGAGCTTGGTTTGGCACGTTCAGGTGATATGAACTGTAATACCATTCATGGGACTTGACCATATGAGAGATAAATACTCCTGGCTCAACTCACTGCAAAGCATTTAAGGTGCAAAGAGAACACGAAAAAACAAAATCCAAAAGACTGGCTGTTAGACCTAAGGGGTTATGAGATTTGCCCATGATCTAATATTCCCAAGCACATACGCTGATATAAGACACTGACTGTCCCACCAGCATGAGGGGTGTCAATCAGGAAGGAAACAAGGTGGGTGGATACTCTGTGGGTGCCAATTTGTCCCCACTGCTCAGCATCAGAAGCAAAGGCCAGCTTTGCTGCTGTTTCCTACAAGACCTGAAAGGAACACTCCAATTCAGAGTCTGACTGGTATTTTCTGTGGTCTGCTGAGTTAATGGCTAGTGGATAACTTAACACAAAAGGCTAACAGAAGGTTAACAGAATAACAGAACTACCAAAAAAGCATGGCTTTTGCGGCGGGGGGTGGGGGGTGGGGGGGTGCAGAGGTTAAGAACAGGGCTGCCAGTGTAAGGTTTTATTGGCAGAGTTGCAGTTCACTGGAAGGCACAGCTCTCATGTAATGACAATATACAACAGGGACAAAAATCCCAGCACCTCAGCTCCTGACCAAAAACAAAAGCAATGATGCTTGAAACTCCAGCCCTATGTTGCCTGTGACAGGTACTGGGGTATGTCCTTTCAGAAACTCATTTCAGTGATGGGTTCATACACTGACACAGAGCACAAGAGAGCCTAGGAAGGGGCAAGGAGGAGAGAAGAAGCTGCATAAATACAGCCACAGGTGGATCAAAAAAAAAAAACCAACACCAAAAACCACCAAAAAACTACAACCTCCCAGGGCTCCCTAGACCCCATGGTCTCTGCTCCGCATTGATGCTTCCTTCCCAGCATCTCTTACAGGGTGAAGTGAGGAGGGGAAGTGGCAGTGAAAGGGGAAAGAGGTGTCACAACAGAATCTGCCCACCTTGTAAGGCAAATGAGGAGGAAGAGAAGGTCTTGCACATGGCTTTCCCGTGCAGTTTGTGCGGTCCTGGTCAAACATTAACCCGTTGCTTGTAGCCATTTCATCACGGGGATGAAGTTCAAAGGTGCCTGCAGGAGAAAAGATTGACACTCCTGGTGGACTTCTGGTCTTTCTGAGGAGGGGCAGGAGGGCAGCGAGAGAGGCTATATGTCCTTCTCTTTGAAAGCCAGGAGAGCATGGGGCTGGGTGTAGATTTCTCTGGGAGCCCTCACAGAGGTGACTTAGGTCTGCGAGCTCCACTGCAGCTCAGCACCAAATCCACAGCCCTGGGGAGCTGCTGAAGCTCCTCACCTGGTGCGCTGGCAGAAGCAGCCCAGGAGAGCAGGAATCACACCTGCTCCTATGCCTGTCAGATGGAGAGCTGTCCGAGCAAGAGAGCCTGTACACTGTGGGCAAAACCTTGCTGTGCCAGCCCTTCAGCGGGCCCTGCAGGGAGCTAAGAGCTGCCTCCCTTACTTAGGATCCACAGTCCTTTAACTCGGAGCCTGCTGGCAGAGGTCCACATGGCAGTCACACAGCAGGGAGCAGCCTCCACAGGGCTCCTACATGCCTCCCAGGAGCTCTGCACCCAAAGGTGCCCAACAACAACAGGTCCTAATGAGCTCTCCTGGGAGCTGTTGGGGCTCAGCACCTTCAAAAATTTGGGCACTTGTGGCTTTCAAACACACTTTAGAGATTTAACTGTGAACCCAATCACACAAAGCCTGATGCAGCCACTGACAGTATTTCCAGAGGCCTCCTGGCTCAGACTGAAGAAAAGTATCCTAATTTGCTTAGATTTGAAAGACTTTCACCAACAGATTAGTATTTATAACGAAACCAGCACTCTTTCAAAGCTTGTCCTACCCATGGTGCAGTACCCAGCAGAAGGCAAATTAAAAAGGACATGAGTAATTTTTTTGTAGTGTTTATTGAGGGTTGCCTTTATACAGAAGGGACTGGTGCTCTGATGCTGTCACAAGTGAACTCAAATAAACCCTGCTCAATTGTCAACAAGCAATCCAACTCACTGAATTTAAATTATAACGTTACTACACATCAATAATAAATTAAGACTATTGCCTAGTAGTTGCAGATATTAAAAAATCCTTGTCAAAAGTAAAAAAACAAAAACAAAAACAAACCAAAAAAACCCCACAAAACAAACACAAGAACAATGAAACACGCATAATGATGTTGCCAATAAGTTAACAGACAAGAGTAGCACACACACATACTGGTTTCCAAAAAACTCAGGGTGCACTGCCACTAATGCTAAAATCCATCGCAAGTGCTGCAGGTGAACTGGTGCTCTGGTGGGAAGGGAAGTCTGGGCCACAAAAGCCTGGGCCAACAGGGACAGCACCAAACCCTGCGCTCTGCTGATCATGCCCAGCTTCCCCCAGCCTCAAACTGCCTCGACTCAACCCATGTTGATTTGGAAGCTGCCTTTATCATTTCAAAACCTTCAAACACACATTTTGCTCACAAATTCTTAGTTTCATTTAGTACAAGCACAGAAGGGCAGGTGTAAGTCAACCCGGTACCATAGGTATCAGTGCCACTCAAAATCAGTCTGAAGTACTTCAGTTAAAGCAAGATTGACCTTGTAGACAAGTGAATTAGCAAAACTGAAATAAATCCTCTTTCCACTAAAACAGTGCTATGTATTCAAGGATTTACATTGGTTTAACACACACTTCAGACACGGATAAGTAACTGAGCCACTGACAACTATGTATGTAGATGAGGTCTAATACACTTCGGTCCTAGATAGTTAATAGCCTTCCAGGCCTGAATTTCTCCAGTGCTGCCCACAAGAGGCATCTCAGATTTGGATCAATGCCAACCCTAGAGGATCTGGAGGAAACTTGCATTTTAAGATATGACCCAAGCTAGTGTGTGCACACCAGGGTTTTCAAGTAAAGACGGACTCTGCACATTATCTATTGTCCAGGCTGACTGCTCACTACACTATTAAAGTGCAGTGAAAGCAGTGCCATTGTCAAATGTGGTTCCTGCTACTTGGGGACAAAAAGGGACACATGCCCGAGATTGACACACGCAGGAAGGGTTAGCTGCAGATTTTAGCAAATAATGCTAGAATTTAAGCAGGCTAACCCTCTCTCTAAGGTAATGATGACCAAACCTCCATTGGGTTAGCCTTCAGGGAACCAGGCTGCATTAAAATTAAACTTTGAGGAAATGCCTTCACTGCCACGGCCCTGGACCCAGCTTTACCATGTGGGACTCCCTCACCATGGGGCACAGGCTGGCTAGTGGTTCCAGGAGAAGCAAAGCTGCGCACAACTTGATCCTGCTTTAATGCCCAGTGCTTGCCATTATTATATATCCACAGCTTCTGAAGTTCTCACACAAGCACAACCTCATTTCTGGCTGAAAAGAAGCCCAGCTAGTCTCCAAAATGTAGGTAATAAAAAAACAATGCTGTCTCCATGTCATCAGTTCTCATATTTCCCTCTCAAAGTACAGATAGCAAACAAATTTTATGGTCACCACTCCTAGCAAGATGGAAACTGCCATAAGCAAGGGTTTAGAGCTCCAGTGCCAAAAACGCTACATTCATGGCAGAGCACTCCTGACAAAATTCTTCATTTTTGAAAATTTAAGGCACAAAATTAAGCAAAAGTGAGGGGTTTCCATGCAGCTTGGCATCTTCAGAGCTGGTATATGCAGCCTGTAGAGCTTGCTTCATGAGGACAGAACAAGCAAACTGATTTACTCAGCTGCCCCTGCAAAAGAGCATGTGCAGCCACAGGAGAGTTTCAGTTTAAGCCTACAAGTTAATCAAACAGCAGATTCAATCAGGAAATCCAAAACAGGAAGATACACACTAATATACAGTACTGTAAGGCACTCCTACTGGGAAGGGAAAATTGGAAGGCAAATTATGAAGGAGAGAATGATCAGACTCGACTGGTTCAAAAGCAACACGATCAGCTACGAAGCTTGAAGCCTAGCTGTAGGCTCAGCACTGTGAGCCAAGACAGGGACAGAGACAGTGAGAAAGAGAGAGAGGACTGGCTTGCAGCTGAGCAACAGAAAGCAAGAGATAAGATTATGATGATTACTTGATTATATTTCTTTTACACAGGTCAACAGTTGGCTGCAATCCAGACCATGACCTTGGCAAGCCCAGGAAACTCGGTGGCTTCTGTTGCTACAGGGAAAAAGCAAAATATAACTGTGCAGCTTCCCCATTTCATTGTAATCGGACATCCTCCACTTTTTTTTTAATGCCTTTCAGGACATTATCATCAATCCATTACAATGCACACAGTATCCTGGCATTAATTATTAAGAGAAGCCTTGACAAGAGCAGCTCTGGAGGTACCCTGATGATTCACTCCTAACAGGGCCATCAGAGCACCAAGCGTATTGTGAAGAATTCAAGTTCCTCACCACAAAGTATCTTTTCTCACTTGTCTAAGAAACCCTCAAAGTGCCAGTTCCTATCAGCCCAGCAATGAGCTCCTATTGGTATGTGCCAACTAGGACATTGCATTGCACCGCAAATTCATTTTTCACCACCCAAGAGAGAAATGAAAAGTGATAGAAAGATTTCTGCATAAGAGATCCATATTTCTCTTTCTGTAGGTTGATAACATTGAAAAAGCTGCAGTTTGCGTCCCTTAGGTAGGTCCTTATCCACATCAAAGAAAAGCTAGAGGGTTGGGGTAGAAAGGAACAGAAGAACTGAATAAGTTTATCTACAGTGTCCAGGGTTAAATAATCTCAGACTTGCTAAACTGAGATGAGAAGTTTCTAAGTAGTTGTAAGGTCAGGCTACAGTCCCTTGCAGTGAAGCACCCTATTTCTACAGTGATTATAAGTTCCGTACAAGCAAGTAAGAGCAGTAACTGGACCTATAGATCTATTCCTCCTCCATAAATAAAGGATACAAACAGCGCATTTTATTTTTGATTCACAATGAAACACTATTGTTCAAACTTATTTCAAATTTATTTCACGCGTGGGTAGGATGGGACTAGAAGAACTAATACGCAAATTCCAACTCTGTGTGTGTGTGTGGAGGGGAGAGATGTGCACAATCTGGAAAGACCCCAGGCACTTTTCCAGCTGGTGCCCACCCAGAAGTCTGCAAAGCAGAGCGTGTGCAGGCTACAGGCTGCAGAATGCCAAAACAGTAGCACTGGGGACCAGTGTGCAGCACTACATTAGCACAGCAGAGACAACCATGCAAGGGTACGGTGTTGTCTAAAATCCAACCCACCTACAGAAGCACGGGCTGTGCCTCCTGCTAGCAGTTGGCTCTTGCAGGAAAATGATCCTTTTAGAGTTGGGTCTTTGGAGAGTTAGTAATGTGAGTAGTAGTTTCTGTTTATTCTTTCACCTTGCAGCCCTAAAAAATGAACAGGGCTCGTTCCTACTGCATCCATGATTCCTGAGGGCATGATTGGGCCTTTGATTATGTTCTTGAAAGGCAGCGATAGAAGACTGCATCCTACCCATCCATACAGAATAACTTTTTTTGGACAGGAGCTAGACATCCCTGAGAGGAAAGCATCTTCCACGTTACAGTCTGCTCCTATAGCTACATGAAGAAGCTATATTACTTTTTCAAGGTGGAAGAAAGTATCCATTTTAGGAACTGGCTCATTTACAACTACACTGGATTAAAAAAAAGAAAAGAATCTGATCTGTATTATACATTATCCCTTCGCAAAAAGTTTGGGCACTGCCAGCATATCGTAAAGACATACTTTTGCTCTTTGCCTTTAGCAATGGCAGTGGTTCCAGACCCACCACTAATTCCAGCGGGTTTGTTGACAAGATATTCTTTCTTTCCTGTAAATCTCAGTTAACAAAGGAAATTGCTCCGTAATACCTGCACAAATCTAGAGTAACTCCAAAGCTGTCTGTTGTTATTCCAGAATTTAACTAGAATATCTAACCACCCACATCACTGGCACTTTAGAGATCAGGACATCTGTCAAAGTAACCAGTACTTTGCAATGCCTGAACCTTGATTCCTTGACACCATAGGGTACTCGACAGTACACACAAGCACCCTTCTCTAAACCGGGCTGGACATGAACCAATGCTGTAAAGTATCTTAAATTCCAAAGCATTATAACATGGAAAACATCACTTTTTTTTCCTTTAATGACCCACCATTACGTCTAGAGCTAATTCAAAATATCACCTGCCAGATTCTGACAGTTTCAGAGCTACTGGCTTTGCCACAGGACTGGTTGTAGTGACACACGCTGAAAAACTTGGGAGTGTACTGTTTATTCAGCCAGTACCACTGCAGTTCCTGTTTGTGTGACTAATTCCACAAGACTTCCCCGGTGTTTGCATACGTGAACATGCAGGGAGTTCTTCACGTGGGAATGGAGTTGGAAGGAACATTATATCCTTATGGATGACAGCTGAAAGCAACTCACTTCACATGAAGAACAGTGAGCTGAATGAAACACAGATGTCCCTGTGCAGGGGAAGTACTAATTTTAGTGACAAAGGTGCATGATTCACCAATTTTACTAAATATGGGAATCCCTATGCTACTTTGCCAAGAACATGGAAAACCCCCCACTTCCTTCCAAAGAATCCCACTGGGAGAAGGACTTCTGGAAAAGAAAGGCACTGGTTGTCTAACATATACAGGTATAAACATGCTTCTGTATATATATAGTTGCGCTCAAATTTGGGAAAGCTCAGATTCAGCTACTTTCTTCGACTGGAGGCTGGAAAAGGCAACCACTTATACTCCAATACAAGGCAGTTCATTGTGTAACTTTCTGCCCTTTAGTGTAAGCATGATGTACCCTCTTCTTTTATTTAAAATACTTAGCAATTAGTGAGCTGCTTCAATGATCAAGACTGCTTTCCTTGAATACAACAGCCCGCATATTATATAGGAAGCAAAGATCAGTATTCTGCATTTTAACAAACCTATGTGAGAGAAGAAAAATGCACATGCATGTGACTGGCTTTTTTCTCCTGAAACTGTATTTGCTTTTTGTATATATATATGTATATATATATATATGTATATGAATGCATTCATATGTATGTAATTCACATATTACTTCAGAGGCTGGAGAAAAAGTTAAGAATGTGGACTGGAGTGAGGAGGATCCCTAAGTGTTCACTGGAGATGAAACCACAATGAACTGAACACTGGCAGTGATGACACACAACTCTGCAGTCAAATCTTTCACAATATATGCAGTTTACCATGCTCAGTACTTCCCAATGTTCCAGGTTTGGGAGGCAGAATCATACCTTGAGGAAGTTTGCTCTCCACTACCTAAGTCACTAGAGAAGTACAGAACCCCCTAGAGCTCCCAGAGAACTCAGGACACAAATTGCACAAGAACACAGCAAACTAATGTTTCACAATTTTGGAGGTATTTTCTAGCTACCTTGGGCAAGACCACTTTCCCAACTATTGGTCTAGCAGGTTCAGGTTAGAGAAACATGTAAAAGCAAACTTCACAGGACAAAAACAAAATCAACACAGACAGCTGAAATGTCTTCAAACATGAGACTAGCATGAGGTTGGAATGTAATATTACTGGAGATGAGGATGTGTCCCCACATAGGTCAAGAACAAGTACCGTAAAGCAGAACGGACTTTGGTGATGGAGCATGATGGATATACCCAGCCTGAATAAAAAGAGCAGCAAGTATCCTGCTTATCTGCTTATATAATATTCCACTGGGGTGGTTATAAATAAATATATTTAAAGGAATTATTCTGCATCTTATGCTTGCAAACATCCTGAATAAGGTTTGATGGGAGATACTTTTCTTTCCTCGGAGAGAAATGACATGTAAATGTCCTGATTCTTTAGAAACAGCTCTCTGGAAACATGAGGAAATGGAAATGCATCCATGTCAAAAGGAGCAGGTGGGCTTAAAACCATTCCTGCCATATGGAAGGAATGTTCTGTGAAACACCTTACCAGAACCTCTGCCAAGGCTAATAATAAATAATATACATAAATAAGTAGATGATTCATCAATTCTAAGTAAACAACATCAAAAATAACTTGTTCATGGCAGCAAATATTTTCTGTCTTGAGGAGAAGTCTTCTCCAGAGGTGGAAAAGAAAAAGTTGGGTGCTTAATTAGCTAGACCTAAAGCATTTCAAGTAAAGCACATTTTGTATGAGAGCTAGTGGCTGGACTTCAATGCAAAATGCAGTTTAGCCATCGGTATTTCAAAGCCAACAAGGCTTTATGGCCACTTTGGCAGCTGCTATTCACAGATGAAGAAGGTCAGATTATTATTTTGCAAAAAGATTTCTGCCTGGCTAAGATGAGAGGTTGCTCGATCTGGCAGCTGGTGAAGAGGTACTCTTCAGGGTAGCCACTGCCTTAAGGAACTCATGTGTTCTGATATGACAACTCAAACATGTTGCAAGACTCTTCGAAGTTTTCATCCATATTCAGTCGCCTCCAGAAGGATTTCTGCTTCTTCTGCAATTCTTTACGCACGCACCTGGGGCATGGTACAGCCTTCACTTTGCATTCAGAGTGGAAGACAGCACCACAGCTTTCACACCTGCAAACACAAATTAGCGTCAAAATTGAATGACAGAATAAGACCAGAGCATGCAATGGACTTCACACGGATTGTGGAGAGCAGACATTCCTTCAAACAGTTCTGGTAGCACAAAGAGTGCTATATTTCAAAAGAGTGGAGTATCACAAGGCAGTGGTTTGCCCACACCTCTGCTGGTGTAAAGCTACTCAGGACTACCAAAATTGGTTGACTTGCATCCATACGCACTTGCTGAGAATCTGTCCTAGTGCTTCTGATTCACAGGATTAATACTTATCTCTTCTTATTAATTAGCATTCAAGTCTATCATAGAATAGATATTTTTTGTTTTATGAAAGACAAGTTTGCTACTTTGGTCTGTAAATGAAGAATAACGGTATTCATTTCCATTAAGATATATTTCAGCAATTGGAACAGTCAAGATATGACAGTTTTGGCAATGAAGTTCCAGTGTTGTGGTCAGCTGTTCTGGAAAGAGTAAAGCAGAGAAGTCCAATTCAATGGTAGGAAAAGAAGTCATTCCACAAAGTAAAAATGAAACAGAATGGAAGGCAGTATTTTCTGCTCTGTGTCTCATGGAAGATCAGACTAGATAGCAATGGATGTAATGTCATAGCAGACCATGCCTCCAATTCTAGATGGCTGTGGAGCAATGAAACATCTGGTTATCATGGAGTGGGCTAGAGCTGAACAGTTGGACATTCTCAGCCTTTCAATGCAAACAACTGTGTAGTGACAGTGTCACTGTCACTGTCTTACTGCCATTCGATAGCCAAATGAAAAAAAAAAAAAAGGATGACAGTGTCAGAAATACAAAGTCTTAGATTACAGTTGTGTAATCAAATAATGAAAGCAACAAAAAAAATCAAACGTTAGAGCAGTTTTTAAATACAAATGAGGGGTGCTGATCAGCCTGGTGATTTTGTGGGAAGTCTTGCAATGCCTTGCACTTTCCTTATTCACAGTTACTACAGTCTCATGAGTATATGAGAATCCAAGCATCCATTGTTACACCCTTACTGTTTTTTTGTTTGTTTGGGGGTTTTTATTTCTTTATGTTAGAAATAAGGTTACAGTCTTCAAGATTGTGAAGAAAAATTGAAAACATGAAGTAACAAGCCCCAAACCCTGAAAAGCCGTAAGGCAAATAAAAGCCACCTTTAAAACAAACTGTAGTATTTAGCATGCGGTCTGACAACACTGAGAGAAGTCCATAAGCTAATACAACCTGCTTTGTTAACTATGTTAGCTGCATCTGCATTTTACCTATAACTTTTAAAAAGCAGTTCTTGAGCTGGCTTTAGGTTTTATGCCTCGGTCCAAAGATGGTCTAAATTTTAGTAACTGTGGAGCTTTGAGAAGGCTATGCAGAGGTTTAGAGAGGCAGATTTCTAGGCAGCATAAACTGATAGATCTCAACAAGTAAGAAAAGTAAGGTTAAAGAAGCTAAGTAAAGTATAATGCTGTATATTTGCTAACTACTATGCTCTAGAACTTGACATGTTCTTTTTTCTATGTCCAGCGAGTAAGTCTGAAGTTGTTTTTGAATCAAAAAACTGGCTGACACAGAGATATTTACCATTTGTGTGCTCAAAAAGAGAATGTGTGTTATAGCCTTGATCAAGGGAAGCACATAAACACACGGTTAGAACTAGTATCCCAGTGATTTCCTTGGGATTACTGATCTGCCTAAAATTAAGCATGTGCTTAAGTGCTTTGCTGGACTGGGATCCCTATGAACAGACGTACTAATGGATGAAGGAGAGACATAGAGGACAGTCGTGTCTTTAAAACTTTACATCATTCTGACCTGACACTAACGGTGATTTTATCAAGCTAATTCTCCCTTATTAGTCAGCAATTTGCAGTGCCCTGGAAGTTGCTAGAGGGTAATGATTGATGAGGAGTGTAATTTTGTGCTCTTGCACTGCCACTCCCTACGCTCGCTCAATATTTCTCCACAGTACTCAATGAGGTGACGAAACTTATCAAAAATTGCTGCTAAAATGGATGCCAGCAGGATGAAGGAGGAGCCAGCACACCTGTTCCTCCCAGTGAAAGGCCATCAGCAGAGAAAAAGATTTATGGTGTTTAAATTAATATGAATTCATGTTTCAGAAATAAGCTCAGTGGAAAAAAAAATAATGAACTTCTCTCATATCGTTCGAAACCAAAAGAGAGAAAAAATGTCTGCACTGTTATTTATTAGTGGTGGTACAACAGCTGAAGCTCTGACCGGGACCCCACACTGTGAGGCACTAACCAGAGGCAGTGCAAACAGCCAGCCCTGGATCTCACAGCCCACAGCACTGCTTCACTACGGGAACAGTCCTGGCAAAACTGGGAGCCATTGAGACCGCTGTTGGTCCATTCTGGTGCCTCCACCACTGACTGCAGCTCTGAAAGATCTATCTTCTGTTTTCTCCTGTGTAGGAGGATGTACTCCCAGCTCCAGCCATTGTGTGCAGATGATGACAAAACAGCAGCCTGAAGAATGCTGCTCTGAGCTGGAATGCAAAGCTGCCTATTGCTCTCTGCAGGGACAGGTAGAGAGGATGTCTGGACAGCCTTCACTGCATGCTTGTATCTCCTCACTGCTAAAGAAACTCAGTCATATGGGGGCTAATGCTGATCTTGCTCCGTATTTGCATAAATGGTAAGTTACTCTCTTTAAAGTGATGGAGCTATACTAGCCCAAGACATCTATGCCTTTGCTTTTCGTTATCCCAAATGCAGTCAGTCTTAACTGATCCTGGAAATGTCAACTGGTTGACCATTCCTAATCTCATTGGGAGAAATTTTCCAGTGATAACAAAAAAAACCCACCAAAATTATATTCGATTTTAGAATAATGCAAACAGATGCCTCTTATTTAATCTTGACGTTTAATTTTATCTCCATTGTAGTAGCATCAAAAATGGAAGGGCTGTTAATGCTGAGAACACCAGTCTGCTGTTCCTGCTTCATCATGTGTTCTGAAGTTTCTTCCTTGTCATGAAGAACTTGGACAGATAGACACTACTCTTCAAATAATCCATTTGTGTATGTAACAGCACAAACATCTTTCTCCATATGATATGAAACAGAGACCAAAGGACAACAAATCCCAGAAAAGCAGCAATGGCGTCTATCTGTCACCCAAATGGTTTGATGTAAAATGCAGGACTTGCAAGGTCAGATGGTTACACATTGCCAGAAGATCCCTCTGGGTGCAGGAACCTGCATGCACTCCATAAGGATTACCAGACACTAAAGTGCACATCAGTGCTGTGCTGCACTTCAAGTGTTGATCCCATATTCAGTTCTGTATCACCATCTTTGGAGCTGCAGAGCTTACCCTTAAGGGCATTCTTGAGCTCCGTCTCTGTGATTAGACTGACTTTCTTCCCTTTATTCAAAGCTCCAAGTAAGCCCCCTTTTGATGCTGTTGGTGCTTTTATATATGCTAAAATTCAAATACCAAGCGCAACAACTTAATTGCTTCATCAATTGCTTTTCTGCTAAAATGCCATCAGGAAGCTACAGGTACAATGATGGGGAGAGCAACACAACAGTGAACAGAACTGACCTGAACCTGAACTGTGTTCCAAAAGTAAAACCCAACTTATAAATATTGGAAATTGCAAGGCTCCGATTGAGCTGTCAAAGACATATCTCAATCAAAGCTGTATGCATGTAACCTACAGCACACCACAATACAGCCAAGACAATACAGTTGTCTTCCTCACCCAGCACATCTCCCTGGCAAAGACAGGCATCCAGGAGCTGGATTAGCAGCAGCTGTGTTTTGTGAAGCAGCACCTGTGTTAGGAAAAAGGGTGTTCCGCATGCACTTCTAAATTGATACTGCCTTTTGAAAACTGATCTCACAGAGCTATTCCTAAGCCTTTCTTTAGATCCTTTCATAGAGCTTCTGACAAACAAAACAGCATGGTTTTGTTTGTTTTGAAAAACAAAAAAAAAGACAAGAACTACTTCTGCTACTTTTCAAGAAGGTAGAGAACAAACTAAAAATTTTTTAAAAAGCTTTTTTTTCAGGCTGGCAAACTGGGTATCTACAGAAACACAAGTGTGTAGATGCACCTATGCGGCTGAATGCTTTCCTGCTGAAGGATGGAGGAGAACATCAATCTTCCTGCCTGTAACTGCCAGCCAGTTGTTTTGTCTTCCTTGATAGGCTCCCTCACAATGACTGACAGAGGCCACTACCAAGAACTGTTCTCCCACTGTCTAAAACCAGCCAGCAATTAACTCTTCACATGTGAGTTTCAGAGTTTTTCTTTACTGCTGTTTTCAAGCCTCAGTATTCCCAAATGCTTTTACCTCCCTGGAAAAAAAGTACATTTTGTAGTCTACAAAAGGCTCACATAATAGTTACTACACTTAGTCATCTTTCCCTTAACTCTCGTTGTTGTCATAGGTAATTTATGGTTCAGGTACTACCTCTGAATCCCAACTTCTTCTTCGGCTAGAGGCTGAGAGGTCTCTGCATCTTTTGCGAGACACCTTTTTTTTCTGTATACCACTGTTAATAAGCTGATGAGTCCATAGCCATTCAAGCTTTTCATGTTTCCTTCTGTAATAAATGATACTGCAATACAGCATATTAACAGCATCTTGCTATTTTGCAAACATTATTTGAAGAACTGGTGAACATTGCATGTTGTTTTCCTACTGACTTTCAGCGTTCTCAGATAGCATCTGAAATAGCTTCCACTATTTTGGTGTTTTCTCTTTTTTCCCCTCTTTCTTGACCAACTCAATTTCTCTTGAGATTATAGAGGGCGTTTTATGTTTTATGGAGGTTCTACATGTTTGAAAACTGGAGTAATAGAAATGCAGAGAATTATTCAATTCTCTAAATAATTTCTATTACATTGAAAAGTGTGTGAGAGAAAGGCCAAAGCTCTCCACAGCCAGACAGGGTAGAGAGGCATTAGAATGCTCTTATTATTATTAATACTGGTTACAAAAGAAAAGCCTTTCTACATTAAAAGCACAAAGCCACTCCTTATGTGCTGAAGAAATGCCAACATTACTATCTCCCACTAAGCCTAGACATTTGAAAAATATGCATGTCAATATTTGGTAAACTCTAAATTCTAGTAAATTGTTTTAATGCTTCCCACATATTTCACAGGCTTATAGCTCCAGTAATTCTAAATTCTGCACAACCAATTGATTGTACTCGTACTTCTCTGCCATACTGCACCATTATTCAGGTGCCCATAGGTAAGATCAGGTGCCTAAAGAGAGGGGTGCAACACTGGTAGAAGGACTGCCTCAAAGAGCTTCTGCCCTAAACAGATAAAATAAATTAGGGATGATCAACTTGTGACCCAGGATGTCATCTGAAAGACAGTTTTACTTCTTGTCTAGGAACCTTACAAGTTCGCAGTCTGACCAGCATGACCATGTTGGGATGAAGCTGCTAGGACTAGCAAGGTTTATTAGGACAGCTTCAGTACCACACACGTGGGCTGCACCAGTCTGGCTTCCAAACACCAAGCTGGGAATCAAAGCAGACCGTGGCTATGCTGTTCATCCCTGGAATGAACAAACAGTGAATGACAGATATACCACAATTCCTGTTTCACAAATGGGAAACAAGAGGTGAACTGACTTGCTCAAGGACAGCCAGAAGCAATTAGAAGAGATGAGAAGGGTGAAGAGCTCTCCCTTGTCTCACCGCAGCACCATATTCACCCACCATCCTTTCTCTTGTAATTTTATACACTAACTTTCATTTTTTTTTCCCACAACAGAACTACTTCCTCTGTGCCAGGCCTTGCACACATTTGCTCAAGTAAGTAATCCCTTGAAAGGAATTTCAGTAAGGGTTTGATGCAGGACCAAGCCCTTCATTGCCTAAAACTCTTCAGATTATTATTTTTCTCCCTCCTGCAGAGCAAAAACAAGGAAAAACAGAGTTGTTCATTATACTTTCTTTAGATGATGTTATACATTCACTAAGCACCCAAAATACTAATCCACCTGTAACTTGATTACTAAAAACCAACCCACAGAACAAACCATAGTAGCTTAAGGAAGGCTTGCCTAGGGATTCCAGCGTGATCACCATCCCATGCTATGCACATGTGCATGCCTGCAAGTATTTCTGAATTGCACAGCTGCGAGTATTGCAGATGTGCCCTACGAAACTCTCAGAGACTTTACTAGAACACAAAGAAAAAGAAAATGGACTGGCCTGTGTTCACTTACAACACAAAAAAAGCCTCAAAGGCAATCAATGCCTGACACGCATGCAGCAATATTATTATAGTTGCCTAGGAACCAATGCAAGGAGCCTGCCTAGGGCTGGACACCAATGTAGTAACTGAATGGAAGAAAGTTGGCACCGATACGGCATTGATTTGTCCCTATAAGGAGCCTGTTAGGGTAACGCCTTTTATGACACACTTGCGGTCTACCCAGTCCCTGAAATCTGAAATCATTACGTGTCTGAAATTCACTCTAAACGATTAATTTAGTGCTCAGGGAGCTGGCACGAGTAGAAATGGTGACTGAAAGCACAAACCTAGTTTTCTTCTCTATATACCTCCTTGTCAGGGAGGTATACCCTGTTGGTATGCTAATACAGCTTGAAGATGCTCCTTGTTTATAAGGGAATGGCTGGGGTTTGGGGCTGGCCCAGGAACACACAGAAAGAGCATAAACAACTGTAACTGCCAACCATCAGCTCAGTTTGCATGCTGTGGGAGCCAATGATGGTTACAGGCGGTAGCTAGCAAGGGGCGTACAGCAATCACCAGCCTCCACACATGGGACTCACCAAGGACAGCACCCACAGTTCGGACCCCTGCAACAGCTGCACAAACCTCCCCAACCACAGCCTGACATGGTGTCCATGCCCAACACCGCTGCTGCTGCTCAAGTAATGGCACGCCAGGATGGCTGAATAACATGCTACCCGGTGTCTCTGCATGAAAACTGCAAGACCAGTGTTGATGCACCCTTATACCCAGCGTGAGTCAGACTGAGCCCCTGGTGAAGTTCCCCAAGCAGGGGGCAGCGTGAATGAATGAGCCCCTACCCCGACTCGGCTGCCCAGCGCTCACCCTGGGTGCCCCCCATCCGCACTGTCTCTCTGCCCGCCATCCTGTCAGGACAGCGCCCACTACCAAGGTCAACTACATCCAACTGATGTTCAAGGTGGTCAGAGATACTAAAGCCCCATAAACTAGGAGAAAAGCAGACAGCTTATTGGAGAGGACAGAAAACCACCAGTGCCCCACTGGAAGTGGGGGAAGCCTCAGTGTCAAAGGTGTCATCCTTTACCAGACCCAGAGAAATCACGGAAAGAAAATGTCAAGCAGGCCTTCGTTTTGGGTGCTCACAGAACAATCTGCTACGGGCCAAGGCTGAACACCAAGAACAGTTTGATTTAACCACCTATCCTCCCGTGACAGTTGTGTACAAAGGCTGAGTTACCCCACTGAAGCGCGACAGTGGGGCCAAGCAGGAGCAAAGAGATCCTGCAGGTCTCAGACCCTTCTCTGCAGATCTCTGTCACACCCAATTAACGAGAGAAGCATTTCCTCAGCTCCCCCTTCAGCTGTGGCTGCAGGAATTTATGCTACAGTTATCTACATATATTTCCATACTTGCGGCTAGCAGGAGAATTATGGACTGACTGTCCACCTCAGCACTGCACTTTGTGAGTTGTCTAAGTTCAAAGATCCCAAGCCAAGTAATGTGTCCTGTACACAGCCATTCACAAGAAATCTGTAAAGGGACAGTAAAATCAGTATTAAGACATTTAATCTGAAGCTGTGATTACACTTTAGTCCGTGGAGCTAAGTCATTTTGGAAAGGAGAAAAGCCCTACACATGCACTAGCTGCAAACCACCGAAGAGGCTGAGATGCCACAGAGATTCAAGTGTTTACATTGCTCAGACCTATATATCCTCTGCCAGCTGCAACTCCATGACCTGGAACCCATCTACCTCTCCTATTATTAAAGCATTGTATTCACAAAGTGGTGGTTGAAGGCCTGAAAGCAGAGCCAGGTAATACTATTAACAGTAATATTAACATATTGCCCTCAACCATCATAATTTGATTACATGACTTTTCTATTTTGTAATTTTCTGTAAGTCTCAAGTCTTGGAATCCTGTGATTAAGTTAGGATTTTTGCTTTTACTAAGAGAAAGGCAAATGCACTTAAACTTCATAGCTCTGCTGTAGTGCTGAAGACATGCCTACCTGGACCCTAGATGGAAAAAGGAACTTAACATTTAAAAAATAATGTAAATAAATAACAAGATTCTTAAGGTAATCTTAGAATTTCTGACCACTAAAGAGTTGTAGTGTTGGCTTTCAGGGGCATTTGAATAGCTGGTGACTAGTCTACAAGGAACCATACTTGTGAGATGAAGGTCCATGTTAAAAGGTGATTTTGCATGAGGAAGGAGGAGGAGGAAATTAAAAGGTATTGGCCAGAAAGCAGGAAACCTAGAGTGAGGAAGAAGGCACAGGAGGGAAGCTGTAAAACAGAAACTGTAAGTGAGATGGCTGCCATGTTCAGCAAAGGGGAAAGTGCACAAAGCAGCACTGCAGAGGCCTTCCTGCTTGAAATAACTATCTGCCTTTATGCACATCCCTCTAACTTACTCCAATCTGATATGAGGCAGGCAAAACTGATCTCTAAAGCTGATCTGGTTCTAAAATACAAAAAGCCAGTATATTGTCTTTCTTCTTATGCATTCTAGATAAAGTTACTGCAATGACCTGCACAGACAAAAATCAGACTTGGTCCAGAAGATTTTGACCAGTTTTGACAGATTCAGGTGAAATCAAATCATCAAGAGAATTTAGCATCTACTTACGTTCCTACATTTCTTTAAAGAAATTGCTGAGCACATCCCTTCAGGGTGCTTTGAATGAGCTTTTTAAACTATCAACATCCGGTAAGCTTAGCTCTTTCAAAAATTAAGTACTAAAGTACTAGCACAACTCAGGGGAACTGGGTCTGGGGAAGGGCTGTCTAGCACAAAACAAACCAATCAAAGCAACAGGGAAAACGATGTACTTTGAGTGATGCCCTTCACCTCTGCCAATGTATTTTTTCTGGAAATGCTCTATGCTACGTATTTCAGTCTCTCCACCTAGTATCTATCTTTAGCATTCTCCCAAATGCTCAGAGCTGTTTTTGTCCAATGACACACCACCCATAACACAGTGAGCTGCAATTTTGCAAAGACTTTGGCATGTGCATAAAGCTAAGCACAGTCTCAGAGCCCTTAGTAAGACTTCTCACTATGTGTAAAGTTAAGTACATTCATAGGTCTTATCAGGACGGTGGCCAAAGATTATAGAGGCATCCAAGCTGGTTGATATAGTCAAGCCTGTTCTATGGCATGTCTATTTTAAACGTGGGTCTTCTGGTTTGTATCTTTAAAGGTCTACATGTCTTAACCAATCTACAGAACAAATTAACTTCACAAAGTAAAAACAGTTTAGCCTTGATAAATGAACACAAACACAAAAGAACCACTCTCCTTGGTTCACATGCATCTACAGTCACAACATAAAAGGCAAGGAATTAACCTACCAGGCCTTAACCAAGTGAGTAGCTTTACCATTGAAACACAACAAATTGCCCATGATGGTAGGCACTCAGATACCAACACATGGGCAAGATCAAAACTTTATTAACTGGGTAGCACGCAATAATCTTATCCATACCTATAATTACTTAACTATCTAATTAGACTGGAATTATTCATTAAAATTATTTTCTCATTCCAATGGTATTTTTCTCAGTATTGCTTAAGATATAACACTTGTTAGAAATTGTTCTAGGTCCTAAAACAAATGGGGCTACGTATCATAGACAACTGTATCACTACACAGGCACAGGCACCCCCCCTGNACTTCTAATTTTAGGAGAGAAAGAAACAAACTCTTCACCATGTTAATGAAGAACAAGCAATACCAGAACAACTCGAGGGGCAGTGCCTGGCTACTAAAACGCAGGCAAGGATAGCTCTAACAAGCCAGTTTATAACCAGAGATATTTAAGCTCATTTCACAACACTTGTAAAAATAAAATTAGCAATATAATAGGATAATTTTATACGTTTATTTGGTAAATTTAAGCCTGAGGCAAATTTAGTTCAAGAAATAAAACAGGAGGTTGATGTTCAGGTTGTTTAAGTTGCCAGAGCTCCAGCAAAAGCAGAGCTGTGAGAGTTTACATTAGCAGGCAATTTGCTCCTGGAAATGTGTAATTAACTCAGAAGGCTTTAAATAGAGTCTTCATGATTTAAAGACCTTCAGAAACATGCAGAATTTGTGAAATTTAGATGAACTCTTACATAAATATGTGAAAGAAAGACATAAAGGAGGAAAATGGGGGACAGAGAAATCAGATTGGAAGAGGCATCCAAAAGGATGAGCCAATTAAAAAAAAAAAGTTTAACTACTGAATCACGGCTTTCATTAAGCTCTGTGCAGAATGGCCACCTCCCAAGAAAAGCCACAGAAAGGAAATATCATTAGAAAGCTTATGACTTTGTGAGCCCACCCTTACATTCAAGGCAGCAAACTGTTGTGCTGTATTGTTGAGCAGGATGTAAAGAGTCTGCCAAGCACAGCCCAGAGACCCGCTAATTAAGTGAACTGATTGTGTTTGTTTTGGAACCGTTTGCCAACAAAGGAATGTGTCATGCTGATTAGTGAGAGAAGGGTATGTAATATATGTGTATTCAAACCCTGAGGAGCGCATAACCCAGGTATTCACTCTGTTTGCTCACAGACTGACGAAAATGACTCTTAAGCAAATAACCTGACCAAAGAGAAACTCCAGCTCTCAAGAGGGGCCCTCCTTTCCTCTCAGATATATCTATCTAAAGAAGACCCATCCTTTATAAATTCCTACTGAAGACTGCTCTAGAAACTGGTGGGAAGATTTCAGGGAGAAACAGTCTCTCAAAGCTGACCTAAGAGACCACAAAGATGGAAGAGTAACAGCCAGCTGAGAACCACCCTGGAATTATAACGGCCTTTCTGACAGATGTCACTCTTCTCTCCAAAGAGCAAGAAAGGTCAGGGAGGTAGCCAGAAAAACAAGTGCCAGCTCAATGCAGACACACACACACACAGCCCACACAAACAGACTTCACTTTTCAAACATTCAACAGAAAAGTGAAATTTGCAAAAGCTGCCAGGCACCTGTTTTCAAGTATTTCCAACCTAAGAGCCCACTTTGCTGGTAGAATTAATAGCATGCTCAAAAATGAATGAATAACATGTGAAAACAAGGAAAGACATGGTCTTCAGAGCTCAGCCGCTCTTCTCTCCTTAACTCAACAGCTACAGCCAGGGTACTTCAATGTCCAGGCAGCCCCGAGTATAAAATGTGAGTACGATGTTGCAGGCAGCAACTCCAGAAAACCAAGATGGAGGAATGGAGTCGTAGCCAATTCTCACTGCACAATTGTGGGCTCAGAACAGTACAACTAAATCACAGCTCTGAGCTAATTGTTTACTCAGAGCTCGGTATGATACTGAACTAATAAGCAACGCTGAACATATGTCATGAGAAAGTTCACTTATAATTGCAAGACTTCACGTGAACCTTTTGTAGTTTGCTATTCCATCTCCTACAGCTTACTCTGCACATTTGCCTATGTCTAACTAGCCTCCTCACCTTATACCTGTCATTGTAGCGGTCAGAACACCCACTGCAGAAATCTCTCTGATCTGTATGAGATGGCAACAAATGTAAAAACCCTCTACCTGGTCTTTTCCCCTCAGTGCTTTGCAGCTGATGGGAGCTGCACAGTAAAACACACAAGCGCCTCTGTTGGCACAACTAGTCTCCAGCCTGAAGGCAGAAAAGAGTAAAAATATGGAATTGGAATAATCTGGCTAGCTTCACAGAGGTGCATGTGCCCACACCAGTAGTAAAGAGATGAGAAAACTAACAAGAAAGGGAAATCGAAAATGCTGGGGACAAAAGCAACATTTAGTGATAAGGAGTACAAAAGGAGCAAGCATAATGACCTCTGACAAAATAAGAAAGAGAAATATTGGAGAACCATTCATGCTGATTGTGTTTTAATTAAAATCGTTAACAAAGACTGCTGTCTTTGGCATGACATCAACCACGACTTCACATTTGTAAAACATGAACAAAAGTCTTTTCTGGCTTCTAATTCACACAAAAACAGGAGCTACAGCAGCTTCTTTTGGCTTTCACTGAACCACTGACAAATACTATTTGATTCCAGAAGGTTTTAAACTCTGTAATTGCAACGTATGTCTGATCTCGGCTGAAGGGCGGGGGAACAATACACACCCAACAATGTTTTTGTGACCAAAAATCCCCCAGGCAAATCAAACCCACAGACACTTCAGGTAAACTTGTCTTCCTAAATGCTCTTACATTTTCTCATCAATCTTCTGGGAATATCTTCAATTGCCTTTTATACAGTCTCAACAAGCATCTTATGCCTTATGTCTTCTTAGTCTCTTTTTAACTCAGCCTATCTCACCAAGCACCCTGCATACATTCTTTCTTGAAAACTGTTTATAGAGCTCAGCTGCACACCTTGTTTAACTTATGTCCCCTGCTTTGTCAATGCATTTTGTAGAATGAAAGTCTGGAGAAAGAATGTGCAAACAGTCATTGAAAGTCAGGTCAGGCTGAAAATCCCCAAAGAGGAGTCCTTGGTTACTTGTAATTTAACATCTTTGTACACACAGGGGAATCGGATTCTTAACGAAGCTCTTTTAACAGGCTGCTCCTGATTCTTTCCAAAGGTGGCTCTTCAATTTTTTTTTTCCTTTCAATGGAACTCTTTAGAGAACAAATTAAAATGACTATATTTGAAACAACCAAAAAGTACTTATCTATGAAGGAATGCTGTGCTGTCAGATATACTGTCTTTCTGTTTAGTTTAAAAAAAAAATCCCCTTTATTCAAAATCCAAGACATTTTAAAAAAAGAGTAGTAACACTGCTGTGTTGTCAAGTCTACTCTGGTTTCCTGCATTTTGCTTTTAGGTTTTCCTGCAACTCCTGTCCCTGATCTGGCATCCAGCACTCTGTATAATACGAAATAAATGTTCTTGGGTTTAACTCAGGCCTGGGCACATACTTATATCTATTATGTAACCACCTGAGAATAGTAGTCATTCAAAGAAGAAAAAAAAAAAAATTGCATACATATGCAGAGGAGTATGTACAGAGAAAATGGAGAATTACCCACAGCGTTCTACAGGGAAAATGTTTCAGAATAGATGGTTATTGGTTTACAACGCAGAGACCCAGTACATCATCAGCCCAGTGACATCAGATACTGGAAAGATGCCTGTGATCACTCCAGAGAATCCACTTTGCAAACTCAGAAAAACTTTGAATGAATCACATGGTGAGATTCTACTGGCGACTTTTCTGATTTTGAGCAGCTGTTCTGAGACTTACAGCGCTTTGGGAAGTAGCTTTTCCTGTCTATTTCCAAGCCTGCTCATGGTGGCCTCCCTGGGCCAGGAATCTAGAGTAACTGCCCAGGAATATGCATTAGTCAGATCCAGTCCCCAGCTATTTAAATAAGAGGTCAGAAGGCAGGAAATCCAGAAAGATGTTAGATGAGGCAAATGTTAACTTCATTACAGTACCTGCTTGTAGAAATGTCCTCAAAGGGGTAAAGGATTTCTCCATTGTTGCAAATCTCACAGATGAAACCCTTCTGACTACAAAGACTGCAGCTGTACACATGAGAGGTGGCAAACTTGATCACCTTCCCCAAGAAAGGAGCCAGCTTTCCTTCAATAACCTGAAATGAGAAGATGACATTGAATGAACCCATAAAAATGACCAGAACTCCCTGAAAGACTGGAAAAATATTAATACAGAAATGCAGCTATGCACAGCTGGTTAAAATAACAGGCAAGTAACTTCCCAACAGTTACAGCTCCATGAAATCACAAGTGATAATAGCAGCCATTGAACTGGCAATGATCCAAACACGCGAAAAAGAGGAAAAGTTACTGTCTTGGTGAGTCTCTATACAGCAATGACACACAAGATTAGCAATCATTCTAAGTACAACAATACATTCACATATAAAGGCACAGAAGAGTATATAGGAAAAGAGTTTAAGGCTTCCCTGTTATCATCTAAACAGCTATGGATACTGCCTTACACTTAAGACTTTCATTTTTTGTAAATTTTTACACACAAATTGCAGTTTTGTCTTTGTTCCTTTTCCTCCAAAGCAGAGTGGTTTTGTTAGTTTGTTTTTGTTGTTGTTGCTGTTGTTTTTTGCATATTTTTCATGAATGGAATCCTGCCTTACTGGCTTTAGTAAGGTTGTATTTCCCGTTGAAAACCATTAAAATACATTATTTCCCTCATTGCCAAAGTGAATAAATTCTCAGATAAACTCTTGAATAGAAACTTTTTTTTTCCCTTCAGTGTCCAGCTCTCAAATCAAGAAGTCTCTCACTGCCAGACAATCCTGCCAAACCATTAGAAGTGATTAGCACTGCCTGTGTTGGTGTGAAAAAACTGCCATGTAGTATAGATTAAACTGCTAGCCACAACACTCATCTAAATTTGTGATTCAGTGACAATGTCTCAATAAGGGGTGCTATTCAGGCAAAATACTTTCCATTCAGATTGAACTTTCAGAGACTTTAAGGAATTCTGCTGGTGTATGGAATAAGGCCCTAAGTGTATATTCTTCTCTCCTGGACTTCCTGTGGTCTGAATGGCAGCCTGCCAGATTAGTGATAGAAATGTGCCACGAGATTTGATAGTGACCTCCCATAAAAAGGAAAAAGAATGCAGTAATTGCTGTTTGAAGGCTCATACAGGGCTGTGCCCTGAAACCTGTGAGTGGGGAGATTTACACTTAAATGTGTGCCAGATTTAGTTCAGGCACCCCTTCCCTCAATATGGTAACGCACCACTTGTAAATGGCTGCAGTGTAAACCAATCTAGAGAAAGCAACGGTCAAGGCACAGAAGAACAACAGAGGTTTCAGAAGCATTCCTCCCCTACATAAAGCTGAAAGGAAATAAATTTGTGTTCCAGGGCAATGTCCTGTCCACTAGCTGAGGTATCCACTGTTAAAGAATGGAAAAGAAGGTGCATAGGTAGCATTGATGTTGATGGTACTGAATGGCATGGGCTGAAATGTGTCTCCTCTGCTTTCAGCTCTAGCCTGCTGACACATCTGCAACAACAGGAAGCGGCAGTGTTATTGCTAGTACTGTAGATCGGACATCTGCTCGTGTTAGAGGAAAAATGACGTTCCTATTGCATCCTGGTATAGGAAGATACCCTTCAAGCAGAATATAAACAATGCAGAGAGGCTGCTGCAAATGAAGCCACAGTTCAAGGTAGTGATATTTCTAACCTTCTATCAGATGGTCAGACACTAGTTTAGCTCCCTGTGGCTGGTTTTTTTTTTTGTTGTAAAGGAAGAAATTACTTTGCTTGCAGACTTCAGAGCTACAGAAGGTCTGAAAACCAAACAGGTTGGGAGTAGAGGAAAGGCACAAAAATTGATAGTATTCAGGAAACAGGAGGAAAGAAACAGTGAAGTCACCCAGCTAGTGACACTGCTATGACAACCTATTTAGCAGTAATGGATGAAATATGCATACAATGGTAATAACTAAACCACAATACATGCATGTTTTGCAAAGCACTTTCATGCTACAGCAGCCACCTCTGACAGGCTGTAAGAGCTCAGTTAAAATGACAGGCTGAAGACAGAGCTGCAAACAAATTCTGTAAATCTGTACTAATGTCACTGTCAGCAAGGACTTGAGAGTTAAATCTCTGAATTAAAATCACATTTTATATAATGTAATGTACAAAATTAACATAATCTACTACCATCTTAAACACCAGGGGTGAACTTAAGTCTGTACAAGACACGAAAGATTTCCTGTGCTGAACAGCTCACAACCTAACCAAGACAGATTGATAGCCCCCCGCCAAGGAGATGGTGTTATTCATCCCTATTTATTTATTTGTATGGCTCACCACAGCACTGTAGTGGGTTGACTTGTATCTCTGGCCACTGCAGACGTACAACGAAGATTATATCTTCAAAGAACCATGCATGCCAATTTTACAAGGTGAATTACAGGCCATTTTACTGTATTATAGGAGGAAGACAAAATGCAACATCAAACTGATGGTATCACTGTTTTTAGCATCTGCAAATTTTATGTCATTTTACTTCATCAGGGACCTTAAGGCTGTGCACAGGAAATGACTTTCCTTGCAGCCTTCTCTCATTCGTGTTTCTACCTAATAAGAATAAAATCCTCATCTCCATTTACCCCCGCAAGCAAAAGGGGATATTTCTGCTTGCTGTCCCCAAGAGGAGTTTCATGGTAACACTTCCACAGTGATTGTTTTATGGTTCTGGGAATGGGAGCGTGGGACATAATCAACGGTGTCAGAACTTCTCCCGTGACTAAGCACTCTCGTGACAGCTGGAGGCCCAGCATCAGTTAAGACATCCCAGAACCATGATGACAGAGTTCCAGTTTGTTCTCCCAGTTCATGTTGGAATCAGGTCTTGAGTTTCAAGGAAACACAAGCGATTAAAGAATAAAAGTTAAACAAATACAATGCACTAGCTAGTTATCAGGAAAATCAAAGGGGAAAAAACCTCAAGAGGCCATCTTGGCAGATCTGGCAACATCTCTGTCACTCTTTACAGCTACTTCTGTTACCAAAGCCTTTCAGTGACAGAGACTCCACAGCCCCCTTGCAGTCTAACCCAGCATAAATCTGTTCTCACTGCTGGAGTCACTCCTAAGCTTTAACCTGAACATTTCAGTTTACAAAAGAAGTTGAAATCTCAACCTACTTGCTCCATAAGCAGAGGAGAAATGGAGCACAGAGAAAATCCTTCTAAATTCAAGAGAGCAGGCAATGCTTTAAATGCCAGGTGTCAAACAAATCTCAAATCAGACCTGTGGACTGCAGGAAGTAGGTGACATTCAGCTGTCCAGCTCTCATGCATGTTCAGAATAACTTGTGTCACTGTGGTAAAAACACAAGTGCTCCTTGTAACTCAACTCAGTTCTCAGGTGGAGGCTGAAACCTGAAGACTTTAACACAACACAAGCCACTGGCAGGCCCGTCTGGCAGGTTCAGCAGTGGGAAAGTCTCTTCTATAGTACGCAGTGGGTCTGGAAAACACATCCGCTAGCCCAGGTGCAATCTTCTACATTCAATGGTCATTATTGCAAGCCAACAGAAAATTACGTGTTTTGATTTTGAAAGGGTGTAGGGGGAGAAAAAGTGCTTCAGTCCGGTCTCTGAAGACTGCAGCTGTTATTCATACATGGAGCACTGAAACTGCAGTGTCATGTTCACAATCTGCAGCCAGTAACAGTCTGTTGGAACTACAAAGTAGTGTATATAATCCGTTCTTTTGGTTCTCTCTTGTATGCCTGTAATATCTGCACCCCATGAACAGAAAAGTACCTCAAAAGAAATGGCAGAGAAGGATGTTTTTCTACAAGGCCATACTAAACCCAACTAAATAATCAAAGGCTTAGAAATAACAAAATATCACATAGTTCGGAAGTGCCTATGTACCTGGAAGACATTTGTATTAAAAGGATCCGATCAAATTAGAAACCAAGTTGTTCCTCAAGCAGCAGAAATGAGGAAGCTTTTGTGATCTATGTCCTACCTGTCCCCACCACAACATGTGTTGCCATCCACACCTCTGAAATCCCACTGCAATATTCCAACTCTTTTCCACATCTCCCGTTTATCTGATATATCGAGAAAGAATCTAGGTCTTCAAAATTACCTCATTCCCTTTAATCTAATGAGAACTAAGTGTCCAAATCCTTTGGACATCTGAGCTAGAAGGAATCAGCTGGCTCCGCAAATGAAGTCCCCCATAACTGCAGGCAATCCTGTAAGATCTCCAAGATTTACACAACCAAGACAGCACTAAGTCTAGAGAAACTGTAAAACCACATACTATGAGCTGTAAATCACATTTCATAAGAAATGTGGAGATATAGCACAAAACTTCCAAAGTTAAGAGTACATTAAAAGAATGGAAACTAAAAATTTCACCACTGACTTAACCCTGTATCATAATGCAGTCTCAACATGCACCTGCAAAGGCTTAATAATATATTCCTGTCTCTAAAAGAAAAAGGAAAAAAAAAAAAAAGAGCATCAAGCTTAAACCAATTTTGATGAGTTTGGATTCTCTTCTACCTACAGATGCTGCAGCACACACGAAGAGCAAGGTCTGTTTTCTAACCCAAATTCTTTGTCGTGCAAGCAACTGTTTCATTGTCCAAATTAAGGGTGAAAGGGGATGATGGCATCCTGGTCATCAATCAATGCAGGGTGCAATGCAGCTTCCCCTCCCTAAACTGGTCAAGGAACCCATCCCAAAAGGATTCTGGACATGGGGCCATGCTCATACAGTTAGCTTACCGCTGCTGCTACTATAATATATTTTGGTGACAATGAGTGGAGACTACTTGTGTTTGAAGGCCCATAGCAGGTTGTCTCTCTGAAGAGCCCCAATATTCAGATTAGAATTACCGTCCATCTCTGTGGATCTGGAAAAAACACTTCCCTAAGCTATCACTGTAGCTTTGCGTATTGCAGCTCCTGACTGCGTGTCCCATGTGTTACGAACTGTAAGAAAATACACACCCACATGTACATACATAAAAGACGGGCCTTGCCCTCAAAGCACTTACAATTTAAACAAACAAACACTGCTTTTTACACCAACTGCCACATATATCCCACCCTAAATGGGACAAACTCTGTGTTTTGGAGGAGCCTCCCTGCCTGCCCTGCATACTGCAGAGAGCCACTCCCCCAGCCAGAGCATGGCTGCAGGTGCCAGGGCTGCTGTGGAAGGGAGAGCAGAGACCAGGAGAGCCAGTGGGAACAGAAATCTGCTCCACTGCCCAGCCTCTTGTACCCAGCTGAGGAAAGCTGAGGTCCTGGGGAAGGTCGGGGTGGTCCTAGAAAGCCAGAGGGGAACGCAGAGACTCATGTGCAGCACTGTAAGAAATTAAAGGAGTGCACAGTATCTGAACACATGCCAAAGAGGTGCTGGGACAATTGTTTTAGATGATTTCTAGAACAGGAGCTTTTCATACAAGACAAACTTTTGAATAAACGTAAATCATGCTTTTTTCCCTGTACATCTTTGTGCTACTGTTTGGTGGGGTAGCTGCATAAACCAAGGAAACAATTAAGCTCTGTATAAGGTGGAGGAGGGGGAGAAGACATGGGGACTGCCTAACTTGTAGACAACCAAATGTTGGCAACAGCTGCGAGCCTTGGGCGTGGGGAAGACACGACGCACATGCACAGAGCTATGTTTTTGCAGATTCAGCAGGAAGACAGAAAAAATGAAAGGCATCAGGGGCTACTGTACAAGTTGAAATCCCTTTGAAAACAGCACATTAATATGATCATGAGTGCAACGTGTGATCAGTCAAAGTACCACTACCTGCCAGGAGGGCTGCTGGCCTGCAGAGGTTTCCTGGTCCTGCTTCTATACAAAGACTGAAAGTTGCTCATAGTTTCCTTGTTCTATCAAGGCGATGTTTAAGAAATAAGTAGGCAGCCAACTGTTTTCAGAGAATAAGAACTGGAAAGGCCACAGCATCCTCCACAGGCAGAGAAATTACCCTCAGTAGTCTACTCCACATACAACAGGGCTGCTGTCCACAGACAACTTTCAGAACCAGCAAGTGTTGCCCAGGGGACGCTCACTGGTATCTCTGTCCCTTACCTTCACAACACGTTTCTGAGCCCATGAGCCTGCCCAGCACCGGAGCAGAGGCAGTCCCCTCGCCCCCACTACATGCTGAGCTACAAGCGCTGTCCTGAACCCTTCTCTCATCCAAGGTCTCCAGGTTGAGCACCCCAGTAGAAGTCCACATCTGAAGGCCCCCACTCCCCATGCCCTAGCCCTTGCCCCTAACTCTCCTCCTATCCTGCAGCACAGTACAGAGGAGCCAAAAGAACAGCATATTACACACAGCAGAGAGAAATCAAGTCACTGGGTCTTCCGTTTTCACTCAACAAAGACTGCTTGTATGAGAACACACCAGCATGAAGGAGAGTTGCACAAACTAATCCCATGGGAGAGCAATGTAGTGAGCACAATGTTGCAAAATATGTATGCTTTCATAGTAAAAAAACAAACTGGAAAAGTGGATGGCCCTGGTACAGTGGCAGATCTCATCTCTGTTTAGAGTCCTTCTAACTCTGAGAGATGGCAACCTAAACTAACAGCTTTCGAACTTTGTTTGGAAAACAGAACAAGACAAAAAAAAAATTTTTAAAAAAGGGCACCCAAAAAAGCCTTAATGCAAAATTATTTGTTAGAGTTTGTTCCAGTCCCTGAGTGACAGTTATTCAAATTAGAAAAGACACAATAGCAGCCTCTGACCGGGTGTCACAGGAAAGCAATCAAACATTGATTAGATAAGGATGGAAGTCCCCTCCAAACTCAGACTGTTTTATTCCCAAAGAGGTAATATTACAAGGGCTTTAAGGTGAACTAGAGGTAGGGAAAAAAAAGAAAATGAGTCAGCTCTAAGCCACTATTGCTTCAAGTAATGCCTCCACGGTGTTCCACCATCTATTAGCCCAGGACCACAGAAATACCCAACTCTTGCATCATCGCCACATAAACCAGCACTGAAATCTATCACACATGTGATGAACTTTCTGAACAGGAGAGAAAAAACAGTATAGTTTTCAGACATTTCTGAGGGAAGCGTGTGTTTGCTTTGAGGGCAGGGCATCTTTCAGCAATGCTAGCTAAGAAGTAATAGGTAAGGAGGAAGACCTCCACCCCTGCAGGAGTCTGTGTGTTGTGGATTTCTGTGAGGATCATCAAACCTCCTACCGTCTGTGCACTTCTACCAACTTCTAAACTAATAAACAAAAAAAAAGTGCAGTAAATGCTTACATATCATGGAGATCATAAGTATCTTCAATCACCTACAGAAGGATTGTCAAGACAGGTGGTAGAGGGGATATAGCTTGCTGAGCTTTCAGCTATACTGTTCTGCTTGGTGTATAACACTGCCAAGGCCAGGAAGTCCAAATTCTGAAAAGCGTCATGGTATGACAGACCATATCAAGGGTTTCTGGATTAAAGTAATTGTTTAAGTGTTTTAGTCTAAGTAATTTCCAATGTATGATAACGAAAGTAAAATCAGATGTTTAAAAAAAAAAAAGTTTTTTTCTTATATTAAGATCCAAGTTAACAGAAGATCAACAGGTGCAGGATATTTTAACAAAGGCTTTGTACAGCCTTTGAGAAAGGAGGGAAAATACACACATATGTAATGTTCTGTGAGCTCAGACACAACGGACAGCCAACAACCATAGCCATCATGTAACAGCATGTCTAGGAACATCGTCACTTCACTGTGGCTAAGTGATCAGGGAATAAACACTGAAAAGGGAGGCAGAAATGCCCCCAACTCTCCCAAAATCTCAGAACTGGAGCTGTAGTTTCCTCATGTACCAGAAACACAGGAGAAAACCCCAGTTATTATCCTTATAGAGGAGTATCTATTGCTACTGCTCTGCTTAAAAGCCCTACCACCAGGGTTAAGTATTCCCGGTAAAGTGGTGAAAACACTGTAAAACTTGGATCTCACTGCCACTGTGAGACAAGCTAAATTTGTCAAATGGCTTTGTGACCCCACCCTTGTAAGTCGGCTTGTTAATCATTATCGTCATAGAGGTGATAAAGCTGTTTTATAAGCCAACACTGAAGCAGTAACGTTAACTACTCATGTAGAGGCTGGTGTATTTCTCTGCAGATAACATTTATTGGAAGGCCTTCTCTTTAAAGACACAGGTTTGCCTCACAGCCCTCCTCTGGAGCACCAGCAATCTGTTCCATTCATTCCTCCAGTCTGATTTACATGTCAGACACGAGTGATGCCTGGAGCGGATGGGTTAAGTGATACGAAATCCCTAGAACACCTTGAACTATAGGTTCAAATCTCAACTGGATTGTCCCAGCCTCTCTTCCTGACAGAATAAAATTTATGATTATTTCTCAAGGCCAGACACAACCTTGCCTCTGTCTGAGACACAGACAGAATTATGTAATGTAGGAAAGACATGAAAAGGCCAAGAGGCACTGAGAAAACAGAAGGGGTGGTAGACATGAAGTTCATTCACCATCCCCAATTATATACATGGAAGGGAGAAAGTCCTTTAATTGCTGGGATTAGTGTCACAAGCATGCCTGGAAGAAGCAAGCTATCTGAAGGAGCAGTCAACAATAGTGCACAGCTTTCCACTGTCTTCTAAAGTCAAGGTTTCTGCCTCTTCCTGGTTGTTTTCTTTCAACCTCTCTAGAAACAGCTAGTTTGAATCATGCCTTTTGCTAACAAGCTCAGAGGTAAGCTTCAGCTTTGCCTGGACTTTGGAGTATCACAGACAATGTGCTTCCTGCACTGAAAGAAAATGAAAAAATCTCCTTCTGAACAGATTGGTTTAGATTCATCACTGTGCTCACTACCCTCCAAGTTCCACTGATGGGAGCTTTATGGAGGAGGACTAAACACCCAGCAATCTTCCTTCACCTCCAGGACAGATGAGAAATACTCTTTTGAAAGAACTACCAATGATTTAAGAAAATAGGGCTGGATAAAACACCTCAAGAAACCTCCAGCTGATCCCTCACCCTGTGGCCCAACCAACTGACAGACTTGCTTAAAAACTTCTCACCACAGGGATTCCACAACTCTCCAGCGCTCAAAACAGCTGGAAAGCTTTTCCTAATACCCCTCTCAGATCTCTTTTGCTGCAGTCAACTAGCTTTGCTTCATGCTCTATCTCCTATCCTTACATTGTGCAATATGACTCACAGAGCATTTTCTGGTGAATTCACTTCTCTCTCACAAGTGATCTCTGTTGCCCGTGTGGAAGAGCCGAGCAGAACAGGGTGCAGGAAGGCTACGATGGTTGCCTTACCTATCTGCTAACTGTAGAACAAGCAGGTATTTTACACATGGAGATTAGGCATTAAAATGGAAAGGCTAAAATGGAATCTCCACCCTGTGACAGATTTCAGCAGGGTCAGAATTTCTGGTGTGAAAACTTTACTTGGAGACAAGCATGCTAGAATATGATTAGCTAAGGATAATGCAAGCTGCAGAGCAGAGAAAGGGAAAACACATTCTCTGGCTGGGAAGTTCCTAGTCATTTACATCTAGGGAACAGACAATGCTCCTGGACTGTTAATTTCCTTGAGGATTTTTTCCCTTCCGTTCACCAGATTCTTAACTCAGTAAATTCTTGTTACAATTTCAATGCACAATTAATCTTCAGTTCAGAGGAAAGGGAAATGGAAGGAGGAAGGATGATCATGAGGTAAAAGCCCCAGAGAGGCAGTTATCAGATCTCAGCTCTGCCCCATCTTTTATGCAATATACTGGTCTGATCAGCTTTCCCTGCTCCGCTCTGACTTCCAGTCATCTCTTTCAGATTGCCTGCCTTGTTTATTTAAAATGCAAGTGACTTAAGGGAAGAACGATTTCTTAATGTTTGTGTGCATGTACACCAGAATCACTACGTGTTGCTGTAAAAAAAAAAAAAAAAAAAAACCAGAACACAACACTAACTTCAAGAGAGTGCATCGCCCTGCTTGCGACCTGCTTGTGTTTGAGCTGCACAAGGCCAGCCAATTGGATGGGGAGCGGAAATGCAGTGTTTTGGTTGAGGACAGACCCAGCTCAACTGATCGAGGCTAATTGTGAAAACATATCTTTGTCGCTATAGCCATGCTATGGGCCACAATCCTACCTCCCAACAGTAAGAGCGATACCACCCCACCCTTTCTCTCCTTTTCCCTTTACAGCCTTTGCAGATTCCTTGCTGTTCCAAGGGCCTGTTCAGCCAGTGGCACGAGTGGCAGCAGGGTAGACGGGAGCAGGTGAGGCCAGGGACTCTGTTCGCCTGCTGCTGACACCAGTGAAAGGTGCTGGCTCTGACACACATGCCACCATTTTGCCATTGCTGGCCTTGACACAGACAAAGCAACACTGCGCAGCCACACATGTGCCGTGCTAACTCATCACCCATACAGGGCAGAGAACATCCCGAAAGGAAACCTGATAATAAACACTGTGAAGAAAAAAAAAAAAAAAACACAAAAAAAAACAAAACGCAAACAAATCAAACCAAAGCAGAAATGAGTGAGAATTTGAATAAACAGAAATCACTGACTCTCTTCGACCTCCTTGCACTGGCAGTCTGCACTGACGGCTGAGCCATTTGCTGTTCGCTGTCCTTCCAAACGGGACCACTTGACATTTTGCACTTTAATTTGGTATTAAAGTGATATTCCACAAGTTAGCCACTAACTCTTAGAGTTACAAAAAACAAATCAAAACAAAGTCAAGAGCAAATGCCATTAATCTGTGACAAGCACATCCAGAGAAACGGCACAAGCAAAGAGAGTTTTACATTGGTTGGGGTGCAGGAACACTCTGGGTATATACAAGGTTTATCCTTCAGTCCAAGTGAATTTATAGCAGGGGGCAGAGAAGATGACAAGGTCCCTCCAAGCCCTCCCCAACTCCTCTCACGGAAAGGAAGAAAAGCCTGAAAATTCAGCAGGTCTCTCAGTTCAAGCTGACACAAGTGAGAAAGACAGAATTGTCTCAGTATAAACGACATGCCTGGAAATCACTTGTGCCAGCGCCACAGCCAGCCCTGCAAAGAGACTTTGGCCCTGCAGATTCTGCCTTTGCACCCACGGCATGTCAGTCCTCTTCTCTCCTTTCTCCTTCCCCCAAGGTTTCCAGGCAGCTACATGTCAATTTTGTCACACCCTGAGTTCTCCTAATCTTGTCGCAGGGATGAATTATAGGTTGTTTTAAGAAACAGGTATTCAAGCAAAGGTTAAAGGCTGTTTTAATCAAACAAGGTTGAAAGAGTAGCAGGAATTTGGCTGGTAGAGAACAGAAAGCACTTTCTTCAGCTTAAAAACCGTATGTGACTCTATATACTTGCACAAGCAAATATGCATTCAGGCAGAGAGTATATGTATTCCCCTCTCTCTCAGACTAAGCAGGCAATTGCATGCTGAGACATTAACTTAATCTACATGCCAAATGAGTAAGACATTATTTCATGAGTGACATCACAAGGGTAGAAACTTTTCTGCCTTGCACAGGACTGGATCAGTGTGTTTTAAGGAGGAGTCCTCTGAGGATTTTAGAGCAAGAAAGCAACATACCAAGAAAATGGCTAAGGTTACTCTGAAAAAACTCCGCAAGTACAAAGTAAATTTAGGTGTTTTTTTTTTTTTTTAAACCTTTTTTCACCCAAGTGGGTAGCACTGAGACAGTATTTTGTTTCTTCAAGAAATTTTATTTCTTGGGATGTTACTCTCTGGGACATGTTCAGCTGCCTCTACTGAACAGACATTTTACGGGAAGTACAGCAATGAGGTTAGGGCCCAGTCTTTCACACTGCTAATCCTCATCTCCAGTACTGGGCCTTTCATTCTGCACAACAACAACAACAACAACAAAGAAACCTGGTTAGCATAAAGTACTAGAAAAGGGGTAGCTTATATTGCTACTGCCTCGTCTAGGGGTTGAAAAAAAATTAGAAGATCTCTGGAGATCTCAGAAGCTCTTGTGATCCACTGGCACTACTGCTGAGCTGTTTTAAACAGAGGTTAAAGCTCCACTTACCACAAGTGGCCCAAATTTCATATTCACATGGAAAAGCACCTCATGTATTTAATAAGGCCCATTGAAAACTTTTTTTTCCAGCAGACACAAACCCAGTTCCGCTATTAAAAATATCTATTAACAAACTTGCTATATCTCCATACTTCTCCTCTAAGACTTTAACACACCTAATTAAACTCAGACGAACTCATCTTCCTGGCTGCCACTTGCCAAAACACTCCTGGCCAGCTCTCCCCCCACAAGCCTGGCCGGCTCTGCTGTGCTCTCCACCTGACTATGAGCCATTCTCAAGGACAGGAACTCCTTTCCCCAGCAGAGCTGCTGTAAAAAGGAAACACCAGTAAAATCCTTGCCATTATCACTAATTGGAAGCTGAACTGTCAGCAGTTTGGGGAATGATACACACACCTGGAATATCAGCTAACCTGAAGATTTTCCTGTTCTGCTGAAAGGCAGCTCAGTGCTAGCATACTCCAGGGAGGGACAGAAATGAGTGATAAAGGAGCCACAGCAAAGCATACAAACTGTTTAATTGCTGTTTTGCTATCAGACCTTTTAATATTTATGAAAATATACATTCTGTATCTTTTCCCATCCTAGGATTACTTTCATATTCTTCTGCTAATACAGTTACCAGAGTCATAAAGGCATGTCTTAACAGAAGGACATAAAAACGGCTATTAGCATTATGCTGTTATGGTCCAAGATGCATCCGTTTACACAGCTCAAGCACAGAACTATTTAAGCGCCTTGCAATCTTTATGTATTGAAACTGCACAACACATTTGCTGTAACACCAACATCTGACTCTTAAGACTTAAATCTGAGCTGATCGGTCATCCCCAGTCCCCTTCGCCTGCAGTAGAGGGAAGCAAGCTGCTTGCATCCTAAAATACATCTAAAATAGGCCAGATAGACTGTCCCTCCAAAATGCTGGTTTCCTTCTTTTGACTTTTATCATGTCCAGGATGACTATCTTAAACATACACATAGTAAAGTGGGACCCATTTTACCTTAATCCCATTACAAACAACTTAGTCTGTGTCTCAGAGAAAGCCTGCAACAGAGCTGCGAAGAGAATCCAGATCTCCTGTACCTTACAATGAGAACTGCAGCAGCGCACAGACGAACTTTACCAATGCAAATGTTTTTCACCTCTCCATACATCTGTCTCCATCTCCCTCCCACCAAATAGTTAAGAGCAGGGACTGTACCTGACACATCAATTAAACCCACCCCTGCTTTAAACCAGTTCTATTTTGAGCAATGTCTTCCAACCTGTGGTCAGCTGAATACTGGTAGCAACGCATCTTGGGACTTGAATCTGTCACACATACTGTGTCAACAGCTTGCCTGGGAGGCTGGAGATGTAAATCAATGTTTTCACTACCATGCTGGATGGTGAACTGTGGCAGCTACGACAGAGAGGTGCCTTGCATTTTGCTGCCCTTGCTGAGCTCAGTAAACTCCCGCAGAAAATTGTGACAGACAAATTTTCAGCCATCTCAGCAGGATTTCACAGCCAAGCCTGCCAAAACCTTAATTCTCCTTCTCATTTGCCACCTCCTGCCCCTCAAGCAAAGTAAGGGCTTGTCTAAACTTAAAAGGATCTGCTGGTATAGCTCTTTGGTAAATAAATGTTTAAGCTGATACATCTTATATTGATTCACTGAATGAAACAAATGATGCTAGCAAGAGACTCTGTCATCTATATAACTGAGTTTGCACTACTGTTTTTATAGGTACAGCTATATCCATTAAGAATGTTCTTTTTTGTTTGTTGTTTGTTTTTGTCATGCACCTATCCCAGTAACACTTCTAACACTAGACCAAGCCCAAAGCATTTTAGCCAAAACCCAGTTTTGCTAGTCAAGATAGCCACATGCACACTACTGGCTTTCACCAGCACAGGCATATGGGTTAGATGCCACATCCCATCACTTTCCTGATGGGCACTGCTGCATTAGCAAAATTTTGTAGCATGGACCTGTCTCATAAAAAGCTAACAAACAGTGAGGTTTTTGGTTTTTTTTTTTTTAGAAGTCATGTCCTAGTACAGTACTCTGTGATAAACTCACATCCTCAATCAGTAGTATCATTTACAGTCCACTGAGAAAGGCCTCTGACTCCTTTATACTTCAGTACTCAATGGGAAAGTAAAGAGAGCAGGAAGCTAGAAAGCCAATTATAATGCCAGCAGCACCTCCCATCAAATGAGGATTATGTAGTTTGCATATATCTACTTGGGGGAGTGCTTTTATGAGTGAAAAGGACACTGCTAGGCAAGGACACCACCACTGATGGATCTGGAAGCCATCAGGCAGTATGTTAGAAATCAAAGCTCAGCATTTCTCAGTAACTCTATTAGGACCAAGTGATTGGAAAAGAAGTTTTAATTCTGAAAAAACAAACAAACAAACAAACCAGCAAGTCAAGGGCAAAAAGTGTCTAAATATGTTCCCAAAGCTCTTTGCAGTCTTTGATATTTTTGGGACCCATGAAACAATAAGTTTTGCACCTGCAAAATTGGAAGAAAGAGCATCTCCAATATCATCCATCTCAGCCTAGGAAAATACAGGGATGACCCAAATTTGCCACTGGAAAAGGAGATATGAAGAAAGTACAGGACAGGTTAAAAGCTTGAAAAAGTGAACCAGCCCTAACCACTTCTTTGTTCTTCTAAGACTTCCTAATCCTGGTCTAACAATATACCAGGCACAAATTACGTGCAATTTATGTTTCACTGAAGTTCATTTATCTTTCTGCTATTTTTGTTAGGGAACATTGTATGGGTAAATTAAGATTTTCATATTCGGAACGCTTTCTGTTAGACCAATTTTTCACCTAGTCCAAAACTCTACCAGATGCTGTAATCACCACTACATAAGTCAGAGGAAGATGAAATCATTGATCTGTCTGTCAACAGGGAAGACATCTTCCTAATCCCCTAAGTAATGTGCCTATTCTGAAACCTTATAATCTCTTTATCTTACGTAGAGTAACTGTGGACATTGTCATTACGGATACTTAATCCTCAAATATGATAAACTTCTGGCCTCAGTAATATTACTGTGGCATTAAGGTCCTCATGCTCACTGCGTGTTCTGCAAAGAAGCATTTTCATTGAAGATTTTTATGCGTATCTCATATTCACTGTATGACCTATGCTATATTACTGTGAGAATGGGGCTCTCCTGTTCACCTTTTCTCTCCACGGTTCTTCACATTGTCTGTAGGTTCATCTACAGGTAGATAGTCAGGAATGTGGAATTGAATTAAATAGATGTTTTAATTGTTAATGGCTTAATTTATCTAAAATACAAAACCGGATAAATTATACTACATTAAATCCCTGTATGGATATAAAAATTCAGAATGAAAATGGCTTTAATACAATTTAGCTCACTTTGCTTCCAAAGTAAGTGGAGATGAATCAAATGAAAACCACTTATATTTTGAATAACAGTATTTACAATGCTTCAATATAGTTCAACTCATCATCTAAATTCCCATACTTTGTCACATCAGGTATTTTTTCCTGAGTGTTCCCACGTAAACAGATCTTCAAATCATCATCTTTTTAAATCTCCTATCTCACTCAACATTTCCATCCTTGACATCCACTCATTTTTGCTGTTACATTGATCCTTTTTATTATACCATATATTTTCAAGGTAGTATAAACAGGATGAAATAATTTCCATAATTAAGAGTGTTTCCAGAGTGAAGAACATCATTGCATTAATCTTTGCACACTTGTATATCTTGCTATTTAAAATAAAAAACAGGCAAGGTATTAGTTATTCTCTGTGTGGATTAAGCACCTGAATTTCAAGCTTGACACAAGAGCCACTTCAAGTCTTTTACTTGTAAAGCTCCCATTAATCTGGAGTCTAGTGTAAGTAGCAAGAACTACTTTTCCTAAGAAATGCAAAATTCTTGTCTGAGTCAGCTTCTATATAAATCAATGTTTAACAGTGTAAAAGCTGTTAGTCTCACCAAAAGCATCTCCATAGTCACAGAAAATGAATGGATACTTTTGAACTCCAACTCACACGAACTGTTTCCTCATGCCCACAAAACCAGTGGACCTTAGTAATAGCAGCAGAGAACAAGTTCACACCTCCACTGAGTTTATAGTGACGCTACCCTTGACTGTGACTGCACCATCAGGGACTATACTGCACGTAAATAAGAGGAATTGTTTTTTTCCAGTGCTATGTCTGCTAAAAACAGTAATTTCAAGAGTGAATACTTGCTTCCTAACAAGTGGAGGTCGTCTTCTTTAAAGCTTTAGTTGATTGGAACAGCTCTGGATAAACCGGTTACGAGAGAAGCCGTGGTGTTTTCATAGGAGGCTGAATGGTGACGCAGGACACATTATTCTCTGTGTAGATGATGCCAGGGAGGGATGGAAAGGAAAACAAGTGTAGCCAATAGGGTGGAATAGGAAAGCTGTCACACTTTCTCTGCTTGTTAAATCTGAATGGACCTAGTCAGTTATTTCACCTGCTAACACCTCCAACAATGATAAGAAGCAGCTAATACATTGCCCATGGGAGTGTCCATGGACAGACCTGCTGTAAACTTTGCTGTAGTCACTGGGACACCGGTTTGCAGTGAAACACTGCTGGGGTGCATGTGTGTGTTCTTGTTTATTTTAAATAAACATGCGCATACAAACAAAGACCATCTTCTGCTGCCTCTTTGGTTAAAGGTCAGGCCTACTTAGGCGTACTACTAGGAAAAGCATCTCCTTACTGAGGGTTTGGCAACTTTCCAAAACTAATGACGTTTTGTCTAATGTTTTTCCCCTTTGCTTTGAATTTCAGTTAAGGTTCAATAGAGCCCTCCCCAAATGGATCCAAGTGACAACCATCCCCAGATCATCAGATACCTCAAATATGTACTCTGCCACACCCGTAAGGTCTAGACATGGAGCTCTGTTGAGCTTGGAAAGAGGTTTAAATTGGATTTCCTTTTAAAATAGTATTGTATGCTGCCCCATCTTCTGGCAAACAGGTATTTCAACTTTTCAACTTTTTTGGCACCTGGGACCCCCATAGCACATTTCTAAAATCCAGCTGCTTTGTAGAAAATGATTCCTTGTTTTCTAGGATCTTTAAAGAGAACTTAGCTTGGAAACAAATCAGAATTGAGCTGTGACTAACCAGGGTAAAGGTTGCTTACATCTGCAGATTACCCCTCTCTGCTTTTCTAATTCACTCACCATGCCTTATCTTTCCATTAATCTTTAATAAACCTTTTAGTTAATTCCCCAAACACACACAATATACATGACAGCAGGAAACAGTGCAAAAGCAGCCTATGGATATGAAGAAACAGGCAGCAGAAGAATCAAAAGGAGGGGAAACTTTTAGGATTAAAAACCACCCAAACTGCAGGTCAGTGGAAAATGATGAGCAATCAGAACAAAGCAGTGGTAAGGGGCAAACTGGGGAGATGACAGTGCCTTTTAAGGGTGTTAGTGTTTCTCTGGCTGTTGGATTCATTTTCTCACCAGAGCCTTCCACCCCTTTCCAATCTGGTTACACTTTGACAAAAACAGGCAATTTGATTTCAAACTTGGAGCCTCTGAAATGTGGAAAACCCTCTCTAGGCTGACACAAGGATATGGCTAGATTAAACGGTAAATCCAATTTAACCAACCCCAGCAGAAATGGTAATCAAACTATACTGCCTCTAAATATGATAAATTTGAGGCTGGGGCCCCCAGGGGAAGAGAAGGTGTCTTGCAAACACACAAACACAAAGAAACATGCTAAAGGGATCTGCTAAATCAATGGATGAATTGTGACTTCTACCCTCCCTCCCTCCCACAGGGTGCTTGATAAGCTGCTGATTGCTTCTAAAACATCTACTACCAATGTTAGGAACTGATTAAGCAGCTTACAAAGCACTGGGGGCTAATAGACAGGCCCACCAGGGACACTGCAGCTCTGGAGTTAAGTAGCTTGCTATTTCATGGCTTGATTATTAGAGATGAGATAGCAGAACATGCTGAAAAGATGTGGAAACTGTTTTAGACCTCAGATGACTGGCCTTTTTATTTTATATATGGAATCATTTCCATTCTGTGACTTCACCAGCCAACAAAAGCCAGTTTTCTTCCTGCGGTTCTGTAGCTTCCAGCTCTGAGGGGAATCTGAACTACCTCAGCTTAAGGTGTCAACTGAACATCCTGCACTGACTATGCCACCCGTTACCCTGCAGAAAAGGCATGGTTGGACAAGGAAAACATCAGTGGAAGAAGCTTAAAGTAATGTGTTTTACATATCATTGACAATGGCATAAGAGTGTGAACACAGATGGTGCCCAGGTCAGCTAGCACATCTTACCTCATTGTTTCCTTCATTGTGCATCTAACCACTGCAGCACATTCACCCTGAATTCCCTTTCCCTTCCTTTCAGTTCTCTTTGCCAAATTCTTCTTGTTTAATCTTGTATGTGATAAAATTCTGCTGTTCAGGCAGATGCACTGCAAGGTGTTCACTTAGCTTAATAAACACCAACACAAAGACACGTTTTGCTGGCAAGTTATCTCTTCCATGGTCATGTCTGTCATACTAACACTGCATGGCTTAACTTTGTGTAGCATGCTTATTGAGCTTTTTTTTTTTCCCTCCGCACTGTGGTAATGCTTAGCAGACTTAGTAAATAAGCATGTTGCACCAGGGTCCGTACAAACTCAAATTCCTGAAGAACTATTCTTTCAAGTAAAAAAGTAAATACTACTTGTCACTACTTGTCTAAGGTTGAGTCTCAGACAAGCCTTCACGGCTCAGATAAAAAATTTCTCCCAGCAAAGTTTTCTTTTGTAGCCTACAGTTTTCTTTCACAGCCTCTTTCCAGCCCCATTTCAACATTGCAGCTCTATGTTTTCTCTCTCTCAACACTAACCAATGGCCCTGTTAACCCATTTTTATATCAAACCATAAACCACAGATACCTTGGAAGTAAAGCTACTTACGTTTTGGTTAGCTAGAAGGGGGAATGTACAACTAGCGTTGAAGATGCTTGGTAACAGAAAAGTAGAATTAGTGGAAGAAACTTACCTGCTGGAGGTCTGCCAGAGAATAAAGATGGATTTGCTGGAGAAGATACTCTCTGGGAAAGATCCTGAAAAAGAGAAGAATGGATGTGTTGACACGCTTCCAAAGGATGGTTTTTTGACTGGGAAACTCTAAGATTTCCTCTCTTCCCCAGAGGACTGCAGAACAATGATATTAGAGAGAGGGCTTGTCAGAAACTGGAACTACGTTACCCCATAACATCAGCTACTTTTCAACATTCCTCAAGGATGCAACAACTCTGTAAGTTCCACAATGAGAATGAATGCCATGTCTGCATCATTCACCAACTGTAGGTAAACATGTACCACGACATTTACCATTGTCAAAAGCTCATCCAGAGCACAGAAGGTGTTTCTTTTAAAGAATTAACCCAGTAATAACAAGTAATTCAAGGTACACATCAAAAGTATTTCTGATGGGTTTTAGTCAAAGATTCTTGGCCTCTTAGAAAGCTGTAACCCAATTTCAGATGTGATTTCTATATAACTGAAATAAATATATTGGGAAAAATATCAATGCGGATACTGTTCTTTCAGCATAAGGCTGACTGCTATCAATTCCCTTTTGTATACAGAAAGTCTGTACTGGTACAGACTTTACAATGACTTATTTGGTATTTTTCCTTACACAAAATATGGTTTCAGGCAAGACCACTGATTATCCTCTGACAGACCTGTGCAGTAAAACTAAACTACAGAAACTGGAATAGAGATGTCCTTAGAATGACATGCAATGCATGAACAACAGGGTTACAGTAAAATTACAGAGAAAAATGGACTTTGTAAAGTTAAGTGGATATTAGCAAGAAAAGTTTATGAAAACCTATGCATCTGCCATAAAGATGTTGGGAAGAGAAAAAGTGTATCTAACTAAAACGTCTATCTTTGTGTGAGCACAGAGACACAACCAGCCAACCCGCTTTGTTTTCCATCTGCATAGAACAAACTTAACACCACACTCAGGTATCCTATGGAGAAGAGAATCCCATCACTCTTGGGGAAAAAAAAAAAAAAAAAAACAGCATCCAAATATGTCAAGAAGAGCAACTATTTTACAATATATGTTGCTTAGAGAAGAAACTGTGAAATCAGTTCCTATATTACCATCATGCAGTTTGGAGGTAACACAGAAACCAAATTCTTGATCTTACTAAACACATGAACAAAGCTCTGACAAAGATCAGTTTGTAAAAGTAGAACTGAATGAACAGGAAGACCACTGGACATGTACAAAAAAACTCAAGATACTGAAAGGTTGATATGAACTTGCACGATGATAACATGAGACTAATGAGCAAGTACAGAGGAACTCGAGATTTTAGAAGCTAGGACAACATAATTAGCTAAACCAATGATCAACAGGGCTAACAGTATCAACTGCAATCTTTGGCAAAACACTGAATCTAAGAAATAATGGAAGCACCCTGGTTCATTCTGCTCTTATCTGTTGTCTTAAACAACTATTTTAAACTGATGCTTTCAAAGCTGTCTTGAAGAGACTAGGACTTTTCACTGCTGTTTAAGTGCATGGTACAAAACCCCATCCTCCTTTTTGTACTTTTGAAAAAAATCTAAGCTTTTATCAGGGTGGGAGGGGAAGAGTCCTGCAAACAAGGTACTGACAACTGGGCACTGCCAATTTCACGGCACTCTTCTGGAGCGAGACTGTGCCCTTGCTCCTTCTGACTCACCAAGCACATCCACCCTACCCACCTAATTCTCAGCTGCAGTCTCACTGTGATACTGCATTTTCCCCCTTCAGTTCTGTACGCTATGCTATTGCTCCTATTAGAGGTGAACATGTTTCAGTGGCTCTGCTGCATCACGCCTTCATAATAAAGAAGGCACAATGTCAAAGACAGATAGAAAACAGTCAAAATCCAAGTACCAGACAACATGTGACATTCAGATTTCTCATTTGCACATTGAAGATTATTACAATTGATTGCTAAGGAGTCAACTCTGAACAGCATTTTGAAGCCATTAGTATTTTTCAGCTCTGGCAACTTCCCTCATTAAAATTTCCTCATCACTCTCCCCTGATCACACATGCAGGCACTAAACAGTGTGGTAGCTTTGCCAGGAACTGTATTATTTGCTGACGCCCTTACAGCACTGCTAAGGAAAATAATTAGCTAATGAAAGATTTCCTTTTTCAGGCTACAGACTTTCTCATAAGGCAGAAACGGTCAATGACTAATATCAATGACTAACATCACGTTCCCCTGCCTTCAAGGACTGCATTTTGTTTCCTGCAAGTTCTGACTCCTAAAAAGTGTGCTGATGAAGAGCAAACCCAGGATCAAGCGACCACCTCTGCCAGGGAGGTCTCAGCCTGCACAGGTCCCAGTGACAGTCATGCTCTCCCTGTATCCACCTCCCTCCCTGAAACATATTAGTTTGCTGTAGCAGCTCTGCACATCCAGCATCCAAAACTCCTCCTCCCTTCCAAATCTATCTCCAGGAAAAGAAGTTGGCACCGCCCTCCCAGTCTTATGTAAGGCACAGACACACACACACACATGCACACCCAGATGGATGGCGCTCCAGTGAGAGGAATACCTATTTGTATTGCTATGGAAACTGAGGCATTAAAAACCCTCAGTAAGTAAGGCTGATCTGGCTTCAGATTTGCAGTCCTTCTATTGACTCAAAAATCACAATTTGGTTGTGGTGGGCCACAGAAAAAACAGCTGAGCAGCTAGAACTTGCATCAATAACAGCATTTGCAAAATTTCTTAGGAAGCGACCAGACCAGTCCCTGTGAGGTTCCCAATACATGCAGTGGTGCAAGGCACCCCCTCACCACCTGCCAAGTCCCCAGAAGTATAGAGCAAACAACTTGACAAGTGTGAAAACGCTGCAATGGCCTAAAAAGCTCAGTCCCTGATCTTTAAAAGATAAATGATGTGCCTTCACCTCACCTGTGGCGAGCTGAGCAGTTTTTTCAAAAACACATCTTGCTGTGCTGCAGGTCTGGGATTACAATCCCCTCTAAAAACCATCCATTAGCCCCACTTGGAAAGAAAACCAGAACCCAACAGCTACCCGAACGTAACTTGTGAAGCCACCTCCCAAAAATGCATCTGTTTAGCACCAGTGTTGTCAGCCTCTAGTGGGTGGGGAACAAGAGCACAAAAAGCACCAGAATATCAGACTCAAATGAAAAAAAAAAAAAAAAACCAACACTATAAAATGCAAGTAAATCAGTTGGGGCATGAAATCCACACAGACCAAGCAGTCCAGTGAACAAGAAAATGAACAACACCCAGTTTCCACTGGCTTTCCTGTCCGCACAGGTTCTCTGAAACTAGTGAGGTGATGGCATATATAAAATATTTTTCAGTAGGGGCACACAGGAATAATTCAGTGTCTCTTGCTTCTTGACTCAAGACACTTTTTCTCATGTAGCTGGTAGGAACTTAAAGTCTTTGCCATCTCCATCCCTCTGCCAATAGTGATTGAAATTGGCCATAGGAAACCAAAGACAGTAGAGTACAAAAGGTGAGATGGGGCTCTCACAACCACTGTGCCATTGCACTAGCATCTGGACAAAGTACTACATGACAACCAAATCAACTTAAAATCACATTTGTGTCTAAAAATTTAATACAGACTGCAGAGCAGGCTGGGATAACTACACTTAGAAACAATTCACTAGAAAATACATATTTACTTTCTGCATGAGAAGGGGCTTTGAACATGCTTGGGTTAATTTAAGGCCTTGATCTGAAAAGACCACAACATGTGCTTGCATTTAGTGCTCTAAGTTTATCCCTTGATATAAAGGTCCTTTACAAACACCAAACGGGAAATCTCTGATAAGTCATTTAAAAGCAAAATAAAAGATGTCAGTTTTGTAAATCTTTTGATTGATGCTCTATAAGGAACTGGATTTTTTTTTTTTTTGAAGTTGGTCAATTAAAAGCATTCAATAAACAGTGTCCTTTCAGTCAAATCTTAAAGCACAGAAAAAGCTGGAGTGAGCTAGGCAGAGGTCAAATGCAAGATGTTAGGACTCATCACAATAAAAACTCCAACTTCTGCTGCTTCAGAATGTGACCTGTGACCCCTGAGAGGCAAATGGTATTGAGCACATGTCCCACTAAAAGCACCTCCTAAGCTTTCACGAGGTCTGGAAACTCCCAGCCCAGTTTCATCATTGATGCAAAACAGAACAGTTGTGAGTCACAGGATTGCTGTGCTGTAAACCCTAGTTACCAGTCAGAATTAAGTCTGCAGTGAACAAACTAAGTTCAATGCTAACCAACCCTTTAGCTTTGCCAACTCCTGTGAACAATGAAATCCAACGTCCTATCGTCTCTAAATTGCTTTATTGTAATGTGCTAGAAACAAGAGCAATCAATGCAAGCAGGAAAGAAACCCACCATCTGAGACTCTGGGTCCAACTAAAACTGAGAATTGAACATTCTGTTAGTGATTATTATTTCTTGTTTGATATACATTATAGTCTGAAGTGCAACCTTCAAGCTAGATAGAACCAGAAATTTCATCCGTTCCCTTTCAGAGGATCTTATCGGGTAAGTATTTGCACAAACAAAGGTTATCTTTTAGTGTCCTCCTGCAAACAGAATCACTGATAAGACTTTGCTTTTTGCATTTGGACAAAGTGTGTAGTCATGGTGCTTTGTTAGCACTAAGTAATTGCTCTGCATTTAAAGCCTGTTTATCATCAGCGTGGGTAATTTTTCTCCAGTGGGTTAAATACCCTGACAGCTCTGCTAAAGCTACAACCAATTAATCTGCCCAAGCCTGACACTATAACCAAAGTACAAATGTGATAAGCAAAGCGAACTCTTCTTTTTACACCACAATCAAAAGAAATCAAGTTGGCTGGCAGGTGGGCACAATCAAGTCCCTTTTGTAGCAAAAAGCCTGTTGAAAACATAGATGGGGGCGGGGGACGGAAGGGGAAGGTGGCACCACGATTTCATGTGCCAGCCAGGAGTGTCTTGTTTGACCAGGCTGAGAACTGTATGACTGAGCTCTGACTCACGGGAGATGCAGATGCACTGGTCTAGCATGCAGCCACATTCAAATGTCCTCTCCACCCCTCCGCAGGAAGCTGCTACACCCATAGCTGGCGCAGCACCACAGATACCAAGTCCATTTCCTCAGCAAGCACAGTTCATATCCTGGCAGTGCAACTCACTCCACCACCAATTCACTTTTAAGCTACTGCACCAGCTGACGGGTAAGCACATGCTGATTTCGTTCCCGCTAGAATGAACGCATTTTTTACCCCCTGAATGAGAGGCAGCAGAACCTCTTAGATCCCTGCAGCATGCACTGCCAACAGCCGTGGTTGTGTGTGTAGCACACAGGCAGGAGCAGCACACGCTCTGAACTCGTTGACAATATTTCAAATTTTTCAGAGATACTATTTGATTTTTTTTTAAAAAAGTAGAGAGGGATGTAAGTGCCTTGCCAGTTATCCCAAATACACGTGGCAGGGTAGCCACTTCTCTTGCTAGGTTTTCTCTTGCAATTCAGTTGACACAGAGCCTGTTAATTTAAGTTAGAGAACAGCACCGCAGATGACGGGAAAAGGTAGGATTTTTTTTCCCAGTGTTGCTAATTTTTATAGTTTTATTCAGGCTTCTGGTATACCACATTTCCTTGGTAATCCCAGCTTCTGCAAGTACATAGGGAGAGGAGAACCCCCACTTTCCAGTCAAATAAAAAAGTTACTCAGGGAAGTGGGGCCCTAGGAAACCTGGTGACTCAGAAGTCAAAAAGTAATAAAAAATTAATAAAACAAAAATAGTAATAAATTCCAAAGGGCACTACTTATTTAATTCTTGAGGTATTTACACCAGATTAATGTTTTTTTTTTTTCCTAATTCTGGGGTTTGGTTAACAAAGCATTGTGAACCATTTCAATTTTGTGAGGTATGAGTGCTCTTCTGCTTATATTCCAGGAGCAGCCGTTCCCTAAGCAACTTCAACCCACACAAAATGCTAGATTTATTATCATGCATGTCCAGGTAAAGTACTGTTTCATCTTGCTACGAAATTCCCCGTGAGCATCCCTAAAACAGTTACTCTTATCATTCATCAGCGATCCTGAATCAGGATATAAACATCCAACTAAAGTGCAGTGCACTAACTCTCTCCTCTGCAGTTACTTCAGTAAGGTTATGGTAACATTGTAAAAGGCAAGAATTACTACAGAACAAACTCAGGAATTGAGTACCACCGATACTAAAAGCAGGATGTAGAGAATTAGTTAGAGGCACACAGTTTCATCTTGAAATCAAAATAGCTTAGATCCTCCAATTAACTTCTAATGAAATGAAGAAGAAAATGCTGCCGTTTCTTGTCAGGTGCGCTTCTGAATCCTTGCAGTTTGCTGCTGCAAGTTCTGATATAAAAACACAGGAATGAAAATGGCATAGGTAATATTTAATGTAGTATCCACAATTAATAGGAACTTCTTTTTAAATCATCATATTATTTTTAAAAGTAACCTAGTCTCAAAAAGAGAATGAAAACTACCATTTGGAAAGATGTCTAATATTACTGATCTATTTGACAAGGAGGTGCAGATGTGCCCCTAGACCAGAAAATGCTAACGTGAACTTGCAGACCCACTGGAAAACTTATCACATACACCTTGACATGCTCCTCAGCTGGATGCTTACCATGGTAGAGCACTGGCTTCTGATCTACCCTTGGCTTAAACAGACTGCAGTATTGCCTCCGCCCATGGCCGGTCTGGCACGTCTTCTTGTTCCAGCTGTTACTTCTGGTTGAAATGAAAGCTCAAAGTCTACCTTAACTCCATCCTGAGCCCTCTACAATTTTAGCCAAATGCCTTTTATGATGTTAACTTGAAAGGAGCCTGCAAACACAGTTACTTCTTCAAAAAGACAAGAACTGAAGCAAAGAGGTGGCGTGTTTGTAAGAGCTCCACAAACAGGCATGGTTGATGTTAGCTAGTGCAATGACCACATACATGCAGTATCTATACTGAACAACAAACGGGACGTGCATACTTCTCCACATTTGTTTTCACACCTTTCTCCACTTTTAGGTGGGGTTTGGTCTTAAGACTGGATACTTTCAGGATATCCAGATATCCTCTTTGAATGCATTTTTCTCCCTCCCTCCTCTCAATCACCTGTGCAACAGATTTTCTTTTTTTTTTTTTGTTGGTCTCTCTTAACTCAGAGACCTGTGCTGTGAAATCACATCCTTCTGTTCCTCTCCTGCTCAGACTTTCTTTGCACAGTCTACTGCTTTCACAAGCTGTGTCTTTGTTCTCGTGCTTTGGGATTTTCCACTCTCCAAATGGCCTATCCATTGAAGAGAAAACGCAGTCTGGATACGACTTAATGACCTTCTGTTGTCCTTGGTCTGAAAGATGACCTGACATAGCCCCAGCTTCACATACGTGAGGTATTCGGTGGTACAGTGATTGCATAAGATCAATCAGGAATCCTGTGATGTGTTTAAACAGGTTCCCCAATTGCCACACATATTTTGAAAGTAATCTACCCCTGTGTCAGAAATGATATGTCTAAGGCCACACTGTAGGAAGTGACAGGACTCTATTGTTCAGTATAACTGAATGTGGGCTTGTTCTGCTTCATGCTGATAGACCAGCAGGCTCAGCCAGGACCACACGTCTGCAGCATGGGAGGCATACCTTTAACCTCCTCCTGCAACAGCAAGCTTTAATTTGGTCTTCTTGTAACACACTAAGTAATGTACCCAGCACTGAAGTTCTGCTAGGAGACTAATACATAGAGTTCTAGAGTTGATAGGCAAATGGTATCATACAGAGGAGAAGAGAAATGTCTCTGGGAAGTTTTTCCATATAGTTTCTCACCATTACACAGAATGTCTGCTTACAGACGGAGGGCACTGAAATGAGCGCTAATGTACAGCAGAATCTGTTGCAGAGTATCTTACCGCATGCCACTGCCATCTGTCTATAATACCTGGGCTAGCAACACATGGACTGCAAGTTTAGGTCTGTAGCTGAGAAAGCAGAGAGTTCAGACAGAGCTCAAAGGTTAACCTACCTTACCCTACCCTATAGTAGACATGGAAAAACCTGAATATTTCCCAAAAAAATTACTCTGGCAGTTCTTCGACCTGAAAAGTCTTCAACCATGACAAGAACAGAGGAAGACAGACTACAGCATAGAAACATATTGTTAATGTGTCTCATGTCCAGAGACAAAAGGAAGAAAGCAAAACCAAAATAACACTTTGCACCACTCTGCACAGCTTCACAGAATAACCTAATCATTCAATGGACTTGGTAATTCTTGCTCTCTTTCCTAGCTGTCAATTTTTCTGACTCGATCTTGTTTGCTTGAGCCATTCAGTCACCATCCTGCAATCAGCAGCCTGTGAGGGGATCTGTACAGCTCCACTTGTACCAAGTCTGCGTAGGCTCTAGGTTTTGGTCTTGTATGCTTCAGTCTGAACAGCATCCACACAAGCAAGACAACCAGAACAAGTGAGAACTTGTTGAGTAAAGACATTTGAGACAAATTATGTCTGTTGCAATATTGAAGTGACAGCCACAGCAAACTAGGCATAAAAGCATCGCTTGTAAAACAGGGTGCTCACCAACAGGCTTGGAGTCTCAGCTGGCTTATGTCTGAGGAATGTTGCCAGTACGCACCGGTGGAGGGCCTTATTTCTCCTCTTGGCCAAGCCTGGTTTCCTTTATTTTTTTTCCCTTGTAAATACAAAGAGTTTAGAATCCGACGGAGCAATAGGTGAAAACAAATGATTATAACTGACGAAGACCACTTTTACTGTGAGCCTCTAGTTACTTTTAGGATTTCTTCCGCTTCTTCTCCTTTCTTCCTTCCTTTTTTTCTTCCTTTCTTTCTAGTCACTTGCCTCTTCCAAGTTGACACTGTGGTTCAGCCCTGAGTTCTATGCTAGATGCCAAGTTCCACAAAGTTCTCAAAGTACCTATCTATGCACACTAGGCATTATAAATAACATTTCCACATCTAAACCAACTGGATCCTGAGCTAACCTGGTTTATAGCCATCTGGAATTCTTCAGAAAAAGTGACTTGTAAGCACTGTAAACAGTTTTGTCTTCCCAGAGGACACCAAGAGTTTCCAACTTCATTGCCATCTTCGTTTTGTGATCTGGGTTCAAGAGCAAGGTATAGATTTAAAGATGATGATAATGCAAATAGTATTAATAAAAGAAACCTCAGAGTGATCTGCTTTTCCCTAATAAGGTAGGCTGTATCAGTGTCCCAAAGGCAGCAAGGTGCCAATACAATTAATCAGTCTGTTTTTAGTTCTCCCTAGACAGCAATATTAACAGTTTGTTTCAGTGTGTTTATATGGGTCTGACAGGTCTTCAAGATGCTGTGTTCACTTGCTTGTGATTAATAGTCACTCACACACTAAGGTGAAGACCACGCAGAAAAAGAATGTTTTTAGAGCTGGACAGATAACTGGATTCTCTCCCCCCGCCTTTCATTTCTAACTCGGAAACAGTACTAAATTTAGGAATGCTGTCTCACCATATTGTTTATAAACTCCTCTTTTGCTTGCAACTTGCCCATGTGAGAACCAAAGGGAAATTTAAGTCCCTTATTTTCTTCATTTACTTGTCAGTTGTGCTCTGTAAAGCCATTGCATTGATAGTGAGGGTCTGCACGCTGTGATACTACATGTACAAAGCAAAGCCATTGGGAGCAGTTTTGACCAAGGAATAACTGCTTCCAGGAAAAGGACTTTTCTTCCCTTCCATCTCTGCAAACCTTTTTCAGGAGATCTGAGGAATCAGCTGAGCACCAAAACTCACCCCAACAGAGACTTCAGAGTCTGAGAAGGAGCTGGACTCTAAGGTGTGTTTTGTGCTTTTGAAACATTCCTTCAGTACCTTTCACGTCACTTTTAACAAGTCCAACCAAACTGGAGAAGCTTCCCTTGTGTAAAATCAATGCAGTAACACTCTCATCCTTCTTGGGCTGGGGTCCTTCTCTCCACCACAGACAGTTTTAATTTGAGACAGTGCAAAGGAACCCTTAGATAAGATAAGGGAGCATTTGCTTCATCTCCCCCTCCTGCCATTTTGGGTGTTTCGTTCTGATACAGCGAGCAAGCCTGCAGTAGTGCCCAACCAATACAGCAGCAAATACAACCACCCAGCTACAGCCACAAAACAGGAGGCGACATATTTGAACATGCTGCTAATTCTTCTGTTTTTTTCTAACCAGAGTTGGTGTTAAATGCTTACTATAATATTTTAATGACTTTTTTCTGCCTCTCCGCCAAGCCCATCACCCCAAGAAAAGATCATGCACAGATTTCTGTGTTAATTTTTGTCTGCTCTCTCTTCTCTTCATTTCCTGAGCACTTCTCATCTCTCCTTTTTGGAGGCAAGTTTCTGGGCTCCCTCTTTGTCCTGGTTTCTTTATTAACTCTTCATTTCCTGAGATCCCTTCCCCATCATCTCCTTCCCTCAGCTCTGGCTCTTCAAATCTCCTCCTTCTCCTGGCTTTCTGTCATCTCTTTGTCTCTAGCTCATTGATTTCTCTGTTTAGACCTCCTTTGATCTCTCTTCTTTCACTCTCTTACCCAAGTCCCTTCAGTCTCTTCTGCCTCCTCCTGTCTATTTTAATCAGGGCATTCTTTTCTTCAGCATTAATCAGAAGGCATAATTTCTTTTCTGCCACTTTTCCTGAACAGCAGCATTCACAAATCTTGTTCCCCTTTTAGTTTCATTGCAGTCAAAGAGGATGGCATAGGAAAAAACTATTACAGCTGAAGAGCGAGACAGCTCTGCATGACAATACTGTCCTCTGCGGTAACAGAAAAAGCATCCTAGTTTTTAAAATGCTGCAAGTTGCCCTATCAAATAATAGGAATTGAACGGTAAAGAAACACACAAACACATACTGACAACCCAGCGGGTCTGATACAAGAACTCAGTAGTGTGCTCTCCAGAAACCTGCTGCTATATCCTTCTTTTTGTTGTTCTTGAGGTAGTTATTCAAAGCAATGACACGGGTTATCTGCTGAATAGCAGACTTCGCCTCACTCCTCGCCTGGGATAATAGTTCAGTCTCCTCTTCTTCTCGGAGAATTCAGGTCCCCCATTTCTAAAACATCATGCTCAGATCACAGTCACTGATGCCACCTGCTTTCTTGTCTTTTGGCAGCTCATAACTTCAAAATAGAGGCTTTCCTATTTGTGGACTTGTCTTACAAACACTTACAGATGCATTTACCACTGGGTCAGCTGCATGCACCTGGAACCACCCTCCTCACAGCATGGCATAGGCAGAGCTATCTCCCCATCTCTTTAGGAGATCCAGGACAAAAGCAACTTGGCTTTTTTAAGGTCACAGCTGTGGCTTGATGGTTTTAAGATCGTTCATTTTTAGCTTGTTAGAAAACCACTGCAGCAGCTGAATGGACTTCCAAAATGAAGTTCACTTTTTGTAAAAATACTGTTTCCACCAAGAAAAACTCAGAACTCAATAGGAAACAACTTCTGCTGTGCTGTGACCATGTATTTTCCAATAAACAAAACACTCAGCATGGCCATGCAACGGATGGAAAAGATGGTAGCTGAGTAAGAGCATGAGTTCGGTCACTTGCGAGGGGACTGCATCTCCCTCTAAGTTTCTGTGAGATTATGTAACAGAGGAGGGCAGAAGTGCTCAAAAGCTGTTTGATTCTGGCCTCTCTCATGCTTTGCCACACTGTGAACTGGTTCAAAGGTCCTGACAGGGAATACCATTCTGTGAGTACTTGAAAGCCAGATGCTGCGGTAGGGAGCATGAGGTATCACACTTGACTAAAAATACTCATGCACAGTTAAGAAGCCTGAGCAGCAGTAAAAGATATTCACCACAATGTGTGACCTCTGGGCTAATAGTTGTCAAGAACAACTTCAGATATTTAAACCCTATGAAACCTACTGGAACCATTTTCTTTGGCAGTAGACATCTCAGCTGCCCAGGGAAGCCTAACACAAGCACAGCATCTTTCTAAATGGGTAATGGGTAATGTCTTCAGGACTAGATTATGAAAACAAAACAAAAAAAGATATGTGACAAGACAAGGAAACTACATCCTTGTACTGCACGTTGCCTGTGCTTCTTACCTTCTACGCAGATCTTCAGCCACTGCTGCTCTGCAGCTGAACAAGTAGGCTCGCAGAGATTTTAGCTGCTGTCTCAGGCGGACAACGGTTGCCAGAGGTTCAACGTGCTTGTACAACATGGGATTTTCCTGCTGAATATCAATCAATGGCTCCTCATACACATATTCCAGGAACTCTTTGGCTTGCTTTGATACCTGAAAAACAAAGCAACCAGTTTAGACAGGCTCTCCTCCCAACTCTTTTTAAGTGGATCTTCACTTCTGTGATTCGTCAGCCATTCTCTGCATCTGAAATCTTACTCTGTTACCAGCTACAGATGAAAACAGAGCTGAGAGAGAGCCAACAGCCTCTGCCTACAGCCAATTCAAGCTTCATCAAGCCCGTCAAAGTTGAGTGCGTGAGATAACTGCTTACTTACCCAAACTACAGCAATATTTGCAGCCACACATTTTCACTGCAGGGTAACATAGCTTACTAGATGTTCTTTTTTTTAAGTCTAAAAACTGTGATCACCAAGTTTATTCCCTGTTAATACTTTTATGTTTTCTTTTTAGCAAGAAACAAGTGATTGAGTAAGTGCCAAAGCAGAAGTGCAAAAGGAAACACATATACTGCAAATCCAACCATACTGCGCTGTCCCAGGATACATAACTCCAGTGCAAAGTTCTATTCCCGTTTGTTTCATGCTCAGCCAATATGGCTAAAATAATGTACAAAGAAAATAATCAGAAGCACATCTATCAAGCTTTTTTAAAATACAGATAAATACAGTTGGGTTTTACTGGTATTACTCATTTGCAATGTTCCATCTGCAAGAAATTCTTCTTATGCCATTTTCATGATAGTGCTCTGTTCTATCTCCGTTCTATCTAGTGCTTGTACCTGCAAAGAGCTACTGTAATCCTGATAAACTAATAAGACTTTTATTCCCACTAGAAAAGATACTCCTGTTTCAGAGGTGAGATGGCCAAATTCCCTCTCGTTCCTTACTTCTGTATTTTATCACAGCTGGAAAAGAGAAGGTGGGATTATCTGAAATGAGCTGCTAATCACTTGAAACTGTGCTATAGAAATACTATGTGTTCCACAACCCAATTAGTCCTCCTGGACCTTTAAATCAGTGTTTACACTGAGCTGAGGGAGGGATGAATTAGGTTAACTGTGCTACCTTTTATAAAGTTAACAAAAGGAGAAAGGGCACATCATAGCCTCTTGAGATTTAGGATGTCATTTCCCTCCTGGTGGCGTAAGGTAGGAAGTAGGCAAAAGCAATATACATCCTTATAAATAGCACCACTTCCAGTAACAGCGCAAGTTACTAACTATTCACAGGGGAAGCAAGCCCTAAATGTAACCTAACCTTTTCATAATGCATAATAAAATATAATATATAATGCCAAGGACAGCCTTACCACCAGTAACTACACAGATAATAAGCTGTGTAATTATAAATATGACAGACCATAACACCACAGATTTCCCAGGTCCTGAAGCTGTATTAAATAGCTCACTTATTTCTATTAAACATCTCACTCATTCCTTTTTCTTTTTCCAAAACAACGCATGAACAAGGAATTGTGCTGTCTGAATGGAAGCATGGGCAACATGCTGTCTAAGGAGCAGCACAGGCAACATGGATTTTATAGACCGAAACTCTACAAACCCCAAATATATCAAGTTTTTGAACACTAGTAATGTTGATGTATTATTAGACGTGCTAACTGCAGTGCACAAAAGAGACCCCAGTTAAACAACAACTTTCAAATTGCTTTTATAACCATTAAACTATTTGGCTGTAATATCTCAGCCATCTCCTGATAACCACAGTATCTACAGTAAATATTATTCCTCTTCCACTGATGGGAAAATTAAGCTACATATCCAGTGACTCCCTAGGAGGCACACAAATGCTTGGTACAGTGAGTAGCACCTCCCACCAGGAGGACCTGGTGCTCATTGTTGCCTTGGTAGTCTTAGTGATGGGCTCCTCATCCACCTGCCCTGCTGCCTCAGGAACCAGTGAGAGGGGATTACTGTCTAAGTGCTACATCCATGCCTGTGCACATCTGTACGCCTGTACAGGGGAACTCTGAGAATGCAATGTTAAGAGTACAGAAACAAAAAAATGCCAGAATTGCAGTCACCTGACTGACTTTGTATCATAGTGCATATGCATTGCAGAGCTTAAAATTGCCTTTTCATCTTTTTTTTCCCCCTTCACAGGAGCTCTATATTAGTACAGAGGCTAGACAAGGAGCAGCTCCCCTCCACCACTCAGTGTGTAGCCCCATGTCCTTTTTATTGCACAAACCAAAATCCCAGAGGACAAAGTATTACTGTTCAGCTCAGGTGCTGCATGGCCAGAGCATAGCCTTTGAGGGAAGAGAAGTGAACCTTTCTCCTTGTCAAAACAATGTACCTGCAGAGCGTTGATTAAAGGAAAAGCAGCTTTGCCCAGCATCACCAGCTGACCAGTAGGTGTTGGCTGCTCTCAGCATGCTTGATACAGGCACATAGGTCATGTAAAACATTAACTCACATTACCAAGCATGGCAAAGTTACAAGACGCTTTAATGCAATCTTACAATGGGAATGGTCAAGAAGTCATAATAATTCAGGTGCTATCAGTCAATATACTAGTATGTGTATTAGCAGTCCCTCAGTTTTACTGGGCAGACTAGACAACGCTATTAAAAAAGCCAGCAGGAATAAGAAGATGCAAACTGCAAGAGGGTTTTAGCTTTAAATGTCATACAAGGAAGAATGCTAACATTTCCAGACCTTTCTTTTCTAGAGGCCGTAAATTTGCAGTTTAGAACTCCATTTAGCAGAAGTCAGCCTCCCTTGAAGCCTTCTGGCACAGGGAGTTCATTTCCTGCTATGTTTGTCTGGCATTTTGCACAGGCTGGAACCTACCTGAACCAAACTGCAGAACTTACTGGTTTTCATGTGTAAGCAGGGAAAACAGTTGGCATAAGTAAAAGGAAGAAGGGATGGCCAAAAGATTACCTCTTTTCTTTTCCCTTCACACAAACACAAAAAACACAAATAGGAAAACAGTAGGGAGACATAAAAAAAAAAAAAAAAAAAGTGAACCTGGGGACTGAACTGCTGCTTTGGTTATGAGAGAAGACACATGCCTAACCACCAAGTCCTTTGAAAGAGCTTTTATTGCACCAAGGGGATTTTTCTTTTCTTAACCATGTGCTTTCAGGCATTAAACGCATTGTTGTTTTTCAACGCAGTATGAGAAGACACAATGCTACAGATTTCTACTGCTTCTGTTTTTTCATGTCCCGTCTTGCCAAAAGCAGACAAGAACCTCTCCATTTACAAAACTTACTTAATTGATGCAAGATACTATTCAGGTGTGCAGGACTTCATGCAACACAAAAGAGAAACATGCCCAATTACACTATATCACCATAAAAGTCCATGTCCTAGAGTATGCACTGGTGCTTGTTCTGCCTGAGACAGATATGACAGACCCCAGAAACCCCTGCAGAGGGGAAAAGAAGGCAGTGGGAAGGCATGGGAAGGAGTGCAGTTTTTCAAACTCTTCATTCGCTTTCCTTCCATTTAGTGAACTGACAGGTACATTTTAGACTGTGTGAAATACAGAAGTTTTTGAAGACTGAAGCTTTGTTTCAACTCTGACCACCAAATGTGGTGTGTGCTTAACCCGCTCGCTTCCTGCAGGCCCTCTCTGGGGTATGCTATGAGTTTGTCTGGGAGTGAATCACCCACTGCAGCAGCTTCACTTTCAGAAATTACTATGCTGCCTGTGAGGGGCAGGGCTGTGTGTTTAGGAGAAGCTCTGTTGCTTACCTTCATTTTGGGATGTTGCTGCACGGCTTTATGTGGGCACATTGGTCAATTATGGGAGGTGAAATGCTGACAAATTAAGTGATCTTCCTTTGAAAATGAGCCCAAAGGAAATTATTACTACCAAGATCACCTAAGGAAGTAGGACAAGGGATCTGTCTTTGCCAAATCAGCACATGTAATCAATACACTGCTAACGAATCAAGGCAGTTTCATGATCAATATTAAGTGTGGCAGCCAGCACTAAATTGCGTTTTAGACCATACAGAAGAAATGAACATCAAACCTTACCTGAACGGCAAAAGGAAAAGTGCAGGCCATATGGGGTCTACCTCAGAAAAGCACTGCTTAGTGGATATGGGCATAGAGCAAGGTCAAAAATAAAAGCACACATATGCAGAATTGAACAGAAAGGGAAAAAAATCCAACAGATTTCACAAAGGTAACAAGAACTTGTTGTTAATTTAGTCCTATACATGGATGGAATGGAGTTGAGGAGATCCAAGTGGTGACCTCAGCTCAGTTGTGACACTGCCACTGTGGTACATGATGTCCCCTTGACCTTTTCTCCCTCAGTTCCTGCTCTAATATTTGGGGATGCCATAGCGTTTTCCAGATTAAGGAATGGTGTTCCTTTCTTAAATCCACCTCTCTGAGTGCTTTGGCACAGAGACTGGCAAAGCACAGGCTGGCATAGAATCTGGTTGTGCTCCCAAGCCACCTCACAACTGTTCTGCCTGTCTACAAAAAGCGAGAATTAATTTCTCACTATAAGAGTTGCAGTAGGTTAGATTTTCAATGAAAGCTTAAGCTTAGAAGTCCCATTTCATTTTTTCCCTCAGCTGCCTATTATACCTAGACCACAGGAAACAGCACAGAGCATAGTTTTTACCCTGCAGGCTTATAAACCAAACTAGTTTATTTTCTTGGCAGTATCACTGACACCTTGATATGACGTCTCTTTACCCTACCATCCACCTGTTTCATACGAGGGCTACCTGTAATGCTCTGGGCTACCAAGTTTAGTCCTTGGCAAAAGCATCCGAAGAAAAAACTCTTAAATATTTACTCCTAGCTTCTAGGAAAGGGAGAGCTTTGTTTGTTTGTTTTTTTGTCTCCACAAGTAGGAGCTTTGTAACTCTGAAAAATCTTGTATTTCATGGCTTAAGACTATCATTTTCCTGATGGCAGGCTCTGGCTACCTTTTAATAATCTCCCCTTCTGACAAATTTTCTTCCTCAAGAGAGCTGCTTTTCCTCTAATAGGGCATTTACTGGTTATTTCTTTCCTTTTCAAATAGCCTGTAATAATAATATTCGCAGACACAAAACATCAAACAGCCTCTCCTAACAGTGGCTGCTAAGTCTGAAGGTCTAGTATGATCTGGTCTCCTTATGAGTTCATTGTTGTTTCAGCATATGCCCTCTGTGATGGTAAAACAACACTGCTACCATGTTTGTCGGCATAACACTTGGAGGCATGTAATCACTTTCCACTATGTAGCAACCAGCCACTGAGGCAGCAGCAATAGCAGACTGCTGAAGTTTTAGAAAAGCTGCTTGTGTGGCAAGTGAACAACCACAGAATTTTTACTTTATGTTATTTTCAATTGTCTGGCCCAAATGAGTGCTATAACAATGTCCTGGTGTTCTGGAAATGTTTGTGCCAAGAAATGGGACATACTGGGCTTTTGCAAGCACCATGTTTGGGTTATGCTGGTTTCCAGTAGGCATTTTCACAATTTTAGTATTCATTACTAAGCGGTATCAAGCCGTAGTCCCAATTGCTCATGAAACAAGCACTCTTCAAGGGCCTAATGACTGCAAAGGTTAGGGTTGAAAGAGAGGTTTCGGTGTTCTGTCCCTCCCTGTCTCTTGAACAACTAGATAAGCAATGATGGAAAAAATGCCACCAAGAAGAGAAGTAGGGCTGCTCCTGTGGCGAAATGCCTTAGGTCTGGCTAAGGAAATTGCAATGAAAACATCTGTCTTGCTGAGAGCACATGGATGCATCAGGCCAGGCTCACTGTGGCAAGAGGGACAAAGCAGACAGTATTAGCAGACAATGCCTTTAACCCTCAACCTGTTGTGATGTCTGCTTCTATCTAAACAGCAATTCCATTCACTTGCTAGCAAACCAACCTGCAGGGAGATTACCTTGTACTTGGAAGTATCCCAGTTATGAACCAGCCGTGCGGGGATGAGGAAGCTGTCATCCACATGGCAGGTACTGCAGTAATACCATCCGCTGTAGCTGCACACCTTGGCTTTCCCATTGGACAAGCCTATGGAGCGTTGACAGCCTGGAGAAGAAAGAGGGGAAAAGACTGGATTTGTACAACATGCCGGAGGTACACACTCAGGATGCAGTAAGAAAAGTAATTATTCCCTCATCTGAGACCATTTAAAATAAACAAAGAACAATAACAAACAAAATAAACAAAACAAAACAAAACCTCCACAATCAGTCATTTCTCTTTCCTTAAAAATAGAGAAATAAATATATCTATTCTTGGACTACTGCTGAAAAAACATATACTAACTTGGGCATCTAAGACAGAGAGTTCAGAGAGGAGTCAAAGGGTACTTAGCACTTCTCAAGAAACAAAGGCAGAAGACCAGTTCTGAGACGCTGGGCTTTTAAAAGCCATGGCCATCTGAAAAACATGACCTGAAGACTAGACAGAAAATACTAGATGATACTGTGGTCTCACTCCAGATAGCTCCTGTTTTCCCCTCAACAGAATGGCCAGCAGTCACTGCCTGGGGAAGCACAAGCCAGCTCCTCCTGACAGCCAGAAGGGATGCTGACTTGGCAGGTAGGACTTCGCCACAGAATTAGCACAGACATGGCAAAGCACAGCCAGACCTTGAATAATAACTGCAAGCAGCAGTCACACTGAGAACACGTAGTCCATGACCAGTAGCAGCGAGGCACATCAGCTCCCTGTGTTATCTAATGAAGAACTAATGGAGACCTCTCCTTCACCTGACCACCTGTTTTCACAAAACACATATGAAGCCACTGTATTTGACACCCTTCCTTTCTCTCAACTGCGGTTAAAATGAGCCAGCAGGTTCAAATAATATTAGAGTGGAATGCTGGAAGACAGACGGCACAGTCACTTTAAACAACCTGTTCAGAAAGCAAGGCTAAAAATGTTTGGGTAAAACATAATGAGATGTCTGTGGTTGTTATTAACACCTCTTCGACACAGCACGATGGTTTTTTTGCTTTTCCTTCAATGCTAGTGTCCCCCTATGACATTTATAGCTATAGACACAATTAGCACCAGGGCCCCACTCTGGCATGTGTTGTAAGCTCAGACAGTTTCTGCTGGAGCTGGTTAGTAATGCTGATTAGCAGAATCCTTGCACATCACTTTTATGGCAAAAATATTGGTTAAACAGTTTTACAGGCAGAAGTAAACTGACTGGCTGCTTCTGTAAGTATAACTGATTTAACAGTTGGACTTTATGATCTTAGAGGTCTTCTCCAACCTAAATGATTCTATGATTTTGTTTAGTGTAATTAGGTAACTTGTCTCAGTGAAAGCATCCTTTTTTTTCCAGTAGAAGTTATTCTTATTTGGGGAGAGCTTGCAGCTCAACTACTCTAGGCATAAATTGAACTCCTCCTTCTCCCCATTAGCGCACACTACCACGTCCCCTCTGCTCTAATCCAAATAATTAAAATAACCTGACCAACGCAATTAGTTCACTTCCTCCACTTACACACTCCAGAGCCATTTGGCCACTGATTCTCTGCAATACACTCTATCAAGTAAATCAGTGCGGGACATGTCCTCCCTCTCTCCCTCTCTCTCCCTCTCTCCCTGCCCCCCCCGACCCTTTCTTTTTCACTGAAGTGAGGGTATGCAGTTTCTTAAAAAAGGCAAATATATACAGAGTTCAGTTGATGAAACAGATACTTACATTAATGTTTCCTCCTTTACTATTCATAAAATCAGAGCCTAAATATAAGCACATTTCAAGTGGTATTACTCAAGATACAATGCAAAAATGTGATATCACCTTAGCTAATCATCAAACAGAAAAGCCAAATATTATGACTGTAGATTATTGTCATTATAAAAATAATTTTTGTATGGTACACAGTGGCAGCATTTTTTGCAAAGCAATATTTTTAGGGCAGAAAGAATGCAGATGTGCCTTTATATTGGTAAAGTCAAGACAAGTAATTCAGCAGTGTGTTACAAAACAAGATGACCTATGACTGTGGCTTGGGATCAGAATTTAGAAGCCAACAACCTCCTAAAGAGGCGGCTGATGCCCCATGCCTGTCAGTGTTCAAGAGACATTTGGACAATGACCTCATTAATATGCTTTATTTTTGGTTAGCCCTGAAGAGGTCAGGCAGTTGGACTAGATGATCTTTGAAGGTTCCTTCCAACTGAACTGTTCTATTCTATTCTAACAACTCTGTATTTCTCTCAGTGCAAAGCAAGCATTTTCCCATCTTTACTTTTCTGTTCTTTAAAAAAAAAAATGCAGTTTCCAGACTAGTCATTTAAAAGAATTCCCATGCAGTCCTGCTCCACAATGCTGTTATGGATAAAGTCAGCAGGCACGCTTGGTAGTAAGCTCAGTATCAGTACTCTGTAGTACATATAGAACTTTTTATTTTTAAAATACCTTAATACAAAAAGGTGAAGGTTTTGAACAGCTGAAGAGACAATAAGAAAACAGTCCTGTTCATCTGACAAGACATTTGTCCGTTAGCTCTGGAAGATGTGCACAGAAGGTACTCACACTGTTGCTATGGAGCCCACGTTTTTAAGAGCGCAACAGAGGTACATCCTGCTCCTCCGTAAAGGAAACAGAAAAATATGACCCCTCCTCTGTTCATGGAGCAAGATGAAGGAATATACAACAGAGAGCGTTCCTTCCCCTTTCCAAAGCTAAATAGGAGCAAGTCCTCAGAGAGGATAATGTTTGTGTTAGCACTATCTCAGCAGAACATGTTCTTCTGTGCCAGCATGGCTGAAAGAAGTGGTGAAGGGTCTCAATCTTTCTCCTCACAAGTCACCTCTGAATTTCGTATCACTGAAAAGCACTCAAGCATCAGTCTTGACGGCTCACCTAACCCCAGTTGTAGCATTCATTACATACAGCAATCCCCTCATACTGGATGAAACAGAGGTTGCTAAATGACACATAGGGTTTTTCTAGCTCAGAGTGTTTGGACTAGCTGAAGCAGTACAAGTAGTAAAGCTGTGAGTGAATGCAACTGATGTCTCCTCTCTCAATGCCATTAAAACCTCAATAAACACTCCCCACTAGCCAACACTTGCCTTTCTGGGGGATGAGGATGGCGACAGGACAGGACACACCAATTTCACCTAACTAACTGCCAGTGCACTCCCTGCCACTCCACGAGCTGCTTGTTTGTCTTAGCATCCTAGCTCCTATCAGTTAGACTGAAGACAACAATATGCTAAACTCCAATTGCTTAGCTTTGAATTGTCATCATCCTAAACTAAAATGTTTGTAGTTGAGAAGGCACTATTGTAAGGCCTAATTTCCTGCCACCTCCTAGAGCCAGAAACTTGTTCCAGTCTATGAAGAGAGCTTCCTCAGGACATGAATGACAAAGCACAGAAGTGCTAGGGCGGCTTCCCTCCTCCTCCCCACAGATGACTACATGCAGCCCATAAGAACTGAAGGTCTCTGCTGTGAGGAGGGTCTCGGTATGCTAGGGTGGCCTGATAGAGTGAAGGAAGCGGAAGAAGTTTCTACCCAAGCAGCATGCATTGCTTTCTCCCTTATTCCAGTACTTCTCTGAGCCCATGCTTGTTTCTCAGGAATACATTTTTACACAGAGTATTTCCGAATCTTCCTCTTATTCTCAAGTAAACTATAGTCTGCAAAGCTACAGAACAACTGTAAGGTTTGGGTATTTTAAATGGGAATGTGGCACTGGCACCTACCTTGCATTTTCCCTTAACTTACAAGCTTTGCTGTTGGAAAATCACCATCCTTTCCATTCCTATCTGTTGTGATTCATAATGATGGCTATTTCTACAATTCTTTCAAATCAAGTTATCAAAGCACTGATTTTCTTTGATGTTATGCAGTTCAAAGTGATGTAGTGTGACAAACGTATTTCTGTGGCATAGACCACTTATACTACTTTGTTTTTTTAAGATGGGAAAAAAAAAGCAAGAGAAAGAGAAAAAGAAGAGGAGGAAGGAACAGTGCATGGCTTAACACCCTTGGAAATCCTGCACCTCACCATTCAGGTAGATAAACTTTGCATCACTTTTACCAAAAGCAAAGCTAGTACAGATTCTTGGCTTTAAAGTCTTCAGCATCCTTCCCTGCAAGGTGGTCAGATGTAGCTGACCACCTCAAAGATCGATAACACAACTCAGCACATAGTTTTTTCTGGGGCGAAGGGACCATTTCATGTTTGCAGAAAAAACATTTGCCTACAACTAGAGAAAGCAGCTTCCACAGGACAGGGGAAAAAGCAGCACTACTTTCACCAATCCTCTCTCATCTATTCCTAATGCTCATACAGAATATTATCCACATAACATCTGTACAAAAGTCTGGCAAACTCTGAGCCTAGAGTGAGAAGAATACTCTAAAATTTGCTATTAGCCCCAAATCATCCCTACCTAAAGGATGTTATAGAGCAAGCTACAGATGGAAGAAGCGTGACTGTCAGTATACTGCTAGCAAAGTGAAAGAAGGAATAATCCCAAACCTTTCATCACAGAAAATATAACAAAAAGGCACTAGAATCAAGCAGAGAAAAGAGAGGTTAGAAAAAATAGCAGCAAGAAAGTGCTGTTGGGCACAGATGAATCTCTCTCAGCAACAACACATCTGTGAGCAGAGCAGCAGTATCAACATCAACAGGCTCATCTCCAAATGCTAAGACTTTAGGAGGAAAGAATTACAGGAAGACAAGGTAAAAAAATTTTAACAAGTCTCTCCTTGACTTAAGGTGGTGGTGAGGGAGATAGCATGGAGGAGGAATCCAAGACACTTGAATACAATTCCTCTTCTGGAAAGTATAGAAAACACCACTTCTGCCACTTCCAAAGTGCTGCAGAACTCTTCTAGCCATGGCTGACACAGGACTATTCTTTATCCAGATACCTTTTTCTTGAACTGTCTAGCAAGAAAATATTGGAGCAAGCTACAGAGTGAAACAGAGAACGTGGAAGACCAAACTAGAATTAAGTACACAACTGTTTTCCTTATTCAATAAAGTTCCTTGCTCAGTATCAAGAAAAAGTAACTCCCTCATGATTGCGTACTATAATGAAATCTGTGACAGATTACCTTAGCAGCTAATTCATTTAGAAACAACATACGACATGAAGAAAATGACCCACAGACTTCAAAAGGCTTTCACCTTGATAAAGCCATAAAACAGTCTAAGTAGAAGGTGCTAGATCAGACATACAACATTGCTCTAGCTGCTCAGCACAAACAGAAAGAGAAGGTGAGAATTATACTTTAGATGCTGGCCTTACGTTTCTGTGCGTCTGCCCTAATTCACTCCACCATGTGAAAACTCAAACTCATGAGGAAGATGGACTAACAATCCAGCTCAGTTCCCCCCATGCCTACCCAGGTTTGAACTTGTATCTACACTTTGTCCTTTTCACAGCATTACTTCTTTTCCAAAGCAATTCTATTTCTAAAGAAATAATCAAAACTCTTAAACCTCCAAGCAAAGTCTGATCTTCTACTCACCTTGCCTACTATTCTCTGATCTTACTTTTTCAAAAAAAGCTAAAAGGCAGAAAATTTTCCCTGTTGCAGCCATGTGGGTTTGACCCTTATCCAGTTATAATTACCTAAGCAGTGTATAAATCCCACATTATTTACCTCAGCAATGTACAAATCCTACTTTAATTATAATCTCTGTCAGCTTCTCCGGGAATAAGGAAGGGTTCGCTAGTTCCCAGTTCCCAAACTCTTTTTTTTTTTTTTTAAATAGATTCCAAAGGATGGATCAACCCCCCTGAGTCTATGGAAATCTTGACTATTAGTTGCAGCTTAAAACTAAGCCCTAAATTAACAGCCTTCCCATCTTCATTAGTGCCATTTAAAGATATAATGCACAGCCCTATCTCCCACAGTCCTGCCCCGCTAACTTAGCCACCCGCTCTAGGCTGGCTGGCTGCTGGCCTCAGCCTGGGCTGGGGAGACAGGCCACTCCGAGAGCCACACACCCCCTCGTGCTCCTGATGGCTCACGTGCACGCTGCCACAGAGCAGCTCTCCAAGGCAGATGAGATGAGTCATCCTCTAGGCACCTAGGCTTTCTTCCAGTCCATGATGACTGGTTTAGTGCAGTCATCCAGTACTTGGAGTGCTAGGGTTAGGTGTAGTAACCACCACCCTTTGTCAGTCATGCTCAACACACAGATCTGTGACCCTCTCCAAGAAGATGAGCAATCAAAAAACAACCACTGGTGGAAAAAAGCCAGGTGATAGTACGCATACATGCGTACACAACGTTTTGTATGTATTATACTTACGCATTGCAGAAGATAGCATACAATCACATTGCAGGTTACACACCTAAATTCTGCCTTCCCAATAAAACTAACAGTAATTAAGCCCTCCAGTAAAACACTGAAAAAAACCATAAATGTCAAAGTCTAAGCTCGCACTTTGCATATGTAAGTCAAGAACAAGACTTCACTGATAAATGAGGACCAAAAAAAATACTAGCTGTGTGTCAAATGGCTGTAACAAAATTTCACTTTTGGAAACTGGCTTTTATTTGCTTGGATTTCCCCACTTGAATTTCACCAGAATACAGGTTCTTTTATCTTTAGTGTCAAATGCTGAGAAGGGCTAAGATGCCATTTTTCCCAAAGAACTTGCTCTGAGGGAATTAGAAACAGTGATAAAGACATGTTTCACACACAGTTATGGTTTGCGAATCCTTTAACAGATGGCCAGTTTGCATTCTCCCCACTGCTTTGAAAAATTCCTTTCTCCTCATTCCCAGGACCACAGCACTGATGAAGAATAGCCTCAACTAATTTGCCATTCTTTCCCCATGCTCTTACAGGAGTATTCTCTGCAATGTGAGGTGCTTTGCTGAGACTCTGAAGCGCTCCCTGACAGAAGGGGATGGGAGCTCCCATGGAACAACTTAGTGGCAGGAGCTGGTAACTCACCAGCTCTTCAGTCAGGGATGGGGACTGAACACACTCTCTGGTGCAGCTCTTGAAGTCCATCAGCTAGGACTAAGCTGATAATTTGAGGATAATTAATAATGGTATTCCCAATCCTACAACTCATTACACTCATGCTTGGTTTATATGCTGAAAAGTAGACAAGAATACAGCAAAGAGCAGGCCTGCCATTTGTGTGATCAGAGTAGGTGCTGGTGCCAATCTCTGCAGCTGCAGCCAGGTCATTTAGCAAAACAAGTCTCTACCTAACTTAGTTTTCATTCCTGCTCTGTAGTTAGTTCAAATACCACTTAACACTGCACTATTCACTCATTTACTTACACTGAAGGCTTCCCGGTTTGCTGAGTTTCATTTACTTGATACAGTGACTATTAACATACCTAGAAATAATCAGCCCTGCTTCCGTTCAAATACACAGCTGGGTTTTGTACCTCCTTCTAACACGAGGAGTGACTGTGAATTAAGTGTGGTTATATATTCTTCACCAATGTTAGTTGAATTTCTTCTTGGTCGCACATCACTATCACAGCACTACCTTGGGCATGTGCACTGCTCAGATTTATGCAGCACAGGTACGTATCACAGTCCGCTGACATTGCAGAAGGCCAGGTGCAGAACCCGAAATCCTCTCAGCAGCTGGCCTGTGGTTTATTCTCTAACTTCTTTTACATTCCTTCTCATCTCATACACATGTAAAAGTTTTGCCAATAATACGCTGTTTTGGCATGTAAGCTGCCTTGATTGATTTAAAAGATGCTAATCCAAAAAACGAAGTTGTCTCTTGTGACATGATCCACGTGGAATCTCTGGGTTCTCCAGAGAATTTGGGGAGTTTGGAGCTCTCAGGGCTCAAAACACTTCCATTTATCCAGATGTAGCTTTTACCATCCTGACACAGATGAGACTTAGACATTTAGGCTTCCTATTTCTGATATTCTCGTTTGAACTTTATGCCACTACATTCATCAAGACATACATCCGGACTGGCCTCACAGGCCAAATAGACCAAAAAAAAGTCAAGAGTTCCCTGGGGACAGTGGAATCAATACTTAACACCCACAAGCCTGGAGGAAACAAGGCATATGCAAGAAGTACAGAGCCTACGCTAAGAACAGGAACATGCTCACATATAGCAGAACCTCTCCCATGGATAACAGTAAAATAAAAACCCACATATTTTAGAATGAAAAACCAACAACAACAACTTACTGAAAACCTGAAGAGTTGTTCACAGAGAGATTAGAGTTTTAGGGTCACCTATTCCAACAATGGGAGCACTGGCACCCTTTAAACTTTCCAGGAGAAATATGCAGATTTATCAGCCAAGATCTGTGTACTAACTTTTCTGCCTGCGGGGCTGAGGCAAAGAAGTCAGTAAAACACCAGCTGAGGATTGTGAAGTGCATGTAAGGGTGCAGGACAAGCACTGAACTGGCCAGGTAACCATCTAAACTACCCTTTTGGGCAGCAGCAAGCCAACTTCAAGCCAAATTCTACAAAGGGGAAAATCCCACCCTGTGAAGGAGCCAGCCAGATGCCAGGAACGTGAAGGACCTAACTGCTATGACCTTAGACAAAAATTAAATGTTTTCACTGCCATTAACCCACAGTCAAGCCATTTTAAAGCTGGACTGAAGAGCTCACTTACCTTACCTCTGAAAATTAAATGATTTCTGTGATCATAACTGATCACTGATAAGAGATTTAATCAACTCAAGCAAGCAAAAGAGACACCATGCAATGTCTTCTGATCTCTGCCCAAATCAGCAGTCACATGATCCATGGTACCGTGGACCAGCGACCTCACATTTTGAAACATGCAGGTCCACAGTAAATGAAGTACTCCCTGCTACACAAATTTAAGTCACCCTTGCCTAGAAACCTTCTCCCCATCCTTCCTAACAAGTCAGTGGCCTTGTTTAGACATAATGTATTTTCCAAACACTATGTTAGCCATAGACAAGGGTTTTTGTTTTGGTTGGTTGGTTTTTCTGGTTTTGGCATAGCTAGGAATAAGATAAGAGTTTAGAAACACCACTGTTATCAGTTAAAGTTTTACTTCTGAATCAATAGAAACAGGGACTGAAAGTGACATACAAGACTGGAAGACTGCGGTCTAAAGAAAAGCTATTTAAATAATAAAACCTTTACAATACAAAATACATTTTTAGGGGACATTACAAAGTCTCAAATACAGGAAAGGTAAAAAGCTGCTGAAGTCTTCGAACAAAGAGATCAACTGAAACTAAAAACACAATGTATGTGCACCACTTCGAAAGCACAATCCTAAAAGCCCTGCACAGGTGAGAACAATTGTTATTTGGAACTAAAAAAGTGATGAGAGTGCTGACAGCTTTCCAAAGAACCTCCTGGTATTTTACTGTTGTGCTATGTTTGCTAAGATTTGTCTCCTACTATTTCTATTTCAGTGATTTGCTGCTATCAAATAGGTGCTGGGTGTGACGACAGTTCACAAAGTACTTGCTAAATTCAAGAAAGGAGCACCCTTGCTTTTCAACTACCTGGTTTTATGGGAAGTTGAACTAAGTCAACACTGCATCTGGCTAATTTCTTTTTCTTTTTTTTTCTTTTTTAAATCACACTTGGTGGCTTGCAAGCTATTAGGAAAATACTTCCATTTTATTGAGTAAAAATAAATAAATAAATGTTTACTTTTACCAGAGTAGGAGCTGGTTTTAGACCAGAGCAGTGAGCAAGAATAGAGGCTGCATGATCTGGGCATGTTGCACTGGGCTCTCCCCATCTACACACAGGATCACAGCAGTAGAGGCTGAGCGACTCCTTGAAAGCCAACAGCTTTCCACCTGCTGCTAAGTTTCACAGGGCTGCAAGCTCAGGAAATAGTCCATTTACTAATCTTGGCTTCTCTGCTCCTGGTGTTCAGTTCAACCAGCCAAGTCAGTGGTGCCATAATAGCAGTATTTAGCCTTTCGGCAAGTGAGGAGACAGGGAGAAAGCAGGCAAGAAAAGACAGAAGGCACCCCAGAACAGGAGCAAGGAAAGCCACACAGAGACAAAAGAGTGTAGAGTACATTTTGCAGAAGGCGGAAACTCCCACATCCATTAGGACTTGCTGTCAAAGCAACAAGGGTTCCTGGCAGACATGACTGACCACTGAAAAAATGTTTGTTTGTTTTAATAAAGGACAGGGAGGGAAAAAATAAAAAGTGAAACGGAAAAGGGACATTAAAAGAACAGGAGCTATGCAAAAAACAGGAGGCAGGGAGAGAGGCCGTTTGTCTTCCTCATCTATAGAAAAGTGAAGGCACAAGCCAAGGGAATAGCAATGGCAAGGGCTGCTGGGGAAATTTGCTTCTGACAGACCTCTAGAGGAGTTCCTCCGGGACAGACAGCTGCCCTTCCCCAGGAACCCATAGGTGGCCCAACAGGGAGACAGGACTGCCACTGGACTGCCTACAACTGGCTACCACTGCCTGCAAGATGCTGCACCTGCCAAACATGCATTTTGATGGAATCTCATCCCAAATTTGTAATACAAACAGTTTGCGGATTTCTCTTGAATCCAAGTGAAATAAATAAGAGGTAAAACCAACCAACAGATCATCCTAACATGACACGCATCTCATTATCTACATTATTGAAAAACAAATCACAAAAGCTAATGTTTACAAGCTTGGACTTAGAACCAACTTTCACTTCCTGCCTATTTGAGCACAAGAGGTAGGTCCCTCCAAAGTCTCACCCGAGCAGATCAGTGCTTACAAATGTCACTGTTGCTCAGAGCCCCAAACACTTCCCATGGGAACACTGGTATACCCCACACAACAGCAACAAGACAGGATCAAGCCTGCAGTTATGTGAACGTATGAAGGACAGAGGAGGCTGCCATTCTAGCGCTAGCAGTTTCTAGCTAACTCAACTTTCCAAAATGTATTGCTGTTCAAAGCCAAAAATATAAATAATGGTGGCAAAGGTAAACGGGTTATAAAAACATGCCTCTCCACTGTTAGTCAGTAGCCTGTTGGTTCATTTTTTGAAATTACAAGAAATAATGTCTTGCCTCCCACAGTAAAAGAAAGTTAGAAATGTATGGAAAAGCTTTTGTATCTGCTGACCAAGCAAAAGACAACTTCTTCCTCAGGCTACCCTTCTGACTCCAGTGTATCGACAGTTTCTCCCCCCCACACTGTGACTACATCTGACAGTACCGCCCTGGCTTATACCACGAGTTGAAAAGTGCTAGTCAGGCTCCAAGATAAACTTGTCAGTAGTGAGGTGCAGACATTCTTCCCTACCTGCTTATGCGTGTCAGCTGTTTGTCTGGGAGCAGTCCCGTGAAAAGCTTTTACTAAAGGAGAAAGGGGGATGCAGAGGGCAATTCAAACAGAAAAAACAGGGAGGGGAACCCCACAAAGACTGCAAAGAGGAGGGGAAAAATGGAAAAAAAAAAAACAAAAAACCTGTCTCCATCAGGTCCTCCCAACAACCTTCTTTATCAGAGGTTCATTGTCAATCAATTAGCCAAGGCAGCAGGGGTCTGCAGGAAGGGGGGCAGCTTGAGAGACAATGGTCTGCCCTGTTGTATTACTATTTAATCACTTTTCCTAAATAAATAAAGCAGCCCTGAGGTGCTGTCATGTCAAGGGAATTCATAACAAAAAAAAACCTTCATTTTTCATTGGTCATTACTTTTCCTTCCTTCCCACCCCTGCAGGACTAGAGAGGGTTATTACTGTAGCCTTAAGTTCCATCTTTGTGTTGCTTGCCTTTGATTCCCACTCGGACCTTGCCACTTTCTGGCACTAATTTGTCAGGCCAAACAAAGGAGGGATTTGTACCTCCTGTAAGGTCTCAATTAGGAAAGGCTTCTGCTGTATTATGTGCCATTGGGACAGGACACAAAGACGGTAATTACAGGAATTTGCACTAAATGGCTGAAGAATTCACAGCAAAACTTTTCTTCCTCCCCCCTCCTCATCCTTTTCCAAGCTTACCCCTCCCAGTAGCCCTGGGGAAAACCACTCTCAATGCCTGCAAGATGTAATTAGCAACAGTAGGCCCCTTAGGTTAAACAGCAGCCCATGCAGGGGAACAGCACAAACTGTCTGCAGGGAGCAAGGTACAAGGAGAAAGCCTCAGCTTGCTGGTGTGCCTCCAAAGTCTCCTCAGCACAAGTTTTTCTGAGCCAGACAAGATTTCCCAGTTTCTCACAGTTATAACTACAATTATTCATTTCTTTGTGCTGTGGTAACAGCTATAAGTTCCAGCTAACTCTTAAAGACCAACTCAGAGGGTCTCAGGGCACACAGCAAAGGGTATGCTCCCAAAGTAAGTGCTTTGTATCCCCATCCTCAGGCACAGGTAGTGCCAGTGGCCTGCTTCTCACAAGCTCTTCACAACTCACATTTCTCTGAGCAAGCATTTTTGTTCAGTTCTGCAGACTAAAAGGAGCCCACAGGAGCACTGGGTATACCTCACATATATCAGGAAAAGACTCCATGCAACCCTGGCACAGTCAGAGCACTTTATTTTTGTGGGGAACACGAGTGAGTTCAGATGAAGTGTCCCATATTTGGAGGAAATCCACCCTTTCCTACAGAAAAGTCTCCTCCCATACCATATAATGCAACATTAAAACCTATTTCACATTGTAGACGCATATTTTGTTGCCATCCTGAGACCTGATCCTGTTGGTAATTGTCACTGGATCACTGGAAATGCTCACTTGAAACTCTCCTGGACCTCAGTCAGAGGATAAAGCAAAATTACAAAATCTTCCTCTACTGCACTTTTAATGAAAATAATGAGAAGAAAGGAATAAAGTTTGAATACAGTCTGGGACATTATCTTAAAATGAGGCTGTTAATTCTGCTGTCTTCTTGACTTTCACAAGGCCTGTCTGCTGGGGAACACACCGGGCTGGATCCATCTTGGTGATACTTATTTGACCCACTCCCAGAGCCTCCCTGCAGCTTTCATTCTCACAACTGTCCTTAAAGGTAAGACACAACTGTTGTCCGTGTTTTAGAGGTAGCAGATTTTTTTTTAAGCTCTTAGGCACCCAATGTTGTTTAGCTAGTCAGAGTTATTGTAGTACCCAGGCACCTTCAGTTTTAGCAGGAGTTTGGCACATAACTATTCCCAAAAAAACAAGACATGAAGTCACAAAGTTTGTAGCCAAGAACAGAACTGAATCCAGGCAGAAGCCCCAACAACATGATCAAATCTGTAGCTGCAGTGAGGCCCACCTTCACGACACTCCAGCTACCACAGAAGTGCCATACACCGTTGAGAGGGGAGCAGGAGGCACATCTGCGAGTGACCACCACGGAGGGACAAAAACAGCTGCTCCCATAGCCAGCTCTGAGGGCAACTCAGTTTCTGGGCCTCTGGTCTCCCCTGGCAGGAAATCAGCCCAGCCAGCTGGCCCTGCGCCTGCACAGAACCGCACCACCCCTCCCCTGCCCCCGCACCATGTGTGGTTCCACAGCAACAGGAGACCCCCACAACAGACAGCTCCCCACCCCAGGGCAAATGCAGGACCCTGGCAGCTTCCCTATCAAAAGAGGAAAACCCTCCTGAAAAGCTGTTTCTGATGCAGCTGGCAATTTTAAGTGAGCATAACTAAAGCCAGCCACAGAGCACACTCTGGTCACGAGGTTCCTAAATTCGCTCCACGAAGGTGCCTTTACTAAAGTAAAAGGACAACGAACTGCATTCACGTGAGACCCCTCTATTTCCACTTCATTCCCAAACAGGATAAAATCATGCTCTCGCCTAGGACTAGAGTCAACATTCAAATGAACTGAGATTTACAATTAGATGCAGAGGCTTAAGATCATGTTTTCATCTCTGCTTCAAGGGAGGAACGGAGCAGATAAGGTCATGCCTGAACGTCAGTGCTAGAATGTGTGTCACCAAATGATGGTATGTCAGGGAAAGCATATACATGGCTTTAAGGAGTCTCCCCAGAAGGTTCAGAGCTGAAACTGAGTTCCAAAAACAACTTGGAGGAGACAGTAATAAAAAGAAACACAAGTGCTAAATGTTGTATCCAGAATTCAGATCCCTGTGATTCTGGACCACCTTTCCAGTGTCCTGAAGCAAGACGACACCTCAGCTGCCCTGTAAAGAAGCCCTGACCCATGTAGCATTGTGTGCTATGCGTGCACGATCCAACACTTCAGAACTGCTCATCAAATGCTGGTGAATCCCTGTATGTCTTATAGGCTTTTCTCCACATTTTAGAGAGCAAAGACTAACACACCAAAGTGTCTATAGCTGTAGTGAGAGGCAGGGAGCAGCTGTATGCTGCTAAAACAAATATAAGCTCTACCAAGTGATTGATTTTTTTTTTCCCCTGCAGAAGGGGAGAGGGTGCAAATGCTGCAGTCTGGTTGCTTACCTGCACACTTGAAGCTCTGAACTGTGAGCCCTCTCTCTAGAGACAGAGTGGTCAGGATGCTCAGGAAGCTGGTGGTCACAGATTGGCGCTTGCTCTTTCTAAAATCATTTCCAAAGGGCCGACCTCCAGGTTTGCTCCGAAGCGTGACCTGCAGGTTCTGACCTAAATTTCTAGTGGCATTGGCTGCTGCTCTCAGCGCCTCCATCCACTCCAGGGCCCTCTGACGGGTCTCTGCACGCAGGCGGAGGACGTCTTGAGGAAAGATGACCTGAAAGCAAGAGTCACAGCCATCCTGAGTATCCGTCTGGACCGACAGGCACACATCGACATTGTAGCTCAGCAGAGGATCTTCATCAAGCCTACCCGGTTGGAATGCCATGAGACAAGACCTGTTCAAGACAAAAGTAAATGCCTTCCAGTTATTTTGGACAGTTAACCTATAAAGAGTCCCTGATTTGAGGATATTTTGGTACTCTTTAGTATTTTCAGTCAAATTCACAGACAGCAACAGTTCCATGGGCTTCTCTACCAATCCATTCGTTTGAGAAAGATCACTGCTGCTGTCAGGCTTTGGCACATTCTCCAGTTTCTCCTGCTGTCTCATGAAAGTAGGCACAGAAGCACGCACCGCTTCCCAGAGTTTCCGTCCCCAGTCCAAAGCCTCCCACGAGGACTCCGCCTTCAGCTGTAGCTGAGAGTTGTCTGACAGGACAGCATCCACCACCTTGGTTTCAATGCTACCAGTAACACTGACCCTTTGAAAATGCATGAGTGGATAGACAGTGGGAAGAGTCTGGTTGCCACTGCTGTCCAGGCAATACAGGTATAGTTTGTATGGGGAGAGCTCAGCGTAACAGGTTTGCCAGTAGTTGTCATTGTCTCTTCTAATTTCTAAGTATCCCTTCTTCAGAATATTTGGGAATGTTGGCTTGTGTTCTGGAGGAAACAAAATTAAAACATTACCATTAATTCTTTTTAAATAACATTTCACTTTGCTCAGTCGTTCTGGCTTATGTATCTCTCCTGTTCATACCTGATGTATTTGGAGGCTAAGATCACAGAAACAGCCTTTACCCAATAGGCTATAATTATCAAATACAAGCACTGACTATCAAAAATATAGCACTTCCTTACCCAGAGATGCCAAAACACTTTACAGAAAGGGGAAGGGGAAACAAAGGGAAGAGAAACCAAGTAATTTTCCTGCGATCATCCAGAAGAGTAGAGACAGAGCAACAAAACACTGCAAGTCTCTCAGAATCCAGCGCAGAAGCGTACAGTATTACAAAGCCTAACAAGAACAGCAACCCAAAGATGCTAAATACAGAGAAGGGTTAGCTCTACACTGTTTTATGGACATCTCTCACAGTGAATCTATCAACATATTTGCTATTACGCTCCTCTTACACTCGTGTAATAGGGTGCAGTGGGTTGACCTTGGCTGGCTACCACACTCCCACCCAGCTGCTCTGTCACTTACCCCTCTCAACAGGACGGGGGGGGAAAAAAGATGAAAAAGCTCATCATGTGTTGAGGTAAAGACAAGGAGATCACTTACCAATTACCACCGTCAGCAACACACAGTTGACTTGGGGAAAATCAGTTTAATTTATGGCCAATTAAAATATATCTGGACAGTAAAAAACGAAAACAAACTAAAACAAGGCCTCCCCCC
>VXAL01003619.1:305320-326772 GCA_013399475.1 Chauna torquata
GGCAGCCCCGGCTTCGCCTCGCGGCCGCGCCTGCAGCCCCGCCGGCCTGACCCGAGGGACGGGGCGCAGGCGGGAGCTGCGCGCCCGCAGCAGCTTCGTACTGCGTTTCGGCGTGACCCAGGACCAGGACGCATTGCTCTGTTTACCGGAAAGGAGCTTTGCTGATCTATGAGGATCAGGGTCAGGACAAGCAGGTGTGACCAAAAATGAAAAATAAGAGGCTGCCGGGGCTCAAAAGCACATATGCCTAAATGCCTCAGCACTTCTGATGTTTGAATTGGACCCTTTCAGATATCCTGGCCCAAGGCAAAGTCAAGGGGAGTTTTAGTTTGCTTTGTCCTGGGAAAACCAGCCCATACACAAGCCAGCCCGGGCACCAAAGTAACACAAATTTAAAACGAGTTATCTAAAGCATTTCTGAGTTTTAAAACAGGTTTCAGTGCAAAATTTGTTCCCCTGGTGTGCCCCGCTTCAGCCACTGTCAGCACACGTGAACATCGTATTTCTGCCTGGGCTGAACCTGAGGGTCTACACAAGGTTTGTTGGTCCCAGTATAACTTCAGTGGAGTTCACTGTCACACTCTAATGCCAACTTTAACATTTGCCATCCCAAAACAACCCAGCCCTGAGGAACAAACTCTTGCTCTGTTTGACTTCTGACCAGTAACCTGTGATGGGTCCTGGCTTACAAACAGTGGCACAATTAACAGAGACAGGCGATGAGGTTTCTGCCTCCAGTTGCCCATCTCCCTTGGAGGAAATGTTTGCAAACAGCAGGAGCAAGGAAGCCACTTGGGAATAGCTCTTCATCCTCGCTGCCTGGCGCAATTAGGCCAAAACAAAACCAGCATCAATTGGCCTTAACACACAGTGTTAGGAACTGCAGCAATACAGGAGATCTCTCACTAGCGGTTTCTGCCCTCAGGCTGACAGCCTTTCAAAGAGGGATGGGGTAGACAGCTGGAGGCAGAAAAAAATGTCAACATCTCAGCTTAACCAGTTACCGCTCAAGTTAACAGCCCACACTCTAAAAATTTTTAAACACAATCACCTCTGAGTTTGCCTAGGATGTCTTCAGTGCAGAGCTAAGAGAGCAGAAGCACTTGGGTTTGACAAAGCTTGGAAACAGAGCCCAAGATGATCCTGCATGTAAGGTACTCCATCCCCACCACACTGGGTGGGCTTCCTAGGATGGCTGGCCAAACTGCTCTCAGCGAAGACCAACTTCAAACATTTGTCAGGATTAAGTAGACAAGTTTAAGTCAACCTTAATGAACAGCCATGAGAATTAATTGGTTTGATATACATAATGTGAGTATGCAAACCTGAGACAGGCAGTTAAAAACGAGGGAAGGATGCTCCCTCCCATCCACACTAACAAAAAGGACACACTGAGGTTTTGCTTTGCCAGCTTCCCCACATAGCCCACGTACTCAGAATGGAGACTGCATTTAACACCGTGTTCAAAGCACTCTACATTTCAGCTAGAAAGACTTTCTGCATGTATGACAAAAATTGTAACAAAAAATCACTACTTTAGCTCTAGGGCTGAAAAGGTAGAAAAGAAATCAATATAACTATATCTTGCAGACAAATATGCTACTTGAGAATATTTCAGCTAAATATGAAAACTGAAAGCACAATCTAAAACTTAAAATGGTAGAGGAAAAGCACACTTTCATAATCCCAAACAGATACACACACACTTGTGCACACGCACACTAAAAGAGAACCAATTTCCTTCACCATACGTCTCTGGCCCTGACATTCATTAGTATTTCTGCGCTAACTCAAAAGCCATTAATTTCTCTGAAACCCACACTAATCCCTTTGTAGTGCAGATAATGGGCAGCCATTCTAGAGTCATCTTCCCTTTCTATTAATCCAATCAGGGAGGCAGCGCTTCTGCAGCTCCAACTGCAATCTCTCTCGCTTCCATCAAGTACAGATGACAGTTCAAGCTTCTCCATAATAAGACAACTCATAACCTTCCCCCAGCCACCCCTCCTTCATCTGCACACAGATTTGCTTGTCTTCTGTTGAATTAGAGAAAGGCTATCTCTCCCTGCCCTTCACAGAGGCACCCCTTCTCCCTCCTTCATCCCACTTCTTCCCTCAAGCTCCTGTGAATCAGCCCCACCGGCTCTCACCCTAACTGGGACAAAACCAGCAACCAAATGTCTCATATTGCTTAGGTGAGGGCAATAGATGCTGGCAGAGACAGGTTGAATCCATACACACACACCCCTTACAGCCCTCTGCTCCTTTTTCTCCTCCATGTGCAGTGTGCTAGATAATACTTTTCCACTCAGAGAGCAAATGCTACCACCTCTCCAACCACCTTCCAAACAGAAACTGCATCTCTTTTCCTCCCTACAGAGAGAGGGAGAGTAAATTGAGGACGAGTTTAAAAAAAAAAAAAAAAAGTGGAAATAATCACAGTAAATGGCCCGTGCCTGAGCCATTTGGAGTTACAATTTCAAGGAAAGAGGGGGAAAGAGGCAGAGGGAAACAAAGACACTCAGCAGCTGAAGACAGGGCAATATGCTCCTCAGCATTTCTCCCCTCCTTTGGGAACTCCCACCTCATTCCATGCTGGGCACCCTGCACCAAGCACACACCTACCACTTTCCATGTTTGGGAGCAGGAGAGGGAGCCCAAATGTTGTCTCAGAACACCCAGGACACTTATGTTCCTGAACAACTGACTGTACTTGGGTCCCTGTTGGTAAGGCAGGAAAAAGGGGCCCTGCTCTGCACCACTGAAGCACGTCTGATTACAACAACACCAAGTAACTTGGAGAAGAACAGAAGCGGAGATGCTTAGTTTCTGAGGGACTTTCCTCTTCAGGTGGCACTCCACTCTGGATTCTCTAGTGCTTAGTAAGGGATGAGCACAAGTTACAGAGCTTTTGTCAATAGTCCTCCTCTCAGATTCCCGCAGAACTCAGCAGATGCCTTTGCGACCTAAAATGCTTTCTCAAGTCAGGTTAGGTTGATGCCCCAGAGGCTCCAGAGTTTTTAGAGATGACACTGCCAGACACATGGTCAGAGAGTACAACTGCAGAAACCTGTGGAAGTCACCTTAAATACCAAAACACTTTTTCTCCAACGATTTCCCAATTTGAGCACAGTTTTGGCATGGCCATCTTGGTCAGAGATATGAGCTAGGAAACAGGTCTCCTGGGTCCTGCTCTCAGCTCTGCCGCTGACACTAAGTGAAGTTGGCCAGCTCAGTTTACTTGTACTTTCTGTCTGCCTCCATCTTGCACATCGTTTTCCGCCCACTCTCCTGTAAGCTGGGTGGTTTCAATCACTGCTGCTCTCAAAGCGCTTGGGAAGCCCTTAGCCAGAACATCCTCAGCTCACGCTGCTGTTGCCAGAAGAAAAGAAAAAGCTTAAAAATGCAAGGCAGGACATATAATTCAAATGGACAGATCTTCTCCAGTCAGCCTTCCCAAAGAATGAGCCATTAGGCTTTGTACCAGAAATATGTCTAATACACGTTAGACATGTGAGCTCCTCCTTCAACTCAACAGGACTAGTCACCTGCTTGGTGGGGTTTGCTGGACTAGGGACAAACTGCCCCTCAGCTGGTGTGATCAAGATCAGCAAAACCTATTTCTTCCTCCTACTTAAAAACACCATCTTTTCTTCCCACCCATTTTCCCATCTGGCTCTGCATGTATATCTTTTTCAGGCAAGTATATATGATTCCACTTGGCCCTGAAGTAGCACCATTAATATTTACCCACAAATTCTCACCAGCTGGCTGCCCTCGAGTCAAATCTGGCTTATTCTTCCTCTGCCACCTCTTTTCAAGGGACCACTAAAGCACTAGGACCTTGTAACTAGGCAGCACTTTGCATTAATTTATATAAAGAAACAGCATCTCTCCCCACCAGAAGGAAATTCACTCTTTTCATCTTCCGTAGGCTTAGAGAAAGCAAAACGTGCTTTGAAAATATTGAACTTGGCATCCTCTTAATTTTAGATTCGTGCATTTGCTGCTGGGGTTGGCCTAGCTGTTCACCAAAAATAAGCTCAATGAAGTGCCTAAAGACATGAATAAAGAACCTGAACAAATTATTTACTTTTTTTTTTTTTTTTTAACATCTTTCCTTCCAGGTGTGGCATTTTATGTTCTTTTGAACCACATGAAACTCAACTGAAGTCTACAGGATCCCTACTGCCCAGCCACTCCATCCAAACCTTTTTTGTTCCTCTGCAGCAAGGTGAACACTTGCAAAGTGTTTGCTAAGCAGACCCCCAGGACTCTGTGCCTACTGACACAGAGCCTGTGCCAGGGGGGCTGTGGAGAAGGTGGCTGGATTCAGTCAAAGGGATAGAAAAGTGCAAGGCCAACCTAGAACAGCTCTGGAACAGACAGAAGAATAATGTGCTGAAAGAGATGGTTACCTACCACCAGCTAGGAGATGCACAAAGCAGCAGCACTTGCAAAAGAAGTGAGAATATTAAATGAGGATGCATTTGCAGATCTTTGTATAAATTCACTCAATTCAGCTTCAAAAAGAAGGAAAAAAGGGTATAAAGTGACTGACACAGCTATGAAAACAGGGTCAGTTCACATTAGGAGAGTTAGCTAACACCACTAAGAGAAAAGTCTTATATAGTGTAATAGCAACTAACCTGAAAATTCAGTTATGAAAGTCATCACGACATCACTGGAAGCAATCAGCACTGCCCCAGGAGACGAAAACTCTTGTTCATTAGCTTTATGGAGTGCCGTAACTCCAGAGCAAGAGTCTCCGTATAACATAACCCTCCCAACCAGAACAGCCTCACAACCAAACTCATTGGTGCTGTTTACTGTAATCCTCCTGCACTGTGAATTTATCGACTATATGTGAGACCTCCCCATCGCCTCGCACCGCACTCCCCTCTCCACGCCTCTGCGCCCTCCCATGGTCTCCCAGGCAGGGGAGAGGAGCAGGGCACGCTTCCCTCCACTCGACACAGCTGCTCAGCCTAAACCCCTCTGCTGCTGCTGCTCTCTGCCAGCCCCCTGTGGCCCTTCCAGCTCAGAGGGTACCCAAGCCCAAGGAGCAATCAGGAGCAAGACTGTAGGGAACAACTTCACTCTACAATTACCTTAAAGGAGGCTGTACCAAGGTGGGGATCGGTCTCTTCTCCCAAGCACCAACGGAGATGACAAGAAGAGATGGCCTCAAGTTGCGCCAGGAGAGGTTTAGGTTGGATATTAGGAAAAAATTCTTCACTGAAAGGGTTGTGAAGCATTGGAACAGGCTGCCCAAGGAAGTGGTTGAGTCACCATCCCTGGAGGTATTCAAAAAACGTCTGGATTCAGAGTTTAGTGACATGGTTTAATGGTGGACTTGGCAGTGCTAGGTTAAAGGTTGGACTGGATGATCCTGGAGGTCTCTTCCAGCCGAAATGATTCTATGATTCTGTGAACTGCAGCACTCCTCAAATTAGCCGGCGGGGTTAGAGGGGAAGTATTATCTAGCAGATGAGATGAGGTGATCCAAGTTACACTCCTATGTTAGGCAAAGCACCTCACCTCTCTTTGTCCCTCTTCACCCTCCCTATCTTACTGTATGGTTTATTTAAGCTGTAACCTCCTGGGAGAAGGTGCTGTCTCTTGCTAGATGCACAGGCAGTCCCTGGCACTTATGGGCCCCAGTTCAGTGGAGGGCATCCATTGGATTGTAAATAACAATTTTGTCTCCTCAAACCCTGAAAGGCTCCAAATCACTGCAGTACAGCTCTTTCCTGACTAACTTTTAATGCTGAAAATAGATTGGCCACAGGGGGCATTGGTTCTCCAACTGGCTTGATACTTCTGGGATTATTTCCAAGTAGTCTGAGGCTTCCTGCTCTCCAGAGAGGAAGGTGCAGAAGTGTTGTTTCCGCACATCTATCTCTCGGATGGCAGCACCATTATCTTCTGCACAGTACCACACAGCTATAATGTCCTGCCATCCCAGGGGCAATTAACAGCCTCAGCTGCGTGACTTCTACTTACCGCTGACAAAAGATAGAGCTATAGGAGTGTTTTTGCAAAACCACAAATGGCAATTAGACTTCAGAAACCTCCCTGGTAGACCAGTCGGGAGCTAGGCTTTACCGGGCCATCAGCAGAGGGACAGTGTGAGGGCTCCACAGCTCCACATGTCACACCTTCAATGTATCCCACCGTTCAGGATCTCTGGCCACTTCCACCTCTGCAGCAGCTCCCTTACCTACCACATCACCTCTCTTTTCCAGCTAGCTGTCTTTGCAGCTCCTTCCTGAGCACAGCAGTGCCATCAATTGCCACTGCTGTTATCTCCTGCTCTGTGACCCACTGCCATGAACCTGCTCAGCACAGTGACTCGTACCACTAAATGCTGCAAGAACCAACATCAGAGGCACAGAGCTAGTACTAGCCACTACTACTGAAGGTAAGGATATCTGGCAAACAAAGACCCCCACATTTTTTATGCAGATTAAGCTCTTTTCTAATAAAATTCAAGAACAATTTCAGTGTCATGTTCTCAATGGCATCTAATCAAAGACTCCAAGGGAGCTTGGACATGACATGGTTTTGCAATTCAAGAAGCCAGATCCTGCAGTTGCTTATGGCTGTAACTTCAGTAGCCACTGGCTTTAATAGGACTAAGCACCTGCATGAAAATGCTTACAGGCACAACCGAAGCCCAGTGTCACTCTCCAGCAGATGACACTTAACGAAACTTGTTGATTTCTGGTACAGCCTCTCTACTATCATCACCAAGCCCCATCAGGCTTGACAGCCATGTCAAATAGTGGTGACAGTGAGAAATGAATCAATTCCTTTGCTCAAGTATTATCCTCCCCTGGCTCACCCCAGATCACAAGTATTGCTGAAAATGCTTGTGAAAATCTGCGGGCCTAGCACCTTGCATGCTGTATCTGTTTCTGTGAATGACGTTCACACCGCAACAATGCACTAATGTCCCTCTTTCACAAGCAATAGGTTTGAGTAAAGAAGAAAACCTTTGTAATGTCCCTCACCAACTCTCACATACTTCCTCAGCATCCTCTCAGACTGCTCCTTACCCAGTTGCTGAGCACAACACGTGTGGCAGCATTTGGTTAAGATGGAATCTAGACTACTTTGTGCTGTGTAAGGTTAGTGCTTGTTGGAGATCCCTAAAGTCTGTGTGATCCCTGAAATAGGATAAAGCAGCACTGTAAAATGACTCCTTGGAACTCAAGGATCACTCCCAATCCCCAGTCTGTGAATCAGTGCTGCACTTCTCATGAATACAGATTTAGATAAGTCTCCACTCCACAAAAACACACTAGAAAAGTTTGCCAGATATCCAAGAGTTAAATGAAGAGGGGCCCACACCTCTCTTGAAACATTCCCTGCGCAACTCCTGCAGTCAAGATCATACCTTTGAAGCATCCCAAAGGATGGCTAGGCTCCCAGCCATGTAAAAAGATGTGAAGAGAGGGAAAAAATGGTAAATTGGTCAGCAGAGAGAAGCAAGTGAAATCCTGGCCCCAGTCAGAATAGAATTTGGCCTTGTTAGCCAGTTTTAAGGCAGTCACTTTCTCCGACATGCCTGTTTTGCCATGCCACAGTGCTGCAACCAACGCGTAGATGCAGCATCCTGACAAAGCATACTGCTAAAATCAGTGGGACTGGCTGAACACACGCACAGATGCCTGTTGGTGAGGGGGACAAGGCCATCAGCTCTCTGCAGCTGGGATGCTATTTCAGCGCATAGGTGCTCAGCGCAGTGAAAGCTCTGCAGTTCCCCGAGCTCACAGGCATAGCAGGCAAACTTAACGGCTACCTGGGAAAAATACTAGAGCACCCACACTCTCGGGAGCGGTTGCGTTCGAATGAAAACATCCACATGACTGTCAAAGATAACTGCTCACACGTCGTGTTTTAATGATCTGAGCAAGCTTTCCCAGGATACTACAGAAGCAGTATTCTGCCTTTGTTTCCCAGGCCGCATGGCCAGAAATACAACAGCCTGCCTTGAATTTGCTTACAACTTTCTTCTTTTCTAGCTCCACTTACTGCTTGATGCTGCTCTGCAGCACAAACCATTTCTAGTATACCAGATGCTTTGCCAGCAGGCCTTAGGAGATACAGCCCCAAAGGCACAGCTTCTTTTCAGAGCCTTTTCTTTCACAGCACATGGAAAGGATCCGGTTTCATTTTATTTGTATTATGAAAAACAAGCAGGAACAGATAAGCTCATAGTAATAAATATACTATGAAGATAAAGAAAAAATAATAATTGTGAAGAGCTAATCTGTGCAGCAACTTGGCCAGCCTCGGAGCACTGGGAGACCTCTGCAGGCTCTAGAGGGAAGTCCTTTACCACAATAAGGTCTGAAAGGAGTGGCTGGAAATTCTTCTCAGTACCTTGTATGCATTGGTTTAACTTGTATTAACGCCCTGGAAAGGGATGCCTCCACAGACTGAGGCCAGTATGACTCCTTCAACCACTGAGGCAGCTTTTACCCAACCTTAAAATACATATTTGGTCTCCCATGGAGAATAATTACCAGTCCTGGATACACCTACATTCAACACCTACTTTCTTGGTTTTGCTTTTCTGTTTTCAGCTCAGCTCACAGAAGCAGCAAACTCTAGGCAAGCTCTCTAGTAAACATAGAGGGAAGAAATACCACAGCTACCTTCTAAACCCTGCACAGCAGCTGAACAGAACAGTTCAAGGAAACAGGTTAAAAGAGTTCATTTTCAGAGCACAGTTCTCCTTCCTCAAAGCAGGTACCACCACCCTCAAACCATCCCATGCAGAAAGACTCTTGGAGGGCACATAGCAAGCACTGACAAATGCCTTGCACCTTTGCAAAAAGCAGCAGAAAAGTGTGGGCTGAGCATCTTAGAGGTACTGACTGCTGCTGGGCTACAGGAGGGTCTTGGCAGAAGTTCTTCAGCCACTCTTACTAATCCATTTCCTGCCCTCGCTCAGTTCACCTCTGAGATCCCAGAACTCGACCCTACTGAGTCTCCTCTACAAAAAAGCTATTTCGAAGAGATCTGCACTTCTGACAGCTTTGAGCCCAGCAACGTGACTTTTCTTGCATCTATGTGTAAGGGAGAGGGGGGTGTAATTTGCTTCACCCCAGAGAGAGCTGTGCCGTATTGGGCACCCCGACGTACACTCGTAGCTCCCTGTCCCTGAGCCAGAATTGACCTTCAGCCTCGGACTCTGCTGCTCATGACCAGCCGGATTGGTGGCTTGCTTCTTGCAGCTTGGTTAGCCAGTGGCAGCTTGAAATGACTCTCACTGAACAAGTATATGTACAAGTCTTTAAACTCAGAATGGCTCAGGTATTTCTTATTATAAATAGTATTAATAACACACGCTCCTTCTTTTGCTGCGGGCAGCGTGGGGAAATTTGGCCAGAAAGATTACATTTAAAACACAATTGGGAACAAGTACTGGCCCGTAATGGCTAGACTTTGCTGGTGGATACATAAAGGTACACCCTAAGGTTAACGCATGTGACGTCCAGATAGGATACAGATGACAGAAATTGAGAGCTCTGTCTCTGGGCTTCTGGGTGCGTTCCTGTTCCAGGGGAAGGATGCAGAACAGAGCCCCCACTCTACGTGAAGCCAAATATCTCCCTAAGCAAAATAACAGCAGGTATACAGCCTTTGCAAACCAAGAGCACCTTTCTTTGGGATACAGAAACTATGTCACAACAGAACACAGCAACCAACAGGTTTGTGTGCGTATATGTACATGCTTATTTTTACATATTATGTATATTTATATTTTTATCTACATACATATCCACAAACACAACCATTTAAGCACCTGCTTTTCATGCCCCAAAATAGTTGACTTATCTGGAAAACCTAACCTAAAAGGCTCATTTTAACCCTAAGCAGCCTACCTATTCATAACTGGAGTCATTCCACCACATGCCAACGCGTGCACACACACACACCAACACACGCATTCACAACCCTTTGGTTTTAGAAATTCCTTTAAGTCATGCCTTTACTCATATTACAAAATCTTTGTGGTACTAACTGGTTTTCTTTTCTGTATGTGCCCAGTTCACTTCTAGCATCTACAAAATAAATCACAGAGATGGAGACAGTGGTTCAGTGTTTCTGAAGCCCTGAGCACAACCTCTTCCAGTGTGCTGCTTGAGAAAGGAAAAGGAAGAACTATCATTTGGTGAAACATCGCTTCATACAGCTCACTGGAGATGCCTGCCTCAATCTGATAACAAGACTTCCTGTACCCCATACAAAGCTGGCAGAGAAGCCTTAATATTGACAAATACAAATAGTGTGCTTGAGTTTTTGTTAATTGTTTAAGGACTGAATAGCCTGCATTTCTTAAAGAAACAGAGCAGAGATCTCAAGGCTCACAGTAAAGCTTTGTATACCCTCTTTTTAATGGCCACTCTTTAATTTCTTTATAAAAACTGACTTTGTTTGGATTTGCCATTCTGCCAGTAGCTTTAGCATTCCAAGTTTTTTTTTTTTAGTTTAGGAAAATCAGGTAAGAAAATGATTGGAAATACAGACAAATGATTTTTTCCTGAGTCAGAATGAATGAATTAGGAGCAAAAAGTAAAACAAGCTTAGTTTTTCAAACCATCAAAGGAACAGAAGTCAAGATTGTTTTAAAAACTGATCATTAGCCAGGCAAATAGATAGAGCTGTATCAAAGATAAGACAGCCATGCTGATTTTCATCATCTTAAGAGCTAGCTCATGGTTTTTTTTTTGTGTTGTTTCTAAACAAGCAGCTCCTCTTTCAAGATAAATATTAAAAACAAACAGGAATGCCTTCACATCAATAGAAACAATAAAGCATCCGTACAAACCTGTGTTTCCTTGGATGTCCTCTCCTTTGGTTAATGCCAGGTAAGAGAGCAGAGCGCAGTTATTGTCCTGACCAGGCGGAGGTGGCTGCTGCGAAGAGGTGCCTGTGAAGACCACTCCCCAATTTACATGGCTGATATCAGAGCGTGACCTGTTGTGCCCTGGCTTGAACGTGGAGGCTTCCTCATTCTGCACCAGGATGTCGTTCACTGAGCGAGGCCTGTCTCTCCTCCGCTGGCAGATATTGAAGATATTAAAAGCTGCAGTCTCGCCTTCCCCTGCCCAAGCAAGGTTGTCAGCAGCTGTTCCCCTCTGCACCAAGCGCTGGTCTTTGGCAGGGAATGCTGTCTGAGCTTTGGTTTCCAAGAGGCCATTTTTGCAGTGATCCCAGATGAAGCTACTTTTGGCTAAGGATGCGACATTCCTCAGATTCCTGCTGTCTGTTATCTGATCAAATACCTCATGCCCAACCAGCTCAGGGACCTCCTGTACACCGTACACCTCAGAGGGCTGCATGATCTTTTCAAGCTTAGTATCGAAACTATTGAAAAAGTCTTCAGTCACTTCCAAGGCAGGGCTAATGTCATCAACCTCAAGGGCCTCCATATCCTGTGCTGCCAGTGTGCCCAAGTGAAAGAGCTGCTTCACATCTGCCCTTGGCACACCATCAACTTAGAGATGGTGGGATAAATTCATGCACCAACCACAATCCTGAGTGGCAGAAAGGAAAGAAACCAACCCTCGTCTTCAGATGTGAGACTTGACATCCACTGATCAAGCTGGCTATAGTCACTCTATGAAGTAACCTCCTAGTGACAGCGGGTTACCTGTAAAGGAAAGCAAAGTATCGTGTCAGTATGGGCCTTTTCCCAGATAAACGTGTTTAACTGCACCGCTCTTTCCACAGTCACAGTGTGTTACCTCTTCCTGAACTGGAACCTGCAGAGAGCAGGGTGGGGCACCAGATAAAGGGGGACCAAAGTGATACCAGTTACTACATAAGCTTCAGAGACCTGCACTGGAAGGCAGTACTGACTAACACTGCAAATGCGGCCACCTAGGGAATGCTGAGTACAGCTTCCCATGAGGCTGCAAGAAAAAGTTGAGAGAATAAGGGTAGCAAAACAAGCCAACTGACGTCGAATACTTTGCCTTTTTGCTCCTGGATTTCTTGCACTCCCAATTTTAGGAGACCAACACTAGTTTTGCAGCAGCTATTTTGCTACTTTTCTGCATAAACAGAACTGTGATATTTAATAAATCAATGCTAATAGGCTGCTGCAGAGCACTGCACACGAGCGCTGCACATTTCTCTCTAGAACATTGCTGGGAACCTATGTGAAACAGTGTGGCAACCTAAGTACCAGAAAGATAACGCATCCTACGAGCAAAACAAAATACACCACAAACCATACTGTCACAAATCTGCAGAGCTTTACTTCCAAGCAGCTGACTTGACAAAACATAGCAAAGAAGGGCTTTAACGCTGTAACTATTGAAGAGCTGTATTGACCCACCTGAGCTCACCCCAGGAAGGAAGGGAGGGTTATTACACTCCCTGTGGTGCAGTAAGGAGGTGTCTCACTGCCAACTTCTGTCTCACCAAGCCTGCTGCCTTCTAACCTCTCCCTCTTGAAGCTCCATCCACAGTGCTTCCCTGCTCGAGGGACGTGCAGGGTAGGTATGTTTAAACTGGGGAAACCAAACACATGCAAATTCTTGGGACCTAGAGACTGGGTGCCAGTGGGAGAACAGCTCTCATGGTTGCTAGAAGAAATCACAGCACCTAGAGCCTGTGCACACAGCACAGCCCAAAGTCAAGGAGATCTATGTCCCAGTTTTGACCACATCAGCTCAAGTCCTAGAAGCAGCAAAGCTGCATTAGCTCAGAGCTCTGCTTAGATTAATATGCTCCTAACAGAACTAATTAGCCTGGACAGGGCTGATAATTAGCAGCTCATTAGCTTGTGAATGCTGCTGAAGTGCTACCAAGACCCATAAACATTTACACTTAGCAGGAAAAAACATCTATTAAACAGCATCAGACATACATAATGCTTATGTTTACATTTTTTGTTTTTGTTTAAATCCAGAACAGTCTATTTGCCTTGCTCTAACTTAAATTAGCAAAGTCGTTTAAATAGGCACTCCTTCCTAAAGCAGGCCAGAGGGAGGAAGGAGACCAGCACCCCCAAAAAGAGGAGGTGCAGAGTCCTGGAGCACAAAACCCAAGCCCCTCCATAATTATCCCTTGGCTTCCTCCCATCCCTGCTTCTGCTGTGGCCAGCCACAACATGCTTGTGTTCGAAAGCAGCCATTTATCCTCCTTCGTAACAGATCAGCAGAGCAGGGCACGATCTCTGTAAACACATTCCAAGTAAATTATTTTTAAAAAGCAATAACCAAACACATACATAACTCTGTAAACTTCAAGGCTTTATACAGGGATCTTTCTCCCCTTATCTCTTTCCAAGGATTCACTTCACTAGTCTCACAGCAAACTAGGACTAGGATCACCTTTAGCAAGTAGATGTGGAATAAGACACTAATGGCAGAGCCAGAATCGCGATCAGAGCCCTGAACAAAACAGATAGGGAGTGGTTTCAAATCAGAATGGTATGGGAACAGACTCTTAGCAAAGCTGTGCAACTGCGCCAGTTGATGGCAGTGGGAAATAAAGCCATCCTGGGCACATCTGCACTGTCAGCTTAATGCAGCATGAAGTTCAGTCTCGAAGCTTGTTCCTGCCAGCAACCCTAGAACAGCGTTCTGCTCGCTGGTGCCTTACAGCTCCAACAAGCTACGAGACATGATGTGGTACAACCTATCCACTTAGTCCACATCCTCCTATGGTATGCCTTTAAAGCAAGAATGGTATTTTGAACCTGCAAAACTGCAACAGGCATTCACTTGAACAAAACCAGCACTAATATAACCATATGCCAACAGTGAAAGCTGTAGGTTGGCCCATACAAAGTCGCTGCTTCATAGGGGTTAGCAGAGAATACAGCCTTGCTCCCACATAAGAGACTGGAGCAGCAATCTCTCCAGAAGGGCTTGTGCCATGCCAGTTTCAGAAGAATTTCAGTGGTAGCAGATGCAGTGTTGCTCTGTTCTTTAAAGCATTAGGAAAGGTGAGAAGGGAAGGGGAGAAAACTGACACTTACATTTAACAGGTTCATCTTTAAATGCTGGAGGCCATGCTTCATGTGGCTGCATGTTTCTCTAGATCCTGTGAGACTGAAGTTATCCAGTGTCATGCAGCAAAGTGTGGTGTTGCAGAACTGCAAACTGACCTCACTTCCGTTAAGATGCTGAATCACAAGGTCATGAGAAGATGACATGGCCCCTGCATCATATGGTTCACAAACGGCAATGCTCATACCTTCTAACTTGGTCTGTTTGCCCTACTTGATAAATATGAGAAATGCGACCTCAGTGGTGGCAGGCCCATCCCTTCCTACACTGCCAAGAACCTCCTTAGGTCAAAGAAAGAGTTGTGCCAAACATGCAGCAACTCCCCCTAGCAAGCCTCCATAAACACAATTTGGCATTTTCTGACAGTGACAGTCAACAAAAACTTCCTTCAGACTTTTGCAGGGATTTGGTGCCAAATGAAAGCAAACTTTGATATGCCAGCAAACAGCTCCATCAGAATCTCCTCCAGGAGGGAAAGCAGTGGTAATCACTCCCTTCACATGAAGGGCAAAAAAGGAAAACAATAGGCTGGGATGAACTCCTTTTAAATTACCATCAAATGTATTGTTTCTCAGAAACACATGAAATTGTCCAAAGACATTGAGCCTAAGGTAGTGAATACGAGGAAGAGGGATTTGTCAGCCCAGACTTTTCAAGACTGCTAAGGCTACAGGCAAGTGCAAGCAAGGCTTTGCTATAGGAAGCAGAAACCTAATAGCTCATCCAGGCCCCTGGGAACTAGTTTCACTGAAAACAGGTGAAGGAACATGGTGCATTGTTCTTAGCAAAAACTGCTTGACGCAGAGCTTGCTGCAGCTGAAAAACACGCTCTTCTACGCATCTAGTGCAGATACAGCTTTTGTCCATGAATGTGCAGCAGTCAGATAATTAATGCTCACTTACAACACGAGTAAAGTCTTTACTATCATGGGTGTATAATAGCCACATTACTCACATGGCTGAGGTAAACAGCACTGATTGCTGGTCATGCCACACGAGACACAGAAGTTCAGTTTAGTTAGGATTACACAATGCCTAGAGAAGCCATAAGGGCTAACCTAGCTGACAGAGCAATTTGACAGCAGAGGAAAATCATGGATGACAAATGCCTAGGAATGTGCACTGGAGGAGATCATTTAACTTCCCAATGTGCTTTTCTGGATCCCCTTTTGCCAGGGAGAATACCCACTACCACACTGCAATATAAAAAGCACGGAAGAGGCAAGGGTAGAAAGCAATCTTGCGGGTGACATACACCACCACAACAGGTACTTGCTGTGTACCCCCATCTTACACATCATGATCAGGTCTGTTCATTCTACTTCAGGCAGGAGGGGAAACTAGAGCCAGCAAGCATTTAGGAACCAGTGACTAAAAAGACCCATTTAGCTCAGCAATCCATACCAGAATTTTATATAAAAGAAGCACCTTTCAGTTTGGTTTCTTAAGGAAACAGGGTTTGTGCCACTGTCCTACCTATCTTCCAGTCATTCTCCTTCCCTCTCTTTTGAATTGTACAAGTAACTTCAACTAGATGTGACAGTGCAGTAGTGTCTTTAAAGACACAGTTCTTGCACTTGTTAAATATTGGACAGTAAACAGGCCCAAATTCAGCCTTCTGCTAAAGGAGAGGTAAACAAAACACAGTCCCTTATCCTTTCCAGAAGGCCAGTGCCACCACTTGCGTCTCTCCAAATTAACCACAGCACAAGTGGTTAGTGTCAGATAGATCTGAAAACACTGGGAAGCTGAGGGGGTAGGCAAGGAGACGTCACACAACTTGGTAAGAAAGTCTCCAACCAACAGTCTTGTTGGTTTTTAGTGCTCACAGGACCCCCTCTTCAGAGAACAGGTGATAGAGATGTATAAAACAATGAGTGATACACAAATAAATAGGGGCTTTCCCTTTTTTTCTTGTATTTGGAGAGAGAATTAGAAAGGAACAACAATATACACAAACAATGTGTTCAGGAGGAAATGTGTAAACAAGAGGAGCTCCCAGCCAGCCAAAAGAGAGCAAATGGTGGGTAATACTGTTATAAGTTCCCCAGTTCCACTGATTCCTAATGACTCTTAGGGTCAAATTCCTGGCAAACAATTGGGCATTTCTGAGAATTCTCTCTCCAGACCACAAGAGGAGTTCCACAAGTTACCTGTATGTGAGCAGAGAGTGGTGGTGCCTCAGTCATCGGAGAGCTAGCCCTAGCCCCTTCCCAGCACCTGGAACCTGCTGTGGGAACCAGCTCTGCTCATCTCGCGCTGCATAGCAACTGTGGGCTGAAACTCCTATGCTAGCAAGGAAAACAGAATGGGATGTTCTTCCAGCTTGGTAACGATTTGGTAGCAGAGCAAATTCAAGCAGCCACTGGAACCTTTATTGATGTTGTATTGCAGGCCTAGACCACTAAAAGTCCAGCTTATGGGCTGTGGCAAGCCTGGTCCGAATAACAGGTCATCCAAAGAAAAGACAGACATACAACCACCTTGAATACAAACCACTGGGGCTGGTGCAGCTAATACCTAATAAGCTTTTCAGTCTGTCAAACTGAGCAACCTCAGCCTGTGACCTGACTCTTCGAGTGGCACCTTGAACAATCTCAGCCTACAGGTTTTACTGCTACAAGGATTAGCTCTGTGCGTCACATCAGCCAAGTATTGCACGGAATCTAAATGCGACACATCATTAAGGTCAATGACAGTCTCTGAAAACCATGTTCTTCAGTGTAGAATCCCTTAAAAAAAAAAAAAAAGCACATTATGAAGCTAAAGACTTAGGAGCTGTTAAGAAGTTGTGTGTATTTGTCAGGTGGCACACCTGACTGGCTAGAAGAGAGGATGATGATGCACAGGTTGCTGTCATACAAAGTCTTTACCACTGTCTATGCATTTTTATACACTGCTGGCACAGATTGCTTGCAAAATTGAAAAAGCTGAAAAATTGAAAGCGACAAAACACAAGGTATGTGCAGTGCCATTTTTCCGGCACCCCCCTGCTGTAACCAGACAGCAGATGATGTTTTATTTATTTACAGTATAGCAAGGCCTACTCAGCAAACATTCTCAATCTTTTTCTGACCAGGAGCTCACTCAAAGCATGATGGCATCTAGGTCTCCCTCCCAGCCAGAAGCCCTCTTTCCCTTTGCTGTACGGGAACGGTAATGTTGTAGCTATTGTGGCTGACATCTCAGCACACAACTTCCCCAGTCACACCCACTGTTCCACGTGCTATCCACACATAAACAAAGAACAGTCCTGGTTCAAAATGCTTATATTCCTAATGATTACAAATCCCATGCATACACTGGCTAGTTCTCCGAGTAGAAACTGAAAGCTGCGCTCCTGCTTGCTTCTCATATTCAATTTGGAGATCCAGCTAATAAACAGAAACTTCACATGGGATGATTGCAGGGAATATCAGCTGAGACACTGTCCCTGTGCAAACTACCACATTTTCTTGCATTCAGGCCGTATTTTGTTCCGCCAGGACAAGGTAAGCCTTCTCCCCAGTGCTTATAAAACCCTGGGTTACCTACTGCTATGTATGCTGAGTGAGCAACACAGCACGCAAGCTTGTTAGATTCTTCACTTAAATGTCTGAATGAATTTACATTGCCTCACAAAGAAGACAAAACTACAAGAAATTTTTCATATGGAACAGGGAATCAGAGTTTAAAAGAGATTTCCATATGACAGTCAATGGTTGGTTCAACATGGCCTGATGAACTGTCTTTAAAAATCACATTTTTAAAGCACCTTTTGAAAAGCCTCTTCCCCCAATATCCAACTGAGAAATCAATTGCTTAAAATTTTCAGACAATCCCAGTTTTATAGTGTCCCATGAAAGTACTTTCTGACTGATATTCCTGCACAAATCACTGGCAATATTCAGGAAAAGCTTACAAAAACTGGGGAAAGAGGCTTTCTGGTCAGGAATACTTGGCTATAGGGCCAGGTGCTAGAGGAGATAACTGTGAATGTAAGCAGAACCATTTCTGTGGTGCAAACCCACCTGTTTGCTATAGCCTCCCTGCCTTTAAGGATGAAATTGCCTGCTGACAATTATCAGTGAAGAAGAGCCCCCACATCCTGTGGGCTAGACCCACAGAGATGGGAAGAGCAGAAACAGCTGCTCTTCTTGGTGCCTAATCTCAGTCAAGCTAAAGGACAGCAGTGATCGCTTCTACACTAAATGAAAAAAAAAAAAAAAAGAAGGAAAAAAAGAGACAAGATGAAGAAAGAGTGAAACCAGGAAGGAAGCAGAATGCCGTATTCTGTGACGGGAAGCAGACCTTTAACGAGGATATGCGAGTCTCACTCTGTGAAAGCATAGATTTCTGCAGCTACTGATCTGCCCCACTGCTTTAACAAGGAAGCTCCCCAGGCATCCTCACCCTGCATGGCAAACTAACACATCACAACTATAAACACCTCATTCAGTGATGAGCACATGTTAATGAATAATAAGCAGTGCTTATAGTACACATTACTTTTAATTTTAACTGCACTTTGAAAACAGTAATTAAAATTCAAACAACTCTAAGGTAAGGAGCGCTTAACAGGAGTGCTGCACCATAACAAAGTGGGTCTGGAGGGAGAGGAGGACTGGGCAGTGGGGGAAGATGGACCACAGAATGCTTTTCTTTCCCAGACACAGTCTGTTGTTGCACAGCTCTCCCAAGATCACCAAATCCTTTTTCTTGCAGCCATCTGACACATATCCCTCTGGGCTGGGGAAGGATTTCAGGCCTAGGGAAACAGAGGCTCTCCTGGGTCCCAGCCCTGCCCCTATAGATCATCTGGGTGCAAAAACGTGAAATCCACACTTAAGGCACAAAATCCACAGGAACAAACTGAATTGCAGTTTGTTTGCAGCAAATCAGTGCAGTGATTTGGTGTTAGGCACAAATGTGTGGTGTTAAACATATCTGTAGTCCTAAATAACAACCAAAAGGAGGATGAATGATTTCCGTGCTCAGGTTCATTTGCTTTGTGTGTACAGGTTTAAAATTATATAACTTGCACTTTACATGCTGCCCTTGATTACAAGAACTCCTGTCTGTTCCAGACACCATGAGGACAAGAAAACAAGACAGCCTGTTACCTCCTGAGCTCAGCACAAAGAGTGCAGAGACCGTCAGGGAGCACGGTATCCGAGAGACATGATACAAACCTCCTCCTGTTCAAGAAGAAATGTGACTGAATTGGACATTGCCACCACGATGTACCAGTTTGTCTCCTGGTATGAAGTGGGAGAACTTTGTATATAACAAGTGACAGAAAACATTTTTAATAAACATTTCTGGTTAACGCAACTGAAATTATAAGTATCTCCCTGTTCCATACTTTCTAGAACTATGCTGAAGAGAAGAGCCAGCACTTAAAAGCTTGTCTTTTTCTTTTATTTATTTAACAGAGATCAAGAAATGAAGACATTTTCAGTTTGTCCCCATGAGTTCTGAACAGAAATGAAAGGCATATTTCGCTACTCATTTACAGGCTGCTGGAAATCAGGCTGCTGGAAATCAGGCTGCTGGAAATCAGGCTGCTGAGCTTTCAGCTGTTGTGTGCAGCAATGTTCTGCCTGATGTGCTTCCCCTGCTGCCCAGAGGTGGCTGGATTTAAGCAATGAAGGACATATATGGGGGGGGGCTGCCAGATAAAGACATTTATCTCCTAAGTAGGACTCGGAGACAATAAGAAGCTTTGGGACTCTTCTAGCTGAAGCACTAGCTGGTATAAATAGTAATGCAATAACTGAATCTGTTGCCATCTATGCCAGCCTACACAATTAATTTTTAGTTAGCTCTGCAGGGTAGTTTCTTTGAGGCACACCAAGCAGGAAGCAACGATCAGGCTCCAGTTGTGCCAGCACAGCCCAGTACCCCCATAGCTGCAAATAACCGCTGCCATTGCCCCAGAGGCCAGGAGGGCAGGAAACACAGGACCTCCCACAAGAACATGGGAGACATTTCTTCTCCAGGATTACAGCAAGGCCAAACGAAAATACAGATCTGAATTCCAAATCTGTCCAGCACATGGCTTTCTGAGTAACCCTGATCTGTGACTGCAACCAGCTCCTCTTTCTAACCATGGTACCCACGGAGCTCAGCTGGGACACTGCAAGCCTTTCCACAGCAAGATGTTTGATTTCCCATAACTATTAGTGGTTGAATGCTGACATTGATGGAACTACATCTTTAATAACAAACTCATTTTGAACCTCAAACTAAGCCCTCTTCTCATCTTTCAAACAGTCAGGACCACAGTGGTTTGGCACATTTATTATCAGGGAAGAGGGGCAGGGGAAGGAGAGGAAGCAATGATCCAAATAACGCTGAAGTTCAGCAAACTACCACAGCGATCCAAACCCCCAGGTCCTGGCAGCCCTGCCACAACTGCTAACCCCTGCAGGCTGGTTCAGCCGCACAAACTGCTACAGAGTTGTTTGACTACCCCAGCACAAGCACTTGCTGTTTTCTAAACTGAACTATGACTTTATTACAAATGATCTTTGCAGAAGCCCCGTAGAAACCTCAAACCATCTGGTTAAATTGAAACATTAGCAACACAACACGACTTCAGTCTGACACGGTTCTGCACGAACGATGCATCTAGCTGCTATAGACTGATTAGATCCTTCATTCCACTATGCAGTGCCCTGTTTCATGTTCTAGATTTCTGACTTTTTAGTCTCAAACTTAATCCACATAATTTTTCCATATAGGATGAAGAAACCATGAAAGCGGTAAGATGAAAACTCCTGTTGCTTAAAGCATATGGGTATTGGTCCTAGCAAGATTCTGATGCTTTCTTATTCTTACATACAGTGACTTCTTGTAGTCACTCAGTGCGATGATGCACTGCCTAAAATTAGACTTGTCCGTAAATCTTTGCAGGATCAGGGCCGCAAGTACATATCAGCAGAGCAGAAAACGGATCAGGCACAAGCTGTGATTCCTTCCGCAAACCTAACCTCGACCTTCTCCCCTTCCCTGGCAATGCCAGTGACCCCAGCATTCAGGTTGATCCTCCAGCTGGCACGCACGCCCACACAGCCGACACTCTCCTGTCGGGCCTATTTAACTCCAGCAGGTTTAATTCCAGTGCCTCCGCTCGCCTGCCTGCTCCACAAGAGAAGCAATTTCTTTCACCGCATTGCAAGACCACCACAGCACTGTGTCACACTGTGCTGCTGAGACAGGAGCGATGCCTGCGTGCTGCGCACGCACACGCTGGCATTTGACTACCGACCGGGAGCGGCCGAAATTCCCGCCGAGAGCTGCGGAAAGATGCGAGGCCGGGGCCTTCCCCCGCGCAGGGCCGGCCCCGGCCCGGGGCACAGGCCTGCAGACGTGTCCGTGCGGCGGGCGCCGCCCCGGCCGCACAACGGGCCCCGCGCCGGGCAGCGG
>VXAL01003620.1:3797-35725 GCA_013399475.1 Chauna torquata
ACTTTTTTTCTTCATGGTAACCTGGAAGGCAGCATTCAATCTGAAACCAAGGGAGATTCCACAGAGGATTTTGGGTCAAGCCCAGCAAGGCTGTTTTAAACACTATGGATCTGGAACTCCAGCTGACTTCAAAGAAAATTGAAGATATTCGTTATTTCTCAGGATGAGCTCAAGAATAAGAAAGCAGCTTTAGCAATTTACTGTACCCTTTTTTCCCCTTTTCAGGGAAGGGAAGAAGTATATTTTCCTTAATGGCTTGAATTAATTTGTCTGAAAATAAAAATGATTTGCTTGATTTTAGAGGAAGAAGTTCCTCTAGAGGTACCCATTTTTTGTGTCATTTGGATGGTCCTCAGATATTTGCATTTAGAACTTTAGATAATTTAGAAATCTTGAGCTTTTTATAAAGACATGGGGGCAGAGGACCCTTTAACTTTCATGAGAGACACATTCAGCCATTAAAGGATATTTATGCAGGTACTGAATTGGTTTAGTATGCCAGCTGTGTATGGCTTCAGATTCTTGCTGCCATTCTTTACCAAAAGATAAGCAGCCAGATGCTTTTCAGCTGGCTCTCAAAGAGAAAAGAGGTCATGGATGCTACTCTTCAAAAGATTTGAGATGCCAATAAAAAGAATCGAGTGTAGTAACTTCATTCATTCTGATGGCAGCTGTCCCACTGTTTCATCAATTTGAGGGATGTAAATTAACATTTTGAGATTATTCCCTGTGGAACAATCTAATAGGAACCAAGCAGAAGCATGTAAACATTAAACTGATTTGAAATGTAAATATCCAAAATAATGTGGTAATTTGTCAAACTAAAAGGATTACAGATAGCTGTCCAAAAAAGATACTGGAAGCTAGAAACACCAGAAATAAGGGCATTAGTCTTCTTTACCCTGCATGACAAGGGTAATAAAACCACATTGATAAAGGCAGGTAGAGAGGTTAAATTAACTTTCTTTATTGGCCATTTTCATTTCAAAAGCATATAAAACTGAATAAGTATTAGATTGCTGCTATTGAATTGAATGAGATTCTGGTTTCATTTCATTTTCATGTCACCTGTGCTTTATTTATCTTCCTATGTTCGTTATTTATGTACACTCACAGAACGATATTTAAAGTTATTTATGGGTTTTGATTTAGAGTGACTAAAGTGAGACTGTACAAGATCCTTTTCAGACTGTGTTGTGCGTTCTTGCAGCTCTTAGCAAACGTAGTATATTCTTTCTGGCCTGAGGCACGTTGTCAGAGGATTATGTATCATGCACTAACACAGGAGAAATTACTGTGTACTTCATAATTAAAAGACCAAATTTTAGACATCTCTGTCTGTGTATGTTTGAAGATCTCTAACATCAAGGGCTATAAGATTTTAATTACCTGACATTTTTAACTGTAGCTTCCTGTCTGAATCCACTGGTGATTAGACTTTTGTCCACCTATTGTGATCTTTGTTAGTAGATCTTGTGTGGATCCTTCCATTTTGAACAGGAGCTGCCAGTGGAGCAGCTAGCCTCAGGAAAGAGGAGGACACAGTTATGAAAAGGGAGTCCAGTCTGAATTCACCAAATTCCTATTGTTTTTAGCAGAGCTTAGGTTTTTTGTTTGGTTGGTTTTTATTAGAAAAAAGTAAAAGGTGTGTGGGGAGCATCAGGAGAAGAAAGTTAAGTGTTATATTTCTTTTCGTGTTTTAGCTTATTGCATTTTAAGCAGAAACTCAAAGCTTCCATTAGTAAAGTGTAATTATTGGGATACCCATATTTTATGTTAACATAAATTTGTTTGTTTTTCTGAGAGTGGTTGCAAATTTTCTTGTGTCAAGACAAAGCATCCTGCATCACCCAATTTTGTAGGATATTGAACTTCAGCAGGAGCTGTTTAAAATAACTTCCAATTAAAATGTTCAGGTATGCTTGGTAAAAGAAACAGAACATGGAAAGGACTTTATCCCTTTCCTGTAGTTTTATCCCTGTAATCTAAATCCTGTGCAACAAAGCCAGAGTCAGCATCAGTAGGTATGATTGTGGTGTTGCAATAAGGTCAATGATAATGGTAAGATTCTCTTTAGAAGTTAAATCTTTCACCAGTTAAAATCCACTTATATTTCATCAGTGTACCACAGACATACTGACTTTGGGACCTCTGAATAATTTAACACCTGAACATACTTGTTATTGTTCAAGAAAAAGCTTTGTATAGCCTGATGAATTGAGTGAAAGTTCAAAGCGATATGAAGTCCTATGGGGTTTGTGCGTCTCTGAAATCTTGATCTGACAGATATTTTAAACAAGGAAGAAAAAGGTTAAAAGAAAAGTCAGTGTACAACAATGGGAATGGTTGCTTAGGGAAAAAAAAATGAAGCTAGAAAAAAGCACCAAGAAAACAAACATATAGAACTTGTCTTTTTTTCTCCTTGCCCGTCTCTAAGGAGTCAAACACGTGCTTGGACACATCACAGTAGTTCTTCCCTACTATTCCGACTCCCCTCTTAAGCACCAGTACTGAACTTCAGAATATTTTCTTGGACTTGATTGTTCTAATAATACTGCTCAGAAAGCAGTGTGTTAGAAATGAGTAGTGGAGAACTTTTGAATCAGTTTCTAAATCAAAAAAAGGTCTTTTCTAATCTACATAATTTAGTAGATTTCCGCACTTTGTGGAATCTACCAGGTTTGACCTATTTTTTTCAAAATTGCTTGTGAGTTCAATGCTGCCAACAGCACAGCATATACTGCTTTGAGATACAAGGGTTACACTGAAATCTAGTAAACTGATAATTTATTGATCCTTTGTTCTCTTCATATGACACTTTGTGTGGTTATTGGAAATACCATGGAGTTTTGCTTTCCACCGAGGTATGTAGGTGAGCCACCAATTCTTTCTTCATGCCCTGTTGTTTGTATAAGCTGGTGATTTATAGATGCACTTGATGATGTGAAAAAAGTATTTCAGTAGAGAATATGACCTCCTACAAATTCAGTCAGTTACTTTCTTACAGTGAGAAATAAGCATGATTTATCTCTGGAAGCTCACTTCATAAAACATTGGCTAAGCCTAAATGAAAGGGAAATAGACCTTAACAAAAACTACCCATTTTCCAAATAGGAAAGAGAAGAGAGGATCTGATTAACTGTGTGTTGCAGATGCTCCACCAAAGAAAGCAGCCCTCTTCAATGAACAAGGAGAGTGGTGGTGTACTGAAAACACTTAACAAACGCCTTTGCATATATCTTGCACGTGTAAAAATTGCTATCCTATTCTTTCCCCAAAAGAATATTTCTTTATTATTAATACTTGTAAGAATGCATTTCCTCCACATGACTTAGTTTTCTAACATGTTGTTACTGGCCTGGAGCACTATGCACAGAAATGTTGTATGGATCTGGTGAAGAATTAAGATTTGTTCTTGAATTCTAGTGAGTACTGTAGTCTAATAATTCACAAATAGCTGTCTGAGGTCTTTTAAATTTGATACCAAAATATGTTGCATTTTTTTCTTTTTGACAAGAAGTAAAATGTTAATTAAAATTCTGTAATTTTCAGTTGCTACTATCAATATCCTTTCAATAAGGTAAAAATTGCTGCCTCACAAACAGGTGTTAGGGATATATTTCAGTACTACTTACATGTCAGTTTTCTAATAAAAGTCCATTAAGTTTAGGTTACAGTGAGTATTGTTAAGGTTCACAATGAAATTTTTACTTTGAACTTAAAAAAAAAAAAAAAGAAAGAAAGAAAAAGAAATGGGGACTGTAGGTGTCTTTTCATGTGGTTTTAGATGGATTCTCATGTCAATGATACTGGAGGAGCTGTTTGACTTCTGATTTATTTAAATAAGAGTGGTTTTGAGTGAATAACTGGTGAGAGATTAAAGCTGTTTCCAAAGACCTATGTTCCTGTAAGTTCGTAGCTCTCCATGCATATACATGAGATGCTGAGTTACTGCTTTCAGCATTTTGTATGGCTATACACTTGTTAAAAGTGATCACGACAAATTTTGTGTAAAACTGGTATTTTCTTTCAAAACTATCTGATTTCTAATTTCTGTGCTGTATTTGCATTAGTCATCACAATACTGGTTATTTGTTGGAAAGGTGAAACTTAACCTTTTCAATTTCTTCTTAGGTAAAAGAAGAGGAGCAATCAGCCAATCACACTTTGATGATCCAAGAGACTCTGCAGCAGGCTTCAGTGGAGCTGTCTGAACAGCATCACCTGGTAGTCTCATCAGATGAAGTGGAGGGAATTGAGACAGTGACTGTCTATACGCAGGGTGGAGAGGCTTCAGAATTCATAGTTTATGTTCAGGAAGCTATGCAGCCCGTAGAAGAACAAACTGTGGAACAATCTGTTCAGGAGCTCTAGAGTGGTGTTCAAAGGAGATGGCTACTTGATTTGCCAAAGCCAAAACTTTTATTTCTTTTCCTAACAAAACCAAAAACAAGCAAACTGACAAATTTTCAGCTTATTTGTGAGGTGAGACTTTGTTACTAGATCTGGCTGCTTGGATTGTATCAGTAAATTAGACACTATGTACAAAACTTCCTTGGACTTTTTTTTTTCCTGAAAACAGTTCATATTTTGAGGAAAAAGTATTCTTCCCCATCAAAGTAGATCTCTTATTTGACCCCTGTAAATCTCCCAAAATATTGTTCGTTCAAAACAGTTATATCACAATAAAAAAAAGTCTATAAAAGTAGTTAGAATGTCTTGAAAAGTCCATCCATCCCATCTTATAGATATTAAATATGTGCTTGACTTCATTGGAAGCAGGGATTTTTTTTTAATTATTATTATTTTTTTTTTTTTGGTAAAATTAAAAGGAATTCTTATTTCTGAGTATATGCTTAGAATGTGTTTGCAGAGTTGTGGACCTAACCCAAACAAAGGCTCAAGATTTAGAAGTATACCACAGATGGACTTTCATTTGTATTTGTGAGTTGACTATTTGGGAGATACTTAAAGCCATATATGATACTTTTGAGTACCAATAGGATGATTGTTTTTTACATAATTGGATAACGATAACTCTTTCCATCCCACTGAATACACACCTATCCAGTACCATATGGTGAAACCAAATGTTTGTCAACTTCATGAAATAGTCTTCTGTTTTTAAGAAAAAATTATATTCAAATGATTTGTAAATGCTATAAAAGATGTATGTTCATATGTTTTAAAAAGACATTTGTAAATATGACTGTGTGAAACAACTTGTACAAAAAGTAAGTAAATATTGACAAAAGTTTAGATATTCTTAATTATGCATGTATATAGTTCCAGATTTTTCTTCACAAATCTTGAGTTGTTTCTGATTTAATATTTTTAAATTTGAACTATAAAAGTTATTAATTAATAACAAAATTGTCATGTTTTCTTTTAATGCAGTAATTCCTTAAGTGTTGACTTCCTTTTCACAGCTAAGTAAAGAACTCTGTTTTGCATTTACTCTGACAAATTATTCCTCCAGTTAGTAGTTTCTAATCAGGAAAGTAGTGTAATGAAGTCTAGGAGGAATTTTTTATGTGATTGAGCTTATTTATGGGCATTCTGAGTGGACAAGTGGAGAAGAGCTTTTAAATACATTGATGTAACACAGTGAGTTGATTGTCTACCTCTTGTAAGTCTGCTTTTTTTTATCAGTGTTGTACAAAATCAGAACGCAAACATTTAGCGGTAGCTTCTCCCTTAACTGTGCTAATAGGGAATTTAAATTTGTTAATGGAAAAGAACAAATGATTAAAAATTAAGCAGAGTGCAAATCATTGATGGTAGCTATGTTTCCTCTGGTTTAATCTTGAAAGTGCCCAACAAGTCCCAGGGATGTTAGATTTGTAGGACAGAGACCTTTTTGCCATTAGGTCTAACTGGCTAGACCTGGTCACAAATGTCAGTGTTGATCTCAGTAAGCTTGACTAGAATGAGCCATGAAGTGTTCAATAACAAAACATAGAAAATGATGTGCCAAATGTGCCAACTTGATTAATGTGAAACTTGTTTTTGTAATTACTGGTTAATGTTTACTGTTGATTTGCAAAAATAACTCTGTTATCTAAAAGAGAAGAAAACAATCTCAAAAGGTTTTCTTAGAATTTATTGAAAATAGCCCATTTGCTATTAAACCACATTTGGAAGAAAATCATGATTGTATGCATTAACAGCAATGTTCTTAACGTAAAACCTTTCTGAATCAATTCAGCAATGTATTGTTTTATTATCTGACTGTGGGGGAGAAAATGAAAAAGTATTTTGCTACACATCACTCAAGAATTCTGAAGTAAATTATTTCCAGAGAGGCTCAGTACTTCTGTCTATGTGAGGTGTGTCTGTATTCGGAGAAACGATTTAATTTTTTTCATTATTTTAATTCCAGTATGTCATAGCTGTGCATACCTACTGTAATTTAAGGCTTGATTTCCTTTTGTTAAACAGCACTAGAAGTGCTGTACTTCCTGCTGTTTTGGAGGAAGAAACCTCAGTTCATTTTACTAAATTTTATGAATTCTACAGCAGATAAATTAAGGGGTGAATATATATAAATATATATAAAATAGTAGGTTTTCAGATTCTAAAGCATAAACGTTTATTTTCTATAACCTTATTATTTTAGAAATACTTTTCAATTCGAGTGCTTTCTTAAGTTCTAGTTTGTTTGTTTGTTTTTGTTTTGTTTAGTTTTCCCAGATCTTCTTGAAAATGCAGTGGTTGAAAACATGAGGTGTAGGAAGAATTTCTTCATGGAGAGGGCAGCCAGGCATTGGAACGGGCTGCCCAGGGAAGTGCTGGAGTCCCCATCCCTGGAGGTATTTAAGAGACGTGTGGACGTGGCACCTAAGGAACATGGTATAGTGATGGGACTGTGTAGGTCAGGCTCACAGTTGGACTTGATGATCTTGAAGGTCTTTTCCAACCTAGATGATTCTGTGATTCAAAGTCAAGAAAGATTTTGAGCTATGTTGAGTAGGAATTCTTGCCTCCGTAATTATTACATTTTCATCTTTCTAGAATATGCAACAACTGTAATATTATGAGGAGATAAGTGCTTCCTCTTTAATGTAAGTCATTGTGCTTCACAAAGTGAATGTCCAGAGATCTGTCTGTTTTTCAGAAGCAGGTTACTGAAAGGAAGAAAACAGAGAGCTTTGTTTATAGCAGTCATTTTTTTTGAGAGGCCCCAGCTGTTCCAGTTGTCTTTTGTGTGGACTGGGAACCACCAAGAAGGTAAAAATTAACTCTTTTGCTTGGCAAGGTCTGTTTCTATTATCATCTAAACAGCACAGATTGTTTTCAATGTAGATTCAACTCCTTTTATCCAGTTCATCTTTTCAGAGGGTTAGATGACCTTTTCAGTTCAGAGGATGCAAGCAGTTATAGCTTTAAGTTAGTCAAGTTGCTCCTGTTTCTTAAGATTATACATTCTTCCCCACACTACTAATTTTTATTAGCATTTACTACACTATGCAGTCTTCTGGTTTTCCTTTTTGGCAACTGAGGAATTATCCTAGCTTTAGGCTAACACTTAGCAAATATTGTTATTTAAAAGTTTGTGCATGCACAAATCGAGCAACTGGGCTAACTGATGTGCAGGGCTAAGAACACATCACATGGTTCTGGGAATGAGTTGAGCACAGAGGAGATAGGTCTTGGAATCATGCAAAGATTTAAAAAAAAAATGGAAGAAGGAAGCTGCAAATAATTTTAGTGGCAGCAGGGTCTTATTTAATGAACGGTAAGTATATGTTGCTTGAAGCTGATCTCTTCTTCAGAAAGGTCTCATAGAAATTAACGGGAACACTACTTCTGGAAGGTCCTTGTGTTACAGAATGGAATAAGCATCTGTACACAGAGGAGAAAACGTGAACCTTGCAGGACAAAAAGCCACAAGAGAGGGTTTGGGGATTGGATGTTCCAATTTTTTTTTCTTTTCCATCTCTTTCTAATTAATTATATCCATAAGGATATAATAAAAGTCATTCCTCTTTCCTTAGTAGAGAAGAGGATGGGATCTGCCTTTCTTTCTGATGTGGTTTGGTTTCTGTGGCCAGTTGTGATGCCTCTCAATCCCAGCACCATTTCTTGATACTAGTGATCCAGCTTTTAAGCAGCTTTTGTAGCATCTTGACTTGCATGAAACTGTGCTAATAGGGGCTTTTTACTGGATCTGTGACACTTACCTGGAAAGCCCACGGGATGTAAAGAGAAAGGAACTGCATACTTCTGCTTTGCTGATTTACCTCAAATTTTGGATTGTATGAAATCCCCACTAGAGAGTACAACAGAGATTATAATATTAAACCAGTTGTTACTACTATAATAAAGAATTACACTCCTTGTGTATATGTACTTAAAAGAAATGCTTTTATTGATGTGTTTTCAAGCAAGTTTACAGAAATGACATTGCTGCAAGTTTAAGATTTTCAAAATGTTTTAATAAATTTCTTTGGAATAATCTTCTAAAGTTATAAAGTTCTGCATCTGAAGAATAAACAAGTACTGTTAGGACAGTAGAGAAAGGAAGAAAGTAGTGGAAATAGCATTACAAGATACTCAGTTGTTCAAAGAAATGTTTTCAGCTCCTAGTGGGCAGAGAATTTGGTATGTGAAGGAACTTTTCAAGGCTGTGTTTAACTGCAGAATCACGATTTGATTTTTGTCTTGAGCTCTTTGTGCCTGCCCACGGAAGAGGTTTATTATTTGCTGCACCAGCTTGTTGAAGCTTCAGTGATGTCAATGGAGATGTGAAAAATTGACCCAGGGAAGAAGTTTTAAGTACTTTGCCCTTCTGAAAATCAAACTCCTGGGATAAAAGCACATTGAATGCTGAAGTCTGACCACTTCAGGAGAACTTTTTTTTTTTTTTTTCCAAAGTTGCACCTAATCATTCATGGAGGTAGGAGAAAGACTATCAGGCAGTCTTATGCCTTGAAAGACAGCAAGCCCTGCTTAAACGTGGAGTGTTATTTCTGTAAGAACGGTGAGGTTCAACTGAGGACTGTACAGCTAGTATTGAATTGAAAAGAATATTGATTTTTATTTTGCAGTTCTTCTGATCTGAAAATGATGATGATGATTATCAGAGTGCTCATAGCGGACCAGAGTGAAGCAGATGCTGTACACAGAATCAGAGATTGTTTTCCTTTGTTTTATGTTTTGTTGATGCCACAGTACAGTTCCTGTCTTTCGTAGGTATGTTTGAGCTGTATCTGAAATCTTAAACGCGGAAGGACATGAGCTCATTTGCAGATTGCATCATTAGCAAAAATGTACTTTCTTTAGGTAATGCTGCTAATGTAGTCTCTGCTCATAACATGACAAACTGCAGATATTCTTATCCCTTTTATAATCCCATCAGTGAGGTTACTGAGTTGTACTGTACGTGGCTTGACAGTTTCTCAATTTGCATTTCCAGCTTTCATATCATTAGCGGACATCATTTCCATCAATAGCAGCACTACCGCATTTGTCTTTTTCTTCCTTGAAAAGAGGACAACTTTTCATCTTGGAAGACTTTTATGTTCACTTAGTCAGAGTTACATTTTGGCACATCTTGAGAGCATCAAACTTGATATTATGACATTAATATGTAGTATCATATTCATCTCCGGAATAATTCCACAAGGTACAGGTAATTGGTTAGGTGGTCTTTCATGTGTGCCTGCTCAACTTGCCTGTGTTGGCCTTTAGTGATTACAAGCAGTACCACACATTTCAAACGACAGTGCAAATTGCAGAGCCGTTGTTGTATGTTCCTAACAAAAGCTTCAGTTCAAGTCTGTTATGCCTCCACAGTCGCTTTTTGAGGCGAATGAGGCAGAGAAAGGAAAGCGACACCTGTTTCTCTCTCGCTAAGTACTAATGGATAAAAATGTTCTGCTTATACATAATTCCTTTCAGTCCTGTACGAAGCAGATCCCACTGTGGACTCACCATCCCAGAATGACTTACTCTTTCTCAGAAAGAGATGCCAATGACCAACCTGATCACCTTCTCTCCAGATTAACCAGCCAGAGGTTTTAGAGTATGGAACATGTTGATGCTTATGGGAATGACTTGCCAGATTGATAAAAAGCCATCAGCTATTACACATTTGTCGAGGGGTACAGACAACCCTCAGTTACAGGGGAGCAAAAGTTCAACATAAGAATGCTAGAAAGAAACCACTGCTGCTGCAGCAGCATGTGGTCAGCAGGTAACTCCAGCTAGGCAGTATATTCCTGCTGTGATAGCACTATGTGCAGCAGGTGACTTCAACTGAAGAATTCGAGCCGCTTGCTTGCGTTAGTGCAGCTACCTACTTTCCTCTCACCTCTCTCTAAATGAAGTTTAAGGTTCCTAGTAAATCTTAAATTTGTAAGTTCACATCTGTAAGGATGAAGGAAAGGAATGGCGATAGTTATCCCAGTTTAAAAGAAAAAAAAAAATCCCTTTTCTTGTATGCAGACTTTGCTCCCACACCCCCGACCCCTCTCCCCAGCTGCGCAAGGGATGGGACAGGGGCTGTGCTCAGCCCCCCACAGCCCCTCTCGGCCGCTCCTTCCTCCTCCCAGGAGGAGAATGGGAAGAAGGGCTTAGTGTGATACGAAAGACTGGAATGCTGGGATGTCGTTGAGTGAAAGAAATATTAGGCCAAATAACAGCATTAATTTTGTGTTGGGGAGAACTACTAGCTTGTAGGATAGTACCCGAAATGGTAGATGTGCCTCTTCTTAGGTTGCTTTATTATTGCCCTGGCTGAAATGCAGCCAGACGTCAGGACTGATCCTGGTGGGAAGAGTAGGGCAGCTGACCTCAAAGGTTCCTCTTACGCCTCAGATTTCTAGGTGTTTAATAACAAAGGAGAACAAAATGGCATGAGACCTGTTTTATATTCAGAGCTACATCTAACAAGAATGCTTTTGAGAGCTTACTCTGAAGTAATTGATGGGATGGGCGATGATGGGCTGTTAAATAAGACCAAGATTGCAACTTATATTTTCTTATTCTTATGCCACTTATTCTTCATGAAAAGTCCAGTGCAGGACTTGAAATGAGTAGTGGTTGCCAGTGAAATATGAAAACACAAAATAAACAGCTCGGACAATGCTATAAATGACTTTTTTTGTTCTCTATAAAAATATTTTTACAGTCCTCTTTGCTAAATGTGGATGAAGAGGGAAATTACAGTCAAAACATCGCAGAGAGGTCAGCCTGATTTTTCCAATGCTGTGAATTTTTCTGAGAAGCTGGAAATAACTTTATCAACCTAGGTAAATTAAAAAGGATCAAAAGATCTTCAGTGTTTTGGAATGAAATCAAAGAGAAATGTATAGACCAAGCTTTGTTATGATTTTTTTCTTCAGTTCAAGGAATGTTATCTTCTGGAAAATAAGGGGTCACTTTGTGTTGTGCACCCAAATGAAATGTACTGTAAGCATATTTTACAGGATCACGTAAGAAATATAACACTGAAACCATAGGAGCTACTTCATTCATAGTATTCTTTATGGGCTAGCAATGAAATAAAGCACAAAGTATTGTGGTAGATTACAGAGCTAGTCAATATTTTTACAATTTCTTTTGGAAATGGTTCCCCTTTTTAATTAGACTTGATAGCATTTAGTTTGCTGCTAGCATTGAGAGTGCAAATACTTTCTGGGACCTGAAAGCTGGTGTACTTGGGGTGTAAAAAGTAGCATACAGACTTTTTTTTTAGTAGTCAAGTACTTCCTTCATCTAATGGTGATTGAATGAGTTAAGGAGTTCAAGATATGATAGAAAAGATCCAAGTCAAAAATTCAGTATGTCATTGGAAATGAAATAACATGTCAGTTTTTACTGAAACAATACTTCTAGCAGCCACATGGAGCCTGAATTTAGGTCATCCACAGAGTAGTCAAAAAATACATTAGTAGATAAGTGGGAAAGTTTCTGTGGCTGTCGTGATACAAGTTTTGTGACACACCTTTTCTTCGAATATATGATTTACAATTTTGGTGATGATACAAGTGTCAGGTAGTTGGCTTTTTAGATTATTTTGTCTGAAAGCTAACACCCAGTACAATGATATTTTGTGTTAGGACCAACCAATCCAAGCTGCAGAATTGGAATTTAGGGAAAAAATAAATAAGAGAACATTTTGTTGACGAGAGTGCTGTTCACCAGTGTGACTGGAGTCCGAGTGGGATGTAAGTAACCCTAGGGCAATTGTAAGAATCTTGGACTGGAGAAAGAATGGAAGTCAAATTAAGAACTTTCATTTGTGATCATCTTGTCAGTTTTCATCATGTGACAAGCTCAGGACTTGTAATACACACCTGAATTTCAAGGGAAAAAAAAAGTCACTGCTGATTTCAATTTGTGACTTGTGTTTCATCACAGCAGGTGCCTGTTCATGGCTCAACAGAAATAAGGGACAGGACCGATGCTCAGGAATACCAGTAAATTATAATTCACTGATGTAAAAAAGCCTGCATTATTGATTCCCCATCTTTAATTCTGGGTTTTGGTGTCTTTTTTTTTTTTTTTGTACGTGTGTCTTATCCTTTGATCAAAGTTCAGTTAGTTTATCCAGCAAAACCAGCCACTCTTCCCTTGCCTAGACAGTGGCATTCCATTTAAAGTTTGGTTTTAGCTATTCAGATTCAGGTTGCATTTTAAACCTTTAAATAATGAGTTGCATATGAAGCCGTATCTATTTAGAATTCAGTCCCTCTAATGTGGAGCTGCTTTCCTTTTCTCTTTGGTGATTCCAGTACATTGGGTGTTGAATTGAACTTCTGGGCACTACCACAGTGCAAGAACTTGTTACTAAAAATCATAGTACTTGCAAGTCCTGCTGTTGTAACTGTACTGTTTTGTGAGGTCAGAAACAGCTGGGGAAGAGTAACACTTGAAACTTCTGAAGTGACGTACTGAGGCACTAGCCAAATGTTCACGTTTTAACCTACAGGTGTTCATAAAGACGGTGTGGACCTCAGGTGCTGCTCTCTTCCATTTGCTAGAGGCTACTCCAACAGAAAAGGCTGTGTAGGAGCTCTCTCATCTGCTCCAAGGAAACAGGAGCATTGACTTAGCCCCGTACCCTTTCCTTGGATCATATTAGAGGGTTTTGCCTGATCACTCTGCTCACAGAGCTATTGGGCAACCTCAAGTAGCTGGTGATTGTGAGCATCTGGGGACTCCACTGTTATCAAGCACTGTGCTTAGATGTGGGAAAAGGAGCAATGGGGACAGGACAGAACTCTCTGCACTGATATAGCTAAGGCTGGGAATATCGGTAAGATGTTTTAGGGTTCTGTATTACTTGAATGCATTTTTATGCTGAAGTTCCTTTCCCATGTGCCTGAATAGCATATTTTTTCCTCGCAAAAGGTCTTTTGCTGACATAACAGCATCTGCATTAGAAATGTGACCCACTATAGCTCTCTCTTTTTTTTTTTTTATTCACACCTTAAGAAAAAGACAATGCTGTAGATGGTGTACTTCAGCCAGTCCCAGTGCTTTAATGTGCCTGGATCAGAATGGAAAAAAAAATATATATATATATATGAAACCACTAGCTGACAGAAAATTTAAATATGTATGTACTTTAGCAGAAAGTAAATAACAGAGGGATTGCCACAGTGATTATGTTATGTTTTTGGTGTTTAGTCTAGTACCAGATTTTATTTTACTTTTCCTGAAGCTGTAGCAGAACTTCCAGCTTTCCTTGCAGTACATTCAACTATAGAGCCTCGACTGAAGTAAGGAAGACAAGGGAATCAGGCCATACTATTAGACTTCTGTGTAAAGATGTTACTTCTGAGAAAACTAGAAAACTTAATCTTTTTTTAGCCATGCTTAAAACAAGGAGGCAGGATGAAATCTATTCCTGCTACTGCATACTAAGCAAGATACAGTATTTGCAAATTTTATTTTATTTATTTTAAACATCACCTTAGAAACTTATGACAAGAAGCAAATTGCAGCACAAGATCTGGCAACAATAGATAAAAAGGAAATATATTACTATGTCATACATTCTGGAGTTAATATAGGCCTATTTATTTTACTATTTGTTTGCACTAGAGCAAAATATAGTCACCAGTGGATCTTGTGGTATGTGCTGTAAAATCACACTGAAAATTCTTGCCCCAAAGATCTTTAAGTAGGCAAGATCGATAGGAGTTCTTAAAATACCATTTTTCCATATCTTTTAAATGGAAAATTAGAGTAACTGGTAGCAGTAAATCTGTGGCAGAGCCCAGAGAAGCCAGGTATCCTTGTGTAATCTTTCCTCTTGATATACAAAAAACAGGCAAGTTGCAGAAAAGCCTACCGATAGATGGGGGCAAGCATATGTGGAACCTCTACTGGAAGAAAGCGTTTGTCATAGTGGAAAAGGGTCGTACCTGATACACCTCTGTACTATGTCTTTCTGCAATGTAGAGTGGAGACAGTGCAATACGTAGTTGCTTGGGTCTGTAGCTCTGTGAACAGGTGAGGGCCTGGAGCTTCTTAAATTCTGGTAACTGGTATTTCCGTGGCAGGGAGAGTGGAAGCACGAAAGGACAGATGCTGGCTGAATGATGGCAGCATGCTTTCAGTTGTTATAACGTTTTTCAACAGTTACATTTTTGGGCGGTATTCTCAGGATGGGAAGCTACATGGGACTAGCTTTGAACATCTGTAGATATGTGTTCTGAGAGTGTTCTGTCATGCAGCTGCAGTCTAGCCTCTAGTGGTAGGCCTTAGCAGATACCAAGGTAGGAGTGTAACACCAAGGCAAGCATCAACACAGCTTGCAGAGCCACATGTCAAGGATATGATACTCTTGAAAAGCCCAGACTTGGGGTGTTACAAGAGGGAAGTATGTCTTTCTTGATTTAATAATAGTAATGTGTTTAGCAGAAGAACTCTATTTATGCTATTCTGTGGGTAAACCACCAGGACTCCTGTCCCCCTGCCCGTTCCTCAAAGCAATGAAAGTGTTTGGTCTTAAGCTACAAGCTTTTGTTTTTGTGCTTTATTCTGTCTTTTCACAGCCCAGTTCACTAGCTGTTAGTGTTGGTACTTTGTGCATAAGTTGTTTCACAAAGACTTGAGGGCATTGAGTGCTGTGAGGCATCAATAAAGTTTCTACACTAGGTGTTGGAATGTCCTATATCACAGTTCAGCATAAAGCCAGATTGTCATTTAACTTTATATTTCCCAGTTGAGCCAAGATCCATTTGAATTGGACATTCATGCTTATTCCCTTGTGCTATGTGTGCAGCAGAACGTGCTTGCCACTTTCGCTATACTTTCAGATCTCGATGCTCTTTTGTCATGCTGAATATGTTGGTCCGTTTTTCCACCTTTGTCCAAGACAGTTTGCTTTATCCAGATACTCAGACGTTTAAAAGGATTCTGTCTATTAAAGGACTTTACTTGTTCTGAGATGTTAGTTCCTGCTTATAAAACAGAAGGCATTAAGACTTCGATACTGTGTGATTTAGTGCATACTCAAACCATTTCGCTAAGGCTGACACAACAAGGGTATATGAAATTGTGTTTAAATCACCCTCCCAGTGATTTAGAAGGACTAGTTAAATACCTGATTTAGAAACTAATAATTGAGCCAATGTGAGCTGGCAATTATGCATGCAGTAATTGCATGTGTTAGGAGCATGTATCATGGAAATGGGAACCAATGGGGTTATAGTGCTTCTCAGGAGGTTTTAGAGATTGAGAGGAACAGCTAGAGTGGTTAAAAACAAAATTAGCTATGCATATCTGGAGATTCTAAAGCATCAGCACACGAACAACAGAACTAATTCTCCAGTGCCAATGAGCCTGGGAGCTCATCGCCGCTAATTGAGTGTTCTAACTGCTCCATGCATTAAGGTGGGAGCTGGGCAGTAATTCCTGCACTCCTGACACACAGGGTGACTGAAGGACTCTTGCAATATCTGGCGTACGAGATGAAGCTGCTGTAAAAATAGATGCAGAACAGTTTCTCAGGACTTGCTGAAGAGCTGCGCTGCCAGTTTCTCAGCGTCCAAAGGTCAAATCTTATTTGCATAAAGCAGAGAGCACTGCAACAGCTCTCGTGCAGGTAACGGCCCATGAAGATCCCAGAGTGCTGCAGTGTGTTTTGAGCTGGCCGTCCTCACCATGATTTCTGTTTTCATGGTGTCGTAGGCAGGGGGTGAGCTTCTGCGAAGTCAGTCCAGTGAAAGAGGCAGTTAAAAACTTTCACCAGTCGTGCGTACATCATCCTAGCAGAAATGCACAACTGGTAATACAGCATTTCTGCCTAGGTGTAACTGTCTCACTTTCAGTTACACAAAACTTGTAAAGCTTATCTGCTGACTGCAAATAGTGTTACAGTCCTTCTGGGTTATTCTTGCCATCCTTCTTTGTCATTTGTAGGATAAAAATAGTACGGGTCAAACCAGTATCATTCTCTAGTTGGTGACAGGTAACTACAACTTAAATAAGGTTGCAATTCCTTCTTTTTCTCTTTTTCTTTATCCTTTTCTCGTTTTCTTTATCCTTTTCTCGTTTTCTTTATCCTTTTCTCGTTTTCTTTATCCTTTTCTCGTTTTCTTTATCCTTTTCTCTTTTCTTCTCTCTGTCCTTTTCTCTCTGTCCTTTTCTCTTCTTTTCTCTTTTCTCTTTTTTTTTTTTCTTTTTTTCTTTTCTCTTTAAAGATGAATTTTCAGTAGTCTTAAAAATGAAATTCATAGGATGATGATCTTGCAGATTAAACAGAGTGAGATGGCCAGGGCTGGTCTTCAGAGCTAAGGAGTACTTGGCATGCCCTCTGAAGTTGTTGAATATCATGAAGTTTTTGAAAATCAAGCAGTACGTAAGACAACCTGGGCTTCCACCAATGACAGAATCCAAAATTAGCACTTCAAGATGGTGGCCTCACTGAGTCTTAGTTTCTCCTTTCTTAACATGGGTATCAGAGTACTTGCCTACATCATGACTGCTATAACTATGCCTATTAAATCTGCATAACAGAAGTATTTTGGAAGCTGGGATCAAAATTCAAAATGCCATGTGTATTTTGGAGACGTGTCTCAATGGCATTTTGAATGTTGATCCCAGCTTCCTAAATATTTCTGATGTCTCCAAAATAAATAGGATACGATTCAAAAGGATTAAGAGCAAGGAGGAAAAGAGTCATCTCTTTGTTGTGGTTGACTCTGCAACTATTGGTTAGGGGCAAATGTGCTAGGTAGAAGCTATACAGAAGAGGACCTGTATCTGTACTGAATCAGAAAGCATTGCCAGAAAACTGGTCTGAAAAAGGCAGAAGTCATCCCAAGATGTACAGTTTTCAGGGTCCTGAGTGGACTACTAGGCCTTAATGTCCCTGACCAGCCTCACCTGGGACCCTCACCCACACCCTCTGCCCTTGGATCTGGGAGCCCAGTCCTGCCCTGAGCTCCACTGCAGGTGGAGCCCTGTCTTTAGCCTTGTTTCTTGAAAGGACTTTGGACCTCAGATGTAGGTAGCTTGTCTCCAGTCCTTCCTATGCCCATCTTCTGGATGGACCTCAGATCTACACTGCAGCCTTGTCTCCTGCTGTACCTCCTGCCCTGTCTCCTGCTGTACCTCCTGCCCTGTCTCCTGCTGTTTCTCTCTGTGTTCACTTGATGAACCCTGGACCTGATCCATCATCTGCCTTGCCTGGGACTGCTGATGGACCCGGTTATGACCACCCAACTGTGCCCACACAGTTGACATTCTGTGGGACTGCACACTGATAGGCAAGGGCACTGCCTGAGCTGCGGTCACACTGGGCTTCCACCTCAGACCAACTTGCTTCTCCCTGGTGGGACTTGGAAAAACCATGATGTAATCCTCCTTTGTGCTCAGGCTTTGTGTGTCCAGTTGTAGGAACTGCACAGGAACTGCACTTGGACATTGTCCTGGACTGCCTGGAAGAACCTAGGGAAGAACAGAAGTTTGGAGATGCAGTAGACGTTGCCTTTAAAGAAAGACCACTGGAAGGCAAGGGGTTGCTTAGCACGGAGAATGGAACAACCGACACATTTTCACTTAAGAGATTCCTATGAAGAGGAGGGTATTGGTGGGGTTTGCATATACGTGATGAAAGAGACAAGAAGAGATGAGCTTAAATGTCAGGAAGAAAGACACAGAATGCACATAAGAAAAACTTCACAGAAGTAAGTTTTGTGGGGAAAGGGTTTCATCAGCGCAGAGTTTTAAAAGCAAGCTAGACAATTCTACTTAAGTACTGTTGATCCTCCTCTGAGGCAGAAGGAGAGGCTCTATGGCCTCTTAATGTTAGAATCCAATGTTATGAAATTGAATAAAGCAGTTGGACCCTAGTGTGTGACTGGGGCTCGTGAGTGCTTCTGCAATGTGAATATTTACGAATAATTATCTTGACTATTTAAGCATGTCTAATGCTCTCTGTGGCCTTCAAATAGCTGCAAAGCACAAATACAAGCCAAGCCAAGCACATGTATCCCAACTTTGTTACGTGTATTTGTAAATCATTTGAATACTCTTTCCCTAAACACTTTTTAGGTTTGTCATGCAAAACTAGAACTTAAATCCCAAATTAAGTTGTTTAGCATTAAAATGATGTATGGAAAATTAATTTCATCTGTACATTAAGAGCTTTGGCACTGGAAGAGATCTTCCATGCTAAGTATCTGTGCTAAGACTGGAGATATCACTGAAATTTTGAAATGAAATAGTTGCCTTAATGCAAAGTAAACTACTCTATTTTTTTTCTAATCTGCATATTAATTACTATCACACAACTGACGCAGTGGGCTGCAGCTAGATTCATCCCAATTAATCCTTTGCAAACTTGCAAAAGTAATTGTTCTGCATTTCCATCTAACGCTATATAATAGAAACTTCAATCTGTTCAGCTCCTGCTCCAGACCCTTGGTGACCTTTCTGCTTGTACACCAGCAACACTGGCTGCAATTAATTTATTCCCTCATTGGGAACCTTCCTGCATTGATCTGTTCTTCACAGGAGATTCCAAACTCTTACCTGCTGAAGTACCTTTTGAATAGTGTCTCTCGCCCCCATTTTTACTTTTGTCAACCAGAATGTTTGGGCCATGCATTTTATAACATGGCTTTCTTAATGAACATGTAGGCAATGTTACCATTAATTTCTGGTAGTGTTTCCTTGCTTTGACCAGCGTGCCACTCTTGGACTACAGCAATTACTCTCCCGCCTTGGCAACAATACCTTCTGTGCTGTTTAATCTGTGCTTTGGCTGAATTTGTCTGCTTTATCAGCTTGACTTAATTGACTGTGTAGTGAACCTGAGGTGTGAGCCATTTCATCTGACCAGGGTCAGCATATTCCAGTGAGTAGAACCACTTTGCCTGGGTGATGCTGCACACATTAGTGTGGCAGAGATCTCTCTTAAAAGGCTTGAATTCTGTTCTACTTAAAGATTATGTAGTCCACAGAACATTACATTAGATCATTTCTTCATGGGTTTGGGTTCCAGATGCTTCCATTTATTCCTTACCTCTTTGGCAAAAGTCATTTCCAGTTCAGAGCTCACTTAAGTCTTTCTTCCATAACCATCATTAATACAATTGATCATGCCCTGATGAGAGCGTTGCTGTCATCTTACCTGGTTTTCAGAAGTGGTAAGAGAAGACATATATATTTGCATGGCTTTCAGATGAACTGAAGAACTTTCAGAGCTGGGACTGTTTCTAGCAAGTGGACCAGAATAATTGAAGTTACAATTCTAACCTTCTTGTAGCCTTTCATCTGAATATGGGTGACAGAGTTTATTTCTATAATTCTACATAGCTAAACAAGAAGTAAAATATGTGCAGCTCTTTGAGAGGGCAAATTCACAACTTTTCAGCCTTCACAGGTGATTTAGAGATTAGTCCACCTGCAATTTTTCTTATTACTTAATCCGTTACTTTTACATGTATGTTTAAGCCCTTTATATAATCCTGCTTCCTTGTTAATCTTGCAAGGACAGATAATTACGACTGTTTGAACTGGCATGGAATCTCAGCCTTGTTGAGACCAGTGGGGATGCAACAGTATCGCAGAAAGGTGAGCTAGATGCAACTTATTGCAGCTACTATGTTTAGACGTACGCACGTCATTAGCTGACAGTTATAACATAGAATAGAATAGTTCAGTTGGAAGGAAACTTCAAAGATCATCTAGTCCAACTGCCTGACCTCTTCTGGGGTAACCAAAAGTTAAAACATATTATTGAGGGCATAACCCAAATGCCTCTTGAACACTGACAGGCATGGGGCATCAACCACCTCGCTAGGAGGCCTGTTCCAGTGCTTGATCACCATCATGGTAAACAATTTTTCCTGATGTCCAGTCTGAACCTCCCCTGGTGCAGCTTTTTGCCGTTCCCATGCATCCTGTCATCGGTTCCCAGGCAGAAGAAACCAGAACCTCCCTCCTCAGGAAGTTGTAGAGAGTAATGAGGTCACCTCTCAGCTTCCTTTTCTCCAGACTCTCCTCACAGGACATGCCTTCCAGCCCTTTTATGAGGTTTGTTGCCTTCCTCTGGATGCTTTCAAGTACCTTAACATCCTTTTTATATTGTGGCGACCAGAACTGCAAACAATATTTGAGGTGAGGCCGCATCAACTCTAAACATAGCAGGAGAATCACCTCTTTGACTGGCTGGCTATGCTGTGTTTGATGCATCGCAAAATGCAGTTTGCCCTCTTGGCTGCCAGGGCACGCTGCTGGCTCATGTTGAGCCTGCTGTCGACCAGCACCCCCAGAACCCTTTCTGCAGAGCTGCTCTCCAGCCACTCGTCTCCCACTCTGTACCTGTGTCCAGCATTACTCTGTCCCAGGTGCAGCACCTGGCATTTTCCTTTGTTGAACTTCATGCTGTTGTTGATTGCCCAATGCTCCAAGGTATCCAGATCCCTCCGCAAGGCCTCTCATCCCTCCAGGGAGTCAACAGCACCTCCCAGTTTAGCATCGTCAGCAGACTTGCTGAGGATGCATTCAACTCCTGTATCCAGATCATTTATAAAAAAATGGTGAACAGGACTGGCCCTAGAACTGAGCCCTGGGGAACACCGTGGGTGACCGTCCACCAGCCAGGTGTAGCTCCATTTGCTACAACCCTTTCAGCTCTACGGTCGAGCCAGTTCATCACCTAGCATAGTGCAAACCTCACAGTTGGACAATTTGTCCAGAGGGATACCATGAGGGACAGTATCGATGGCCTTCCTGAAATCCAGAAAGATTATGCTCACTGCCTTCCCTTCATCCACCAAGCAGGTGACCTTATTGTGGATGGAGATAAAAGTACTAAGGCAGGACTTTCTCTTGATGAACCCATGTTGACTATGCATGATAACAGCTTTGCTCTTTAAGTGCCTATCACTTTATTATACGTTACAGAGGAATGATAACCATTTTTTTGCCATTATTAAATATTTCTGTAGCTGTAACACTTGAAACCTAAGTTAGGGTCCTTCACAATAGGTGCTTGCTACACACTTGAGAAATTACAGTCCCTGTTCAACCAGTCTGCAGGTTGAATTCTGAGGTATTGCATTGTGTAGTGAAGTACCTTACCTGTGACAAACTCTGCCAATATTGCTCAAACTGTGAGTGCACTGCAAAAAAAGGCCTTGGAAACTTGGGAAGGATATAGAGTTCATAATCCTCAGCTGCCCACCCTTTCACACCCTTCGCATGGTTTTTGCCTTGTGAAGCAGTTGCTGAACTCCAGCTTTGCATTCTGATAGTACAAGATAATCTCAGATCATATTACCTTTCCATGTCAGGTTCAGTACTTGGCTCAGGAGCAGCTGAACTGATCCTGCAGCAAGAGAGGGAACCCTTAATGGAGGATGGCACACCGCCTCTGTTCAGTAGTCAGAGCCTTATAGGTATGAAAATGAAAATTTGGCCCCAAATGGACAAGAAAAGGAAAGGACCTTGCAGGGGTTTTGGTCTCCCAACACAGTCACTGCTGGATCAGCTTGGCACTCCCTGAGATCAATAAGAGTTCTGCTGATGATTTCAGTATCAAAACAGTTGGATATACTCAGAGCACTTTCCCACTATGGGACTGGAAAGCAGAACAGTCTAGTTAAATATAGAAAAATGTAACAAAATCAAATTCTAACCACTCAGGCAATAAGTTTCATCCTGTATACAGGAGAAACCCATTTGGCAGCTGCTGATGACTCAAAATGTCAAAGATTACATGTTAATTGACTCTCTTGCTAGGAGTTGCTTATTACCTTTCAGCAAAGCCTGTGTGCAAGACAAATTGAGCTTCGAGAAATGCGTGGAACAGCCATGAAAGTACTTAAATGGGAAAAAACATCATGTGCAAAGGACATTAAGTCTGCTCCTGTTTGCTGTTCTGCCTCATTCTTTCTCCCTTTCTAATTTCTAATAGTTCCAGCCCTGCTGTGCAGCTTTTTAATTAACATCTCTTATTTTATACAAACGGTGGGTGTAACGCTGACTCAACCTTCTGTCACTGGATGTATGGCTTGGAAAAAATGTTTTCTAGTCACAAACATGAGATGGAGAAGTAACAAAGGAATAGAAAAAAAAAAAACACACCAAAAACCTCACAAAAAAAAAAACAGTTTTCTAAGCCACCAAGTCTCTTTGAGCGTGATCCAAAATCCAATGAAAGAAAGGAGATCCTTTTTCTGTTGGCTTCAGTGGACTTTGGAGAGAGTGCCCTGTTCTAACAAGTGCCAGCTGTTCTCCTTTAGTGATTGCAATTTGTAACAACACTGCTGTAGCTACGGATAAAGGAAGCAGCATTCAATGTCTCCATGGGAAAAAGAATGCCCTTGTAACATCTTTGTCCCCTGTGTTTATAATAACAACATGTAGTGAACATTTGCCGAGGGTATGATGGCTGAATGCTGTATATGCCCCATAAAGGCACTGCAGCCTGCAACTAGGGCATGCTGGATTCAATAAAGTGGTATTGGCATCTCTAGCTATGATGACTTAATCCTTGTTTTGCACTTACCTACACCCATTTATCTGGGAAGATCAAAGTGCTGGGTTTCAAATAGGAAACTCGTTAAGGCTCCCAGCCCCTTCCTGGAATCAGCAAACCTGAACAGGTGCTTGGATGCGCTGTAATGGATATCGCGCATTAAGTGAATGGAGTCGCTTTGTCTGAATGCACCAAGCGTGTGCCCCCCTCTTGCAGGCGGGGAGGAGGAAGGGGGGCTGCAAGCTGCTGTCAGTCAGAGCAAGCCCCAGAACCCTTCATGTTGCCCGTCGGAAACAAACCCACCGCTTCCAAAGCATCTGAGGTGGGAGGCAGGATTGTTTTCTTTTACGAACTTCTGCAAAGCAGCACGTGATGCTTCAGCACAGAAGCAAGGTACTCGGCACATCCCGCATGCACGATCCTGCGCAGGTGTCAGGAAACCTCCAACAGTGCTGGGGGTTACACTGCACCCTGCCAGCTCAGGCCCCCAAACTCCTTAGCACCAACAGGCAACAGGTACAGTTCTTTCCCTCTGTGGTCTTGTACTATCTGTCCTAAAATCTGGCTTTGTCTCTTATTTCTTTAGCCAAAAAAGACAGCCTTTATTTTTTGCCTCAGCCCCATGGAAACACCATTATCATACAAGCTTCAGCTGGGTGCTGCTCCCAGAGCAGCATTTAAAAGCTGTGCTCTTTGAAGCACGGTTAATCCAAATATGTAACAGAGGAAAAGCAACCAGCAGAAGCAGACCTGCACATCACCAGGTGTCATTAGCATACAGCTTCTGCTTCGGGGGACAAGAGTGCAGACCGCACACTGAAAAGTGGCAGATCTCTGTTATCGGAGGGTGAAGGGAACGACAGGGCACAGCAGCATTTGTCACAGCCGTGTCAGAGATTGAATGACAAAGGAAGGACAGCGATGTGCCTCTCCGGCAGATAGTCAAAGATAGTAGCCTGGAGTCAGAGCCACCGTTGTCACTCAGCCATTGTGAAATGCGACAAAGAAATAGCTGCTGCCCTGCCGTTTAGAAGCAGCATGAATTATTAATGGTGCACTTGTAAAAGTTAAAAAAAAAAAATTGTCAGCATGCCATGCTGCAAATACAGTGATAACAATTCCTTCCCCTCTTCTTTCCTCTTTTTAATCAGAAGATAGAGCATTCTGGGTTGGTTGCTTCTATTTCCATTTAATAAGTGAGCAGGGTTGGAATGACACAGCATGGACTCTGAGCAGATTCTGCATGTTTTTGTTCCCAGTAAATATTTCGGATCCTTCTTCTTCCCTTTACAAGCCCTCCAAATAAACCGCAGAATGCTAGTGGTAAAGTTTCTCTCTCCCCATCACGTAGGTACTTTCTGAAAAGTTCATCACCTTCTGCAATTTGGCAAGTTCGGGTCTACTGTTGTTAAATTTTAGGTGGAACATCTGTTTGTCTCTTCGCAAAATATAGGAGATTGTGGGGTTAAAGTAATGAATTGGATTTTAAAGTTTAATCGCTGCTGGCCAGGTGTCCAGAGAAATTTCTCTTTCAGTGTTCAAACTGAAAGGCAGCTCCATAGACAGGCGGTAAATAACAAACTTGAGATGATTGGCATTAGTGTCTTTAAGGGAATCAACGGTTTATAACCTATTACTTTGCACCAGTGCTCTTCTAAAGCCTGGCTGCAGGATTTCTGTGAATTAGTGATGTGCTTCTGCTAGCCTTTAATTTTTTCTCAAGTGCTCTTAGGTTCCTTCCTTCTATTTCCCCTTCACAAAGACACACAACTTGGGTTTGACAGCCTGAAAACATTCCTGATGGGTTGAAATTAGTCCCTATTTCCACCTCCTTTGTGTGTGAGGTGCACTTCTAGAGCTGGAGAATATTTCTAACTGCACTACCAGCAAAGCGCAGGAAAATGGAAGTTCTGAATCATCATTTCCATAAATACAGTTCTGCAGGACACAGCGAGCTCTGGGGACCCTTCTGGGGTGTGAATGGTTTGGGGCTCTGTGTGTGTATGTTCCAGTTCATGCTGGTTTTCTGTCAAGCATTTGTTTGTTCCTCGTCCTATCTAGTCCTCAGCTTACAAAATAATGTGCTGACTCCATCCCCTTCTACCTCCTGCCCTGTACAGCTACAGAAAGGCAGCCGAGCCCATCCCAAGTGTAACAAAATGAGAAAACAGAACAGGGCATTGATGGCATTATCTGAGATCACAGCAATTTGCTGGATGTGATGCTTCGCTATTAAGTTCATATCCAAGTAGTCATTCTACTTTTTTTTTTTTTTTTAAACTGGCCTTTGATTAATTTCCCTTAGGAACAGCAAGGATAAACTTCACACCAGTTTAAGGAAAGGCTGTGATAAAACTGAGTGAGGTTAAATGTGATATAAATATCTGTGTCAGCCAAAGAGCAGCTGGCAGCAGTGTGATACACAGAGTGAGATGTACATGTTTGAGTAGCAGCACGGGCTCTCGGTGCCAGAGGAGACAATGTCCTGCAGCCCTCCCACTGCCAGTCCCCAGGGCTAGGAGTCCAGGAGGAGCAGTCCCTGGGGCATGGGGCACTGCCTGGGTTGTTTTATGGACAGATGAACAGAGGATTGGTGTTTATGGCGGTGTCTGGCACCTTCCAACAGCATCATGTACAAACATGTTTTAAAAGGAAAAATAAAACCCTCACCTCCCACAAGAAGTGAATAGAAATATGTCTTCAGCTGCTGCAATGGTGCCCATAAATAGAGCTGCTTGTTCCTCCAAACGCTCTTTCATAGCCATTTAAACAGATACGATAAACTATTCCGGGTAGTAGATAATAAACTTTTCTTAGCATATTTCTGACTGGCAAACAAGCAGAAATGTACATCCACTGCAGCCAACTGTGGAAAAAAATGACACTTCAGTTTTCACTGCACTAAATTTGCAGACACCATTTGTTTTGTTTGTTTGTTTGTTTTTCCAAATAATTTCAAAATTAAATGAGTCCTCAGTCTAGAGAGCAAGGCTGGAAATGTAGTGCTTTTCCTCAGTCCTCTCATGTGCCTGTCTAGTCCGAGGTCCCTGGGCCATAACATGAAGGATCAGGGCTTGGGCCTGTTTGGAGATAGGAAAATCAGAGAAGATCTCAGCCCAGCTGTTTCTGGAGGCCTCAGTAACTACCCTGCTCTGCATAGGCTGAGCAGTTGCATCTTCTGATTGTGAGGGCTGCTTTACACATGAAATATTGTGAGAAACCAAAAGCAATTTTCCTTTCAAATTGTTGGTACTATTAGATCCAGCTGAGGCACGGCTGCACAGGAATGCATGAAAATGAAAACTTATTTAGGAAGACAACAAGGAGGGAATTGAACTAAATATCTAGGTTCTTTCCAATGACTCATCGTGGTTTTGGAAACAGAAGTAGTTTTCCAAACGCTGTATCACCCACCTCCACTTGCTGGCCCAGTGGCCAGGACTTCAGTGTAAGGAGAGTTCATACTCTCTGTAGTTTTTGTCTGAGCTAAATTTAACAAGAGAGCTTTGTAATAGTGTAATGAGTAAAAGCCATTCTCTGTGGGGAAGGTGAAGAAGTGATTCGTTTACCTTGTTTTACAGAGGTGTCTTCCAATAATAATTTCCTTACAACATACTCTTTTGGGAAGATAGTGTGTACAGGGGAGGCTTGAATCTCTTTACCTCTGCCATCAATAATACAGAAAAAAGGAAAGGGGAAAAAAAGCCCATAATAACCAATCTTTTACTCACAAGAACCTTCATGTGTGGGTTGCAAAGAGGTGTGGCTATAATATTACAGCATGCTTTATCAATTTGAAATGGCATATTCGTAGCTGGATGGTAACAGGCCAGCCTGTTGGGACTGGGCAAGCTGCTGCCTACTCCTCGGGCTGGCTGTGTTCACCCACTCACATTTACCTGAGAGACCTGAATGTGAATGGCATGTTGGCTTGAGAGCTGATAAGCAGCTTTTACATGCTAAGGATGATGGAGGTGAACATGGGATAAGCAGTGCTAGGACATCCCTGCTATCAGCTCCCACCCCTTTATGGAGAAGTCAGCAGACTCAGCTCAGTCATGCTTCTCCCAGGCTTTCTGTGATGCTTATGCAGCAGCCAACTCAACATGAACCATTTCAGCCATTGTACAAGAAATGCTGCTTCCAGGCACTCCTTGTTTAGCCCAGCATGAAGAGGAACACGCTGGCCACAGTGACTTCCTCCCAACCTGACCATGCTATGTCCAAATTGAACGTCACCACAAAATAAAGAAATCAGAAAATATTAATTAGATTTTTACACAAACCAGATCAAACACTTTGCCTTAGTGAACTACTTAGCTCTTGGCTTTGAATGCTGTAGATCTGAAAGCTAATGTTTAGTACATCCTCAACGCCTTAGCTATGTCATTCAGCATATAAATATATACATGTACGAATTCTGTGAGTTGTTGTTTCCTTCCCTCCCCCAAGGTACTTAGTCTCTGCAAGACAAATGTAGAAGAAAAATCAAATGTTATTGTTGCCGCCTGAGATGGCATCATATAGATTCACAGCAATGACAACATCTAAAAACCTTTGTTTTCTATTACCGAGTCATGGTTGCTCATATTTCAAATGAGCCAGAAATACTTCTGAGTTTCATCCTTCTAAGTTATCACACTTTCCCCTGCTGGGCTGAATGTAGCAAAAACTCTGTCAAGAGACTGGAGACTTTGTCATGAGGCTTTTAAAGAGAATGCTTAAGGTGACGTCAATCATGAGCACATGCACCAGAGACATCCAGGCCTGTCTCCTCCTGGCTTTCTTCCTAAGGTGATCTTTTTGTCATTTCTGAACAGGTTTCCAGTCTCCCTTTCATGAAGTAACTGGGATATTCCAGCTTGTCATTTTACAGCTGAGTGAAGACTAGCAGTTTTAGTAGGGGAAATGCTTGGCACTGTCTGAACATCAGAACACATCCTGGCTATTTGAATTGGACACTAGACTAGACTCCTGCAATAATGTGCTCTTCTGGGAAAAAATGCATTCTTAATATATATAAATAAGTAAATATCACTTTCTGGGTACTGCCAAACGTATGTTCTGTATGGAATCAGGTAAAGTCTCAGTTTAAAAAAAAATATTTTTCTTGAATCCAAGTTACCTTCTCATAAATTACGGAAAGGCATTTGTCAGGTTAAATGTTCCACTTGGACTTCACTGAAGTTCTGCCTGCTTTTGCTAGCAGTGTGTTTGACCCCTTGCCCTTAATTTAAAGAACATATTTTGCTTACAGAGACATTTATCTAACAGGGACCTCTAAGGGAAGAAAAAATTTGGTTTACAGATGACTTGATTCCCTCAAGGTACATGAATCAATCTCGTAAATTGCAGTATGCCCTGCACTTCAGCTTCAATCAATAGGGGATTAAAACTCTAGTTTTAGTGTGGAGAAAATAAATGCCTGTATTGATGCTATTAATAACATCTGGGATGACTAAAAGTGTACTGATGTTTTAAAAATCTCAGTTTTTAGCATGTATGTGTCTTATTTGGTATTTCCACCATTCCTCTCTGCTGGGAGGGTGAGAAGAGAAGAGGAATTTTGACTTATCCTAACTTGCTGCCAGGCATTGCTAGAAAGGTTTATTTCCTGCAGCTCAGTACCCTGTGTGTTGTGTCTGGCTTTGCCTGGCTGCAGCAGAATATTAATATGAAAATAACCCATGAGCAAAATTGAGATGGACCTTGTTTAACATAGATTTTTTTAGAGGGCCTCTGCTTCACTGTGTTCATCCTTGCTCTGTAACACACTTCCTGTGTTGCCTTGGGCAAACCACTTATGTAAAAACCACCCGAGTTCACATGGCTGTAGCATCCCTAATTTGAAAGCAGGTATTTCCAAAGGGCAATTCAGCATGTGTCTGTATCGCTGATTTTGCATACCTGTCTCTTCACTCCAGGTTCTGACCCATCCCTAGCCTCACTACCTGCCTACTAGATTTTTCCCCATCTGCTGTGATTAGTCACTTTTAGGCCAGGGGGCAGGGATCGGTCTCTGGTGCAATCCACAAAATACAACCTCTGGGAGTAAGCTCCTGTCTGGGAGGTGAAACAAGGTGGACGTCTCTTGTAAATGATGCAGGGTGTTTGTTTTTTTCATTGGGAATGGCCTGGAGGTTACCAAAAGAAATACAAGTGTTGGATGTTACACTTCCTTGGTCTGCTGTGTGACCACAGCATTCAGTTTTCCTGCAGAGATGATATCTAATGTAGGTGTAATGTTGATCACCTTTTGCATAGCATGTCCAGGGCCTGGGAGACCTCCATTCAATTCCTTTCCCAGGCTGAGAGGACTCAAACCTGCATCCTCATCACGTGGATGTGGCATTTTCTATAGAAGTCATTTGTCTCACAACTAAAGCCACCAAGCCACACAGGAGAGCAAACAGCAGGAGGCCTTACTTGATGCAGTGACATTAAATGAAAGGCAGCTTACGAGTCCTGGTCCCTCCTACAGAGACCCTTCCAGTGTCTGACATCAAACAGGATACTTCAGCCCATTTCACAGTCACCCCTTCACAACACTTCATGGTCTATCTAACCTCTACAACCCTTTCTTTCTTATACAGGGCTAAAGAGTCCTCTCCACAACTCAGAGCCTGATCAGATTGTAACTGCATTGTAAGAAGGAAGTTACTAACTCAGTTTGTAAAAACCAGCCTGCTTGTTACCTACCCCAGTAATGCCATTTTACTAATACTTCTGTCTCTAGAGCTGTATCTATCATTTCACTTGAGGTTGGAATTGAACATTTTCTCCTTCTGATATATGAGCTTAAAAAAGAAAGAGAAGTAGGTCTCTGCTTCTAAAACGTGTAAAATGCTCTTTAAAGAAAAGGCCCATTCTTTGTTGGGATTAAGATCTGCTGCCCTAGCATTTACCACATCTTTCGACGTGCCTTTCCAGTCCTAGATAAAAAGCCAGATTAGCTTCAATATATTTTTTGCTGGGGCACATCTATTATCACATATTTTGTTCTTTCGTATTTAGAAACTGGAACTTAAGTAACATATTTCTTCAGAAATTAAACCAATAGAATATATTATGCCATATCAAACGTTATGTCCCTATCAGTGTGCTTTTCAGCTAATAAATCCATTGCAGTTGCTAGTGAGTTTTAGAATGATCCCTTGTCTGCTTTAGATCGTTGTCACTGATTTTGAAAAGTGCTTGATGTACATAAAATCTGGTTTTGTAAATTGATGTGTTTAAACTTCAGAGACTTCTACTTTAATTTACCGTAGCTCTCAAAATGCTTTTGGCAAAGGAAGCAGCCTGCCTCATGAAGCAGTGTAGGTCTGAAACCAGATATAATTAGGAATTTTTCCCATCAGGAGGAGTCAGTCCTGGCTCTTTGCATGATTATTTTTCTATCAGCATTTTCTGTGAACGCTTATGGCAGGGAACTGGTGTCTTTGTCCAATGCAATCTGTCAGGGACTGGGAGTCTTATAAGCTTTTTAGAGAATTTTAACTTACCAAAGACATGATCAGCTTTAGCCAAGCTTGTAGACAACCTGCTTGTAGACATCTCCAGGCAATATGGGCTTTTTGGCTCTTGCGGACTGTGTTCTTGCCTAAACTGTTCATGCTGAAATTAAAAGTGGAGCATTCTTAATACAACTCCTTCCCACTCCATTCTCCTTTTCCCCAGGCCCAGCGTCCCCCTTCACCCCTGACCCCTCACGCCAGCGGTGCAGCGGATGGGATGGGGGCTGCGCTCAGCCCCCACAGCCCCTCTCGGCCGCTCCTTCCTCCTCACACGGGGCCCTGTTCCAGCGGGGGCCCTGCCCCGGGCTGCAGCCCTTCAGGAACACCCTGCTCCTGCGGGGGCTCCCCACGGCTGCAGCTTCCTCAGGAAATGTCCCTGGGCTGCAGGGTGGAGATCTGCTCCAGCGTGGGCTCTGCGGGGCTGCCAGGGCATCCCTGCTGCGGGCCTGGAGCCCCTCCTGCCCTCCTCCTCCTTGGGCCCGGGGCCCCTCTGCAGCTTCTCCCTCGCCCCGCGCCTCCTCCTCGGCCTGTGCCCGCTTTGCCCTCTCTGAAATCTGTTTTCCCCGAGGCGCCGCCAGCTTGGCTGCTGGGCTCAGCTGTGCCCTGCGGTGGGGCCGTTGGAGCCGGCTGGAACCGGCTGTGTCCGGCACGGGGCAGCCCCGGCCTCTGCCCACAGGGGCCCTGCAGCCCTGCCAGCGCCTGGGCTCGAGCACCCTGTACAGCGAGGCTATGAGCACATCAAAACAAACCCACATCCTGAAGCCAGTACAAAGTTCTTTCTATGTCCCTTGTGTATGTTAGGGGTTGCTGAATCTGGTAGCACAGTAGAGATTACTGCAGCTCCATGTCCCAGCAGCAGTGAGACAGAGCACATTCCCAACAGGCACATGCACAAACACACATACACAACACACATCTACACACACATGCTCATGGCTGGGCCACAGCCCCGGCTCATGGGGAGCCAAAGCTCTCCTGAGACAGCCTGGCATGAGCAGGGGCAGGGACTCGTGACTCTGAGGGGTGTGCTGGGACTCCCCCAGTACCCTTGGTCACACAGATCACACAGATCACACAGAAACACAAGGCTGGAAAGGACCTTCAAGATCATCTAGTCCAGCCGTCATCCTACAAACAATACTACCCACTAAGCTACTAAACCATATCTTGTAGCACCTTATCCAGGCGCTTCTTAAAAACTGTGAGGTTCGGTGACTCCACCACCTCCCTGGTGAGGCCGTTCCAGTGCTTGACCACTCTCTGAGAGAAAAAGTTTTTCCTGATATCTAATCTAAATTTCCCCAGGCGCAACTTGTGGCCATTACCTTGAGTCCTATCATTAGTTATCTGGAAGAAGAGGCCAACCCCCTCCCCATCACAACCTCACTTCAGGAAGTTGTAGAGTGCAATGAGGTCTCCCCTGAGCCTCCTCTTCTCCAGGCTAAACAATCCCAGCTCCCTCA